>OZ024909.1:73451983-73548949 GCA_964017125.1 Flabesymbios commensalis | reverse complement strand
ATTTGGCATAAAACAACCATTTTACAAGATATGTGCATATTGTTCACTTCAGAACGTTGCATGTTTTTTCATGTAGGGCCTACTAATGCCAAGATTAATCTGGAAGAGCTATCTAATTTTGCAACCATAGTTATTTGACACACAGTAAAGACATCTTATTGTTGTGATATTTTATTTGTGACATCCTATTTTCCACTTATATAGCCTTTATCTTTGTCAATAAATTAAATCTTGTTTACTTTATTAAAAAAAATGTTTACCAGATCCAGGAATTTATGTGCTAGAGCCATCTGGTGAACTTATGGGAATATGGGGTAGTCCCTCGCGCAGGAGATACCAGTATGTGATCGTTAGGGTCTCCAGTATGGGCTTGTAAGGGTGAACGAGAGAAACTGCCCAACATTCTCCATTATAACGTAAACTTCCTCTCCCCGTCGAATCGACGGTTCTAAGTAATTCACAAAACTCTTCTTCCGCTTGTCATGTTTATTTGTCTAGACATTTGGTAACAGCAACGCACAACCCCGCGCACGACACGTCTAACTTGACTCAGAGTGAGCGACGGGCGGCACGTCCGAAGTCGCTGAGCGTAATATCTGAAGTGCGGGAAAAGTACCAAGGCCGCATTGGATTCGGCCCTCTGCGCCCGGCACCAAAGTACCGAAACGAGGCAGTCGTCCGCAGACTCGCGCGTCCGGGAAGCTGGGGATAACTGCCACATTAAAATAACGAAGTAGGGATCCCACAAACTCTTGCAGAAATAATGGGCCTCATGGGTTCTTGTTAACGATAAAGACTTTGCTTTCCAAAACTTGAACCACAAGTTAATATTAAATATCTGGTGATTCAGTCAACTTTCTTATACATATTTTATTTTATTATAAAGAAAAGACATTTTAGAAATAGGGCCACCTGTCATGAATTGCAATAACGTAATTATATGACATTAACAAGTTAAAAAAAACATTTGGGACACCTCACGATGAAGACACATCAAGCATATTATATCTAATAAAATTATAAATGCTTGTAAAAAAATTCTCTGAGTCCTAAGTACATGTCTTCATCTGATTAGATGATAACAATTATGAAATAATACAAACTTTTTTGAAAAAATGTTGAAGACTTGTCTTTACTGTTTTTGCCCAAATATTTTGAAAATGGCCCATATTAGATCTTTAATCATACACGCTGGTTCAAACAATGGGGGTGTCTATATTATAGTCATTTTTTTTACAATGCATATATTAACAAATTTTGACACATGTTTAAAAAGTTCAGTGTCACCGTTATTATGAGATATCAATAAAATGAAATTTTCATCACTTGTGGGTTTTAAAATGATTGTAAATTTGAGTAGTCTTTACAATGCCTTTAATCTCTCACGATTAAAAAATGAGCATTCGAGAATAGAGTTTTTCTTATATTTAATACTATTGCTGTGACAGATTTGGCAAGTTCTATTTTCAATATGTGATATTTTGGGGCCTGTTTCTATTATAAGGAAATGTGCATTAATACGGAGTCTTGTAAAAAAAATTCGGGTTAATAGGCTATATCAGTGCTATATTAGTGCTAAATTAGGCTATATTAATGACGTGAAATCAGTTTTAAAATGTGGTCCAAGGACCATATTGTTTTACCTTATATGGGAGGATTGTGGTTCCAACATCATAAAAAATATTGTATTTTAATAATACATGTGGTTCCAGTTTGGTGGGACCACATTTGCGTTGCTATATAAAGCGGAAAATGTGATCCCAACGTCATAAAAATAGCATCCCCTATTCTAAAGGATCAACATGGCTTTTGTCAACGTAATTTCAACTTTATTTCAACTTCACTTCAACATATCTTAGACGTCGTTTTAACGTCTTTCCAGTGTCTTTAGCACCTAATTCAAATCCACTTAAAACGTGTTTTCAACCAAATTTCAACCTTTTTTCAACTACACTTCAACATAATTTCGATGTCATTTGGAGGTCTTTACGTCTTATTAAAAACAAATTCTAACAGTATGTTAACGTCATTTTAACCCACTCGAAACGTTTTCTTAACCAAATTCAAATTTGTTATGCCATTCACCTTTTATGTTGTGACTGCATGCAGTGACAAACTTGCAGTGTAATCACATGTGATGTATCTTCCTTTTTATTTTGTTGTCATAAGCTCACCCAAATTAGAAAAACATGATACTAATTAATGTTAATTTTTAGCTCACATTTTAGCATAATGTGTTAAACCTATGTGCGGGTTGCGTTAGATAATAAAAAACAGGATATCGACACATATAAACAAATCAATCTTTGTATTTCAGTTGGCTATTTGTGTTTTTATATACAATATCTCCCACCACCACCTGAAGAAAGAATAGATTGATAACAATACGAATAATATCCACAAGTATTCACTCACCTATAAATGCATGATTGGTCCAAGAAAAGCAGAGATAAAAAGCTGTAAGTTTCACGTTGAAAAGACAATCCCAAGCACGCACACAGGCAGTGTATAACCAGTCCACTGAGCCTAGGCATGCAGTAGCCTAGGCCTATGGTATACACAGTATAGCTTGTATTATGGCCGGTGTGATTTACAATTACCAACGTTTACACGTGTCGTATGGCGCGATTTGTGTATTTGGTTTAATGTAAGGTTGGACTAGGTACTGCGTACTGTTCTTATTCTGTTGACATGCCCGTGTTTTGTTCGACACAAGTCTTCTGGTCATTGGGCAATTTGTCTAATTTCTGTGATTTGTGTCGTGGTGTATTGTCACTCAGTGTGACGTTTTATCTGAATTAGTTACACCTTCTTTCTGTGACGTCACATTGAACGAGAATAGCCACGTTCTCATTTCGTATTTCAGGCATTTGAGTCAGTTGACCTGCGATTTCTCTGGCGGACGTAGGTGTGTCGACTGACCTCTGTTTGGGAGCGAACATTTTTCGCAGTTCTCCCCTAATACTGCATCCGAAATGTAGACATTTCCGCTGCTTGCCTCCGGGCAATCATTTTTTATCTTCATCATGGTTATTACTTGATTTGGTTATGATTTGGTGGTGACTTTATCTATTTACACTGACAAGACATCATCTCCTGCTTGACTTCTGAATAAATGCTAATACTGCTTCCTTCCTCTCGTTTGTTAATTCTGCATTGGATGCTTGTATGAACTGAGTGCTACCGGAACCATTACGCATTAGAACCAGTGAAGCTATTAACATACACACAGCACTGAAAGAATCTAAAACGTTACAGAAGGGGGGTCAAGGGATGCGTTACTGAGCGTAACGTTAAAAAGCGTTACGAAGGGGGAGGGATGGGGTCGAAAAACGTAATTGTAATTGTCGAATTGCACCCATAGCATACAACGTTGTGACAATGACACCGTGCTGTTAAATACCTTTAAGAATAGACTAGATCTAGACATTGGAGCATTTTCATTATGCTTTAAAGAACGCTACACACACGCACGGAAGATACAGATGAGCATAAATCTGAAGACAGAGAGGGCTGATGAGCAGACAGACAATAACAGGCTGTAATGGATGGTAGATGGTGAAAAGTGTGGGCTGTGTTCTCGAAAAAAATCAACGTTTTTCAGCATACATAGCGGAGATTAATAACGATTTTAACCTCCAAGATCAGAAAAAAACACCCATAACATTTTAATAAGGTAGGCATTACGCATATTGTTAAACTGAACTAATTTGTATTTCCTGACTTATTTTATGCAAAATAAAGATAAAAAATAAATTTATCTTTGCACTCTAGTCAAATTTCAGAAGACATGAAAAATGCAAGGGACTGCTACCACTCTATAATAAAAGTAAAACTAAGCTTGGAAACTACAGACCTGTTTCTATTCTCAGTGTTACTTCTAAAATTCTTGAGAGAGTGTACAACCAGCTGGAACACTACTTAAAAGATTTTTTTTAAATATAAATTGCAGGCATGTTTTAAACTATATTTTTCTACTGGTACTTGTCATACTTTCCTTGTGGATTATATTCGTTCAGAAATGGATTTCGGAAATTATATTGGCATGATGATGATTAACCTGCAGAAAGCATTCGACACTGTAGACCATTCTATTTTTAAAAAAAAACTAAAAGCCATAGTCTTTGATGGAAATGCAATTGCGTGGTTTGATGCATACCTGACAAATAGGATGCATGCTACTGATAAAGGTGGATTTTTTTCTGACCCCAGGGTTGTTCCTTGTGGAGTGGTTCAATCCTGGGTCCACTTTTTTTTTATATACTTCAATAATATGGAAACATATCTGTCTATATGGAAACATATCTGCATCCTAATGCTTTTTGCTGACGACTCTGCCCTGTCAGTATCAGGAAAATATATAAAAAACATTGAAAACATTTTGGGGGACAACTTGTTATCTCTCAGCAACTGGCTAATAGACAACAAGTTGTCTCTCGAGATTCCACCTAGGTAAAACATAATCTATTCTATTTAGAACCAAGCAAAGCCGTCAAAGCATTCTAAATTAGCTATTTCTTGTGGAAATAATGCAATTACATCAAAGACTGTCATAAGGTATCTCGGGGCAGATCTAAAGCAAACACTTATCGGCTCAGCTATAGTTAAAACATTTTGAGAAAAGGAACTTTGTGGCTGTAATTTTTCTACAGACAGGCAAAATATTTGAACACCAGATCTAGAAAATTGTTAACATCAGCCCTAATTCTTTGCCATTTCGACTATACATGTTCAGCCTGGTACATCTTTCTCCGAAAAACTATGGAACAAAAACTCCAAATTTTACAAAACAAAACAATACGGTTTGCTCTTGATTTATCTACCAGGACACATGCATTTAGACACACATTTCCTAAAAATGCAGTGGTTTCCAGTGGATATCAGAGTAGAACAATTAAATATCAATATCATGAACAGGATTGTCCATGAAGGAGCTCCATGTTATCTTAGCGAGAGTTCTGGAATGGTTAGTCAGGTGCATGATGTTGAGACAAGACGTTGTCTGTCTTCCTGCCATCCAATGAGAGAAACGGCTCTAAGGCTTTTAAATTTAATGGTATTGTGACATCCCAGCCCCCTGACATCATAGATGCTACAGACTGAGAACCGCTATCACTAGCGCTGATGCTACCACCTTGTATTATCACCCATACTCTGACTTGCAAGACGATTTTTAATTAATTGTCATTAATTGTAATCATGTTTGGTATTCAGAAACGTAATGTATATGTGAATCATGGGCACCGACATCTTTGATTTACATGTATGGTTTAGTTATGCGATTTCTATGATCTTGATATCATTTTAAACATCTTTTTATCTACTATGTTATCATGTATATCGCGATATTTGAAAACGTGATTTTATTTGCGTATTTTTATCTTGAAGTGAGCAATGTGAGAATGTGAACGGTGTTGGCGAAATCACGTGACACTACAGGTTTTAGTGCAGGTTTATATTTCACAGGAAGAGTAAATATAATGTTAGGTTAGTGTGGGAATTAATGTTTTAATATTACTAGTAGCGTATGGTTATTGGAAGTTAAAAGTAGGTTGATTTCAATTAGTTTTATTTGTTCTAGTTCAGTGGGAAAGCAGGCTCGTTTTCTGTCAGGCTTTGTGATTGGTCAGACTTTAGTGCATTGTGATTGGTCAGAAAGTGGTATAAATTCAGTAGCTTCGCCCTGGCTTGTCAGGGTGGCTCTGAAGGGAGTCGTTTGTGAGAATACTTGGTGTACTTGGAGGGCCCAGAGTTAAGGTCCACTATACTACGCTCTGGGCCCGCAGCCTACAAGACAAAACAACAAAACAAAAAAAACAAAACAATAAAGAGAATGATGAATTAGAACGAAGAGAAGAAAGAAGAGTGAAGAGAAGTCAGAAGAACACAGATAAGATAAAGAGACTGGGCTCAGACAAGAGTAAAGACGCATTATGTCACGCTCTACTTACACCTCTGAGCTCGGTCAGAAGAGAAGAGAAGAAAGAATGAAGGAAAGAGGAAGTGAAAACAACAAATAATAACAGAACAAAACAACAATAAGACCAGGGTGAAGGTCCTCTATACCAAACCCTGGGGCCTGACGCCTCTGAGTTCGTGCCTCCTTGATCCCCTTGCTGCCTCCTTCTTGCCACGGTGACAGAACACTACAATGAATATGAACATACAGTTGGCTGAATGTTATCCCCTCATTGCGAGCGGGACTACCCAGTCATTAAATACTCTCAGCGCCTACGGCGCTAGGGTCCCACTCACTGGCTAGTCAGTTAGGTTCTTGTAGCCAGCTGGTGAAGATCTCTCTCCCTCTCTCCCTTAAGTCCAGTGCCTCAGCTATGCTAGAGTATAGGCCAACCTAAAAGAAGGTCAGCCACCCAATGCAGAGGTTGAGTCTAAAATTAGGTCACCACTGAGATACAGTGGGTGAGTCTAAAGTAGGTCACCACCGAGATACAGTGGTTATACCAGAAGTAGGTCAGTTGTCAGCAACAGGTTAAGCTAAGTAGGTCACCACTGAGAAACAGTGGCGCCACAAGCAGTTGATAGTTCTGGGTCACTCTATGTAGGTCAGCCAGCAAGTGGGTCAGTTGACAGTGCTAGGAGAACTTAATATCCAAGTTGGAAGTCAGATTTAATTAGGTCATTTTCTGGAAGTAGGTCAGCCACCAGCAACAACTAGTCATTATTTAGTAGGTTCACTTCATTTCAAGTGGGTCAGTGATGGTAATGTGGAGATAGTGGATATGTCTATGTTAGTATGAGGAAATAGGACTGTGTCATAATCAAAGTGGGATTTGAACATTGGTCAGAAGCAGTATCGTAGTTAAGTGTTTTAATCAGTTTCTTTCAGCAGAAAATAAGAATGTTTGTAGTTAGTGTGTAGTGGATACAATAGGCAAATCCAATAGGCATTAGGGAATTTTGGATATGGTTTCGTCTTAAATTGATCTGTTATTCTGTTATTCTGGTCTGCAACACAGATCATGGATTTTGACAGTAAGATAGTTTAGTATGTTTGCCACGGGTAGCTTATAAAGGGACATTAAGGTACTCCCAGCAGTCATTGACTTGCATCGGGTAGATCTTATATGCTGCTCCAATTGCTTCTATTGCTTACCTGAGTAACTGTTACCTGCGTGGTTATGTAGGGCTTTCTGATTTATATCTTATCAGGCTGTATCATAGGGAATATAAGAACAGCTGATTAACTGTCCTACAGTTCATATGTAAGGAACAGAACACGAGCCTTATTCTTAGTGACATTTAGTATCAGATATGATTCTGGGGGGCCATATACCTGAACTTCAGTGATTTACCTTCATTGGTTGAGATCTACCGTTCATTAGTCCTGTAGCTTTAAATTATTTGCAATAGCATTATATGGCGGAATATATGGCTGGACTTACAGAGATGGAATCATATACCTTTACCCTTTTACTGATTCTTGGAAATAAGAAGATCTTCACTACTAAATTCTAAATTGCAGTAATAGTGAGAGATAGTGTTAGAGATGTTATAATAGGTTGGAATTATAACAGGAGTTAGTGGATTATTAGTTGGATAGCATAGGTTATCATTAGTTTGGAAAGGAATGCTAGAAATATAGCAGGAATTATTATTGAAGTAGGTTAGAATTATTATGACATGGGTTGTGATTAGGCTTTAACATTAAGGCATTGATTTTATCTGATATATTAATTAAAGATATTAGATTTGTTAATTCCAGTCTTCAGTATTGTTAAATTAGTGTTGGATATTTAGTGTGGTATATTAGGAATACTTGGGTATTTTTGGTATATTTTGACAACAGTTAGGTAGATTGGGGATTAAATGTGATTATGCAGACAGTGGATTTTTATGTTATGGATTAGCAGTATTTCATAAATTCTCACTTCTCTGTAATCTGTAAGGTCAGTGACTTAGTTAAAGGTCTGAATTCTATGTTAGGTCAGTGACTTATAGTTAATGGTCTAAATTATGTGACTTAGTTAATGGTTAAAATTATGTAAAGTTATTGATCTAGTTAATGGTCAAGAGAATAACAAATTATTATCTCATGCATGTGTATGTATAATATCACAAGTGTATATATTTAATTGTGTGTTTGGTTCAAATAATAAAGTGACAGATCAGGTGGTATGTTTTACAGAAATATTTGTTGTATGAAAATGATTTAAGATCAGTGAATCAAGTTCCCTGATCTTTATATAAGCAATTTATGAGTTAAGGAGGGTTAAAGTGACCTAATTACCGAAAACGTCGAAATCCACTTTTTTATGCGTTTTAGTTATTATTATTATTTTCGGTGTTTCAACACCTGGTGTCAGATCCTGATAATATCTGTGTAATTAATTTTCACAGAAGCCTTTTAGGCAGCAAAGTAGAGTTGAGTGGTTGGTAAAATAACCGGGGTCACTTGTTCAGCAAATTTACCATGACCGCTCGGTAGATCTCCTGACAAGAAGTCCGAATAACGTGACAGTAATAAATCATGGAATAAACTGCTTTTGAAAATAAAAAAATTCAACGCATTATCATCTTTTAAACAAGATGTAAGACGTCACCTTATAGATAACTATAGTGAACAAATACAACTCAGACTTTCTATATTACTATAGTTTGTCTGAGTTGTATTTAAATTTACAATAAGGTATATATTAAAGACAGTCTAGTCATTATATAATAAGGTGTATGTTGTAGTCAAAATGTTTCTTATTTGTAGTTTATTTTATTTTAACTTTTTACAAGTATTTGCAATGTATTTTTCTGTAGGCCTACAACCTTTCCAGTCGCCATCTGGGCTACAAGTTAGGGACCACTATGGAAATAAGAGTCACCACTAACCAGACCCTTTATAGTGACCAGTATGGTGACCCTGATTATTTATGATCATGCATGTATGTACTGTTTTACTGAAATAAATCAAATCAAAATCAAAGAAATATGTGTAAGTGGAAATTCAGATTTAAATAATAAAAAATATTAAAATATTTTTAAGCGGTAAAAGTAAATTCTAATTCTCCTTCATTCGCTAGGTGGCGCTGACGAAAGTCATGTGTGTAACCAATATAAACAAGTTCTAGAAATTTTGCATATAATGTCGCGAGGGTTGTAAAATTAACACTTTTTATGCCATACAATAAATTATTGCTGTTTTTAATTGATGTACAACAGTAAACCGAAAGGTAGAGGACACATTTTATAAAGATACTATTCCGATTTTAATATATTTTGTCATTAAAATTGACTATTTCATCAACGTTATTTTTCACCTGATAAAAAAAATCATAAAATTGATAAATCCACAACAATAGCTTGAATCAGTGAATAGGCACATTCCACATCATTGTCATCAGATGATCAGTCATCATATTTCATATTCTCACACTCCGTGCAGTGATTTTCACAATGAGACGTATATCGGTATCAGCCCATGATATTGGCTTATTGCACTCTAGTCTAGCTGTGTAGCTCTTGAAATGCAATCTATTAATAATATGAATTTATGATCATATGATAACATATGTGTCATGTGACTTGATCATGTGAGAAAATACAAATGTTGTGCTGTATTTTCCCATATCACACTCAAATGAACACCGTTTGCATATCATCATATCATTACCAATATATGACTTGTCATATGTGACCGGATTTGGCAAAATGAGTCGTAAGTCACATATTTAAGTATTGAGAATTTGAGATATTAACAGATGACACAGTTACAGTTAGACTAACTGTTACTGCTTACTGGATCAACACAAAATTATCTTCAAAATGGTAATGACATGTTAGGCCTAGTTGTTACATGTATAGCCTATAGTATAGCTATATCATATGCCTAGTCTAGACTATAAAGTATACTTGCTATCACATTAAACCAGGATCGCATTATTTTCGCAGATTTCTGCGTCAATTCTGAACCGATTTCCTTTATATATTTCAAAGGCCATTTGCTATTCAAATCCTAACGGGGTAAAAATTCGCAAAATTATATTGAATATTTCAAATGTAAGAACATTTGACATATGTGATAAAATTATAGAATTAGTTCAATGGGTTTATAGACATGATAGAGGGAAGTCGTAATTTATTACAAATCAAATGGTTGGGATTGGTTTTGATTCTTTTGGAAAATTGTGTTTGAAAAATTTCATGAAAATCTGTTGAGAATAGACTGAAAAATCAGCCAAAAACATGCAATCCTGGTTGATTACTTTTAATGTGACTTTGGGTATATATAGACTATCACACAACTCTGTAACACTGAGTCTGAACTGTACTGTAGCAAATGTTATTGGTAGCTCTGAAAATATGACTCCACCTTGGCACCAACTGACAATCACAGAAATAAAAAACTTGCAGCATTTTGAGAAAATGGCCTCTGAAGTTTAAAAAGACAATTTGTACACTGTTTGAAAAGAACACACAATTCCTGAATTGGAGTAAAATTAAATAAATAAAATGAATATTTTATTTTATTTATTATATTTTTTACAATAAACATATAGGCCTAGAGTCTACAGCCTGTTTCACCAGATCATGGGAGTGGCCTTTTTTCAATTTTCTCGGTCAAATTTTTCTTGGAGCATTTTTTAATCTCCCCCCAACATCGATGAAAATTTGGTGGAATTTTTGTTGTGTATTTTGCAAGTAAGATCATTTGGCATGAAATGTATTTTTTTTTTACGGTAATGGTGAAATAAGAGATGTCATTTTGCCATTTTATTACATGCCAAATGGTCTAACTTCGATAATTAATACACAACAATATTCTACCAAATATTCAGGAATGTTTGTGGAAGATTAGCGCTGATATGTAAGCGTAGCGAGTCGCCTGGTCCATATGGCTAGGGGAAAATGAGAAATGATCAGAGAAAAAAATTGTTAGAAAATTTTCAACAATGACCGAGCCAATTGAAAAAGGCTACTCCCAGGATCTAGTGAAACAAACTGTTGTCTAGTTCCTCTAACATTTTGTTGTTAAACTAAAATATGCCTTCAATTAATCTTGAAACACAAATTTTTAACAATGACCGAGCAAATTGAAAAAGGCTACTCCCAGGATCTAGTGAAACAAACTGTTGTCTAGTAGCTCCAACATTTTGTTGTTAAACTAAAATATGCCTTCAATTAATCTTGAAACACTGATATATGTTGAGACTCAAATTTCACAAATCACATTAAACTTTCAGTCACTTGAAGTTGTGTGTCGCGGTAGCGAGACATAACTTCAAGTGACTGAAAATCTTTATTTACAGGCCCAATATGGCGAAAGGCAATAGAGGCTAAAACATGAGAGGCTCTGAAAGTGGGTCTATGCACAGCAGCTAGATTTTATGTAGATGCAAATGTAACTTGTGTAATTTCAAGTGACTTACATTGTTTGTCTTTTTGTTATGTAGTATGAATCGAGCACAAAGAGTCAGCAGTGCTGGAAGCTTGCGGAATGCTCCGGCTGGCTCAGAAAATGTAATGATGCAAAGCAGAATCCAACAACTGGAGCAGCAAGTGATTACTGTACAAGCGGAGTACAGACAAGTGACCGAGCGCCTTAACTGTCTGATGCTGCTTGTAAAAAGGTCAGCCACAGTAAATGATCATGATAAAAAAAACCTTACTGCTCTGAACAATATTTAATTTTTTAGTCAAACACTTTCTTGTCACTCCTATGTCTTGTCACTCCTATCCACTTATATACTTTTATGGAAAATGCTCTTATGTGACAGCATAGTGTTCAAAACCTCGATCTGCAGCCAGCGTGCGCAGTACTGAGGTGAAGCAGCACCATGCTGTCACAGTACAAAAAGTATTGAATATTTACATTGTATATATCTATGTTATATTTATGTGATTTTTCAAATTCTCAAGCGATCTTGCTAGCATCTGTCAATTTTGCCGATCTATAAATATGGCAATAATAGCCTATATTATAGACTATATTCAGCACAAACTATGTTTGTTTGCATTCTTAACGAAAAACAAAATGGCGGACGACGCCGGCGTAGGCCTATTTCTGTGATCAGTGTCCACATGATAATTAAATATGATGTTGTTTTATACACACTGATCATGTGATGTTTATAATGTCACTGTATCACAACCTTTGTGTTAAGAGTTATCTTGTAGCTGCATTAAATAATTGTGTTTTACATTTTATTACCGTCGGGTCATTGGAATGGAATAATCGCTTTACCTGTCACTGAAACTGTGTTAGTGACCTATTAGCCTCAACAGATGAGCTAACACTACGCTAACACCACGCTGGGACAAAACTCATTTTTGTACAAAACTAAGCGATTAGTCTGGCCGGCCACTCAGCACATTCCCTTTACCTGATACTCCATTAAGAAGAAATGCAATGTCATCAATCAAAGTGATTATTTGTCAAGAACATGATTGATTTTTCCAAGCTGGATTTTTTTGTCAATTTTTTCGGGGGGGGGGGGAGGGGGGGGGGGGTTATTTACATGGTCCTCCAAAATAAGGTGGGTATGGGGGGGGGGACTTTTTTTTAATTTCACTTTTTAAAAACCCACCAAATTGTGAAGAGACGTTCTCAAATAAAATCATTTTATATTTTTTTTTACATCGTCATAAAAAATCTAGGGTCCGGGATTCAAATGGTCGGTAACCAAAAATATTGGCGGACAGCCCGAAATGTAGGGCATGGTTGTCCGCTGGATAATTTTTATTTCAAACATAATTTCGAATGCAGCAACATTCCTAAACTGCCATGCATTTTGATTACCATGATCTGATGATTACAGTTGAATAATAAAATAAGTCAAACAAGTTACTATTAATTTGCAAACGTTTGTCAGTTCTTCTAAGTTTTTCATAAAATTTGTGGTTATTCGCTAAATGAAAACTAAATAATAAACTGGTTCAAGTTAAGTACTATCTTTCTGTGGTAAGATGCAAAATCAATAGGCCTACTAAACCAGTATAAATTATCAGGGATATTTTGGATTCTGGGTACATGATTAAATTGTGGCTACAAGAAAAAAAATGTGGCTATAACTTTTCAGAGGTTTTAGCCACAGTGGCTGAGATATTTCTCATCCTACCGCCAACACTGAATACCTCATGTTTTTATGTCACATACAATCAGTACAAGAGTAATTTTACCCTCCTGACACTTAAAGTTGTGGGTCACGGTGCCTAGCGAGACACAACTTTAAGGGAGTGCAAATTTAAATTATTTATTTTAGCGCTTAACATGCTTAATGTCACTTGAAGTTGTGTGTCGTGGTAGCGAGACATAATGTCAAGTGTGTGCAAATTTAAATGATTTGTTTTAGTGCTTTGAGGGTTAAGAAACTAATTTTTATATTTAAGGTCATGTTATATATCTTCATTCCTGTTTCTTAATTCAACTTGTAGAGCCTGGGCTGGAGACAAAAATGCTGCTGTCCATGTAGCCAACATCGTTGGTAAGTTTATAAAATGATGCTGTACATGTAGCCAACATCCTAAATAAGTTTATAAAATGCTGACATTGTCCATACATGTGTACAAAATCATTGGTAAATTAAAATGCTGCTGTTCATGTGGCCAACATCGTTAAGTGATGCTGCTGTTCATGTGGCCAACATCATTAGTAAGTTTATGGCCATATGGCCAAAAGTTAAAATGTTGCCATTCATGTGGCCTGCATCGTTGGTAAGTTTATGAATTATCATTTGCTCAACAAAGTAAGCAGGACTTCATCTCCAACTCAGTGTTATACCTTTTATCGCTTCTCATGACTATAATCATTTTGTATCCATTTTATTACCACTGGTTAAATCACAGTAACTGTTATTGAGAATGAAATGAGTGTTTGAACATCTAGATTTGGAAAGATTTGGTCTGAGGTAAACAAATACCACACCCAGTCAAAACCAGAGCACATCCAGTACAAATCTTGTACTTCTATGTCATTTCTTTTAAGCCCCACTAATTGTGCTCCTGCTAGCCCTGCTAAATGTATATAAATATCATAGGAGGTTAGACCACACTTTTTAAATAATGTGTTTTTTGGATCCGCCGTTCTTAACTAAAAATCATAAAAATTGAAAAGCACATATTTTTTTATTCCTTCCATTTCAATTGTGTGGAAAACACACACAAAAAAATTAATGATAAAAATCCCTTTTTTGTAGGGACTGGGATACACTTTTTATTTTTTATATTTCCCTGACGTCGGTCTAAAATCTGCTAAAAAGTAATCTTTCTATTTTATTTTTTCCTTTGCTTGCTCTGATCTTTCTCCAAAAAATCAGTAAACCACATTATAAATATGTGTGACTTCACAGATATCCTGTGAGAAAAAACAGGTCGTTTTTTTAAAATTCAAGTAGTTTAGATCACATAATAATACACGTTTTGTTAACAGGTGCAGCCCCACCAGACACAGTGTGCAGCTATGAAGAAGACGGTGCTATTCAAAATATAACTTCCAAGCCTAAGGTTTGCTAATCTTTCTCACAAATATTCGATATAAAAATCCAATAGTTAATCCAATGATTAAATAGCCTATAAATGTTGGGAGCTGGAAATTATGTTAGCAAAATAGAAGCAAACAATTCGAACAGGACACAGTACTTATAGTACATTATAATCTATGTTGACTCTTATATTGGATAATAATAGTCAGAAGTGACTGATTTTTAAAAGTTTGTTTTTTATGTAAAAATATTCAATGATGGGAATGACAAATAATACAAATTTTGTATTACATTTATTGGTAACTTCATCCTATTTTAATTAAAGTACTACAGGGTACCAGAAATATTGATATCTCTAACCAAGATTTTCTCATATTTAGAATGTGCATAGGTTGCAGAATATTGTTTCTATGTTCAGATAGATGCAGACCTGCCAACATCAAAGTAATGTGAATTTATCACACCATTCTTTCCTTTCCAATTAAAATTCAATTTCTTTTCACAATTTCAGCATCTTAATGTCAATGCTCTGTTTGTCGCATTGTTTCAATTTTACCTATTGTCGCAATGTGTCATCTGTCATTGATATAGGTCATCTGTAATTCACATGTGTCACCTGAAACTGACATAGATCAGCTGATAAGTGTCACATGTCATTGACAAGTGTGACATGTCATTGACATATGTCAACTATTTTTGAAATTTGTAACCTGTCTTTGGCATGGGTCACATTGACATGTTATATGTCATTGTGTCACATGTCATTGATATATGTTTCACCTGTAACATGTGTGATTGACATGTTGAAAATTAAATAAAAAACATGATTCGCTCATTTCATAATGTTATTTTCGGGTTTTTGGTTTTTCACAAAAGTGTCGAGTTAGGAATCAGAGAAAGACATTTTTGTTTTTTATGATTATGATTTTAGCATGCTGCATATGTAAGCCACATTATCAAAAAAGTCTTAAAACACTTGACTTATACAATCCAGTTTTCCCATAATTAAGTTGTCTTCTTTACCACTTAACTCATTAAAGGCCCACTCAACACATACATGTTTCTGTGGATGGGACATTAAAAAAATAATTTTTTTATGCTTTCATAAAACATTGGTCTCCGTCTTGTAAGTAAGTTAAGCTTTGCCGGAGATATGTCCAGCTCCGTCTGGAAAGAGTAAACTCATAAATTTTACTGAGTCCAAAAATGTCCTTCAAGCTGAAAGGGTCAACCCTTATCCTGCTAAGTTAATTAATTTTAATTTTCAACCACTAGGTTGTGCTCACTACAGTGATCCACAACCTCAAATTACTCATATTTGTTTAATTTGAGATAGCACATTTGCAAATCTTGATGTTTAAACAGTCATTTCATTCTCAATAATAGTGGTTTAATTGTCTGATTAAAAACGACTATTGTCTTGATCAGTAGGCAAAGGGTTAATATGCTGATTCTTTTGAAACGAAGAGAATAATAATATTCACGCCTTTCTATTGTGCATAAGGTGCGAGTTATATGCCTACATAAGGTGTCTTATATTATTGAAATTTCATCCAGACACAAATTTAATCTATTCATTATTACAAAATAGTGGATTGAACGGCTTAAAGGGTTTTTCTGAAAGGAAAAATTTCAAATAAATAAAAATGGAAATTACCTGATATCTGATATCTGTGCCTTCAATGGTAAAGACACACATGGGTTCCCAACTCAATTCGAGCTTATTGGCAGATAAGTAATTTTGAGAAAGACCCATTATGCGTTTTATTTCAGGAATCATTTCTATCGGCCCAGATGCTCATTACATGTAGTAGGCCTATGCTCATTCTGTAACCAGAGCAGTCTCTCCCTGTCGGCACGAGAGGGCTCTGGGTTATCCAGTCGATCTAGGTCAACTAGCCAGGCAGAATCCCACCAGCCCATCAGGGGCGTACTATTAAAAACAGGGTGCACATGCGTGTGCACAAAAAAAAGATCGGTACAGATAACCCAGTGCCTCGTCGACGGGCTCATGGGTGTGGCCATGGTAACAGCATGGCCTATGCTTTACTTATCTACCAATAAGCTTGAATTGAGTGTTGGACACCCATTTATGTCATCACCATCTCAGCAAAACCTTTATTAGAATATCACTTTTGTATTATGCTATGCGCCAAAATTGGTCTATTTAGATATATTTGCTGATTATTGTGATTATGCCTGATGAATTGCTGTTTTCTTGTTACAGTCGAGACCTTTAAATAACTGGGCTATGCTCACTATAGGTCTCTTGAACCGATCATATCGTCAACTGGAAAAACAACTGTTAGCAGATCAATCTAATCGGCTCATGTCTCGGACAGCTTACTTAGAGGAACAGATGCGCCACACACCAGGGGTGAAAAATACTGTGAACAATGAAGTGACGTTTGTCCAGAACCACTTTCCACCACATTCTCTGCCGTCAAGTGGACTTGAGACACAGAGTAGCGGTCATATCTCTATTCCTCCCCAGAGGGCGCCATCTCGCGCTGATGTCGCTTCTGAAGACGTCAACCAAACATTTCTCACTCAGCCAAATCGCTCAAAAACACGGGTGAATTGATATTCTTTCAATTACAGTGATTCAAATTAATTTTAAAACCTTACGTGAATTTTTAATTTTTGCAGCGTGGGGCCGACTTTAGACGTCATATTCTGATGTCCAAAGTCGATACCCGCACTGAAAGAATTAAAAATTTACAATCACTGTAGACCCATAATATAGGTATAAAACAGAAACAACTAACAATTTATGATGATTTCAAATTGACAAAAGCGCTCTGGTCTCCATGGTTTATATAAAAATATTTCAGCGCTTTGGGGGTTAAACTTAAAGCTCAGAATGTCAGTTTTTTTGCGGTAATATACACTTTTTCATTCAATGAATTTTATTTAAAATATGCCAGGTAGCGAGTGCATAACTGTAGGAAGGGAATTAACATGATTAAAGGGTTCAAGTCAAATTCTAATTTTTAAAAGCTTTTTTCTTGTCATTTTTATTTATTATTTGCAGGATTGAGTTGATGCATGCTGTATATCAAAAACTAGTATCACATTGTATATAATCACAACTTTCATTGATAAATGTATCAAATTAAAATGTTTGTATGCTTTGATTTTATTCCAGCTGAATAATGAGACAGTAGTGCCAAAGAAGCCTTCTTCCCGACACCTGTATCGACCAGCCAGTAAAACCACTCACCCGTCACAGGTTACGGTGACCGATCTCTTTATTGAACCAACCACCAATATAGCAGCAGACAAGGTATGGTTCAGCAGTAAAATTTAACTTTTTTAAACAAAATCAATTTTTAAATCAATTGTAGAAGATGGGCAATCTGAACATTATAATTATGTAACTGCATACCCCGGTACATTTATGAAAAGTCAAATTTTGAAAGTTGGTAAAGTAATCATGGTAATTGGAAATGTACATGAAAAATAGTTTAGTAAAAAACAAATTAAATTTTGTTTCAAATCTGAATCACTCAATCACTCAATCATTCACTCGCAGACTCATTCAATCAATCAGTCACTTCCTCAATCAATCAACCCAATCACTCACTCACTCACTCACTCACTCACTCACTCACTCACTCACTCACTCACTCACTCACTCACTCACTCACTCACTCACTCACTCACTCACTCACTCACTCACTCACTCACTCACTCACTCAGCTCACTCACTCGTCACTAACTCACTCACCCAGATGTATTTTTACAGGCATTGACTGGGTTATACCGGATGAGTCCCGCCGCATCCCAGAGAGGGCAGCAAATGATGGATGATGATGAAGACAGTCTCGATGTTTACGACCTTCATTACGCTGATCCTAGAAAATATGAACAGGTAACACAAAGAGAATGTGTAGCAGGTAGACATCTTAGTGGCATAATCATATAAGATGTATAACATAGATATAGCTGCATGATTTCAATCACTATCAGAAATATTGTTTGAGGCAAGTGCATGTGATTTAATGTAAAGCAATGGTAGACATTGGAAGGTCTGCTATTGCTTCCCCTTGAACCAGATTGCATAAATTATCTCCAATATGTATAAGGTTTCTAGCAATTCAATTGTATGTTGAGGTGAATTTCAACATGTATATAAAAGAAATATAATCAATTTAAAAGAACACAGACCATTGGTACTCTGCTTTAGATATCAGTATTCAACTTACTTTTATTATTCTGCCAATTAATTATTTTAGATTATTTTTAGGAACTTTAATGTCTTGCACAAAATCCTAACATATGCATATATCATATTGTGTGAAGCCAGAAAACCAACTGATGTATGGTGCAAGTTTAGCCCTTTAAATCTTTACGATGCATTAAAGCATCATTTTGCATCTCTGAAAAAATGACTTAATGTCCTAAAATCTAGGGTTTCTAAAACAACGTTTTTATGGAACTGTTCTAATAATAACAATATATTTATTTCATTTGCCACCCACTTCAAGTCATTTTCATCCACTACAGGTCGAGAATTGCAACAGCAATTCACAGCTTTTAATGGGTCAGGATGACTATGGGAAATGTAGGCCTGAAAGGGTTAAGTTATAGTTTTGCTGCCCTTTTTTTCAGACACAGTTTTAATGTAAAATTATAATTGAAAATAAAGAAAATATACATGTACATTCAACTACTATTTGAAAAAATTGAAGTGTATCTTTTATGATTTTACCAGGAAGGGCTTTTCACGTCTGACGGTCGATTGTTCACCAGACATTCAAGGCCACCTAGTGGGAAGCAGCAACGTGAGCATGATGCATTACGATCACAAGCGAAGAATTCAGGTGAGTTACTGCAATGTGCATCTAAGTGTAATGTAACTTGATACACATGGTAGAATCATTTTCAACATCAACATACAGAACTTTGCTGAACTGAACACTAGTTTTAATTTTCTTTTTAAAATGAAATAGCTCACAACATTTCTAGCCACATAGCTAACCTTACTAAAATTTGAGTAGGTAATATTTTTTTCCCCAGAATAATTTATTTGTTTTGACATTGCAATTGAAATAAAATTGTTTTCTATAGGCTTTTTTCAAAAAGAAAGCATTTTCCTCTACTTTCACAAAAAGCTTGTACTAATATAAAATGTGATTTAGATGTCCTGTGAATTATTTATTAGTTCTGGTTCTGATCCCACCCCTGCCACCACACCACACAATCATCCTGGTTCTGATCCTACTCCTGTCACCACACCACACAATCAGTCCTGGTTCTGATCCCACTTTTGCCACCACAGCACACAATCAATCCTCGTTTTTGTCCCACTGCTGCCACCACAGCACACAATCAGTCCCAGTTCTGATCCCACCACTGCCACCACACCACACAATCAGTCCTGGTTCTGATCCTACTTCTGCCACCACACCACACAATCAGTCCTGGTTCTGATCCCACCGCTGCCACCACACCACACAATCATCCGGGTTCTGATCCTACTTCTGCCACCACACCACACAATCAGTCCTAGTTCTGATCCCACCACTGCCACCACAGCACACAATCAGTCCTGGTTCTGATCCCACCACTGCCACCAGAGCACACAATCAGTCCTGGTTCTGATCCCACCACTGCCACCAGAGCACACAATCAGTCCTGGTTCTAATCATACGCTGGTAATGGTTTATTAGGGGCAGTATAGTTGTTGACACAGAAATGGGATTTGACTATAAAATATGTTTATTATGTATCTGAAATTTAAAAAACCCAATGTTGCACGGATCCTCTCCTGCTTATGAGAGCTCAAGCAATAAATGGATGTTGTATTTAGCTGTATATTAGGCATTTCAGCAATTTCACTTGCAAATGACAAGCTAATGCTGAACAATGCAGCATAAAAAATGACTTTTCGGCTGATAAAATCGTCCCATTTATCATGTTTATTCACAGCTTTATTCTTAGTACATTTAATTATAATATTCTATCACTTTATGATTAAATGGTCTTATCTGTCACTTTGTAAACAGATAAAGTGATGGATGAGACCTTTTAAGTATCATGGCATTATAGTGGTAATAATGCTGTACCATTTGAATTAAACATGTTTTTTCTGCAGTACTAGATAAGACCATGACAGCTCATGGATATAGGAGACAGAATTGAAAAAATAGCTGAAATGATAATTCAAATATCACAATTTGGATGTCAATGAGACATAAGCAAACTTAACCTTTTACACCAAGTTTTCTTATTTTAATTTTCACCCACCTGAAGTTGAGTCGCCCTACCACGACCCACAGTTCCCAAGTAGGCGAAAATTACTTGTATCTGTTTAATTTGAAACCAAACATTTGTAAATCTCAAAACATTGATTGATCACCTATTAAAAACGGCTATAGTGGTGCTTGGCGCTTGGTTCAATGTCATGTTTGCCACAAAATACTACTTTTTGGGAATTGGGATTTTAGAATCTTAAGGATGCGACGTATATTTTGCTTCATTACTTTTTTCAGGTAAAAATGGAGGTCGTGCTTTGCGTTTTGAGACGACTCGTCCTGTGTCGGCTAAACACACCATAGTAGGTCCACCCAGTGAAAACAGTCAGAGAAAACAGCGGGTGAAGAGTGCAGGAGCGAGGCTCGGGCGAGCGGCTTCAGAGATATCCTCACATCCTGAGGTGCCGCCTCTAGACATTAACGGCTGTGAACAGTATGAGAGCTACCCTGGAAATAACACAGCCAGTATCCCGCTGACCGGTGTTGGCCCAGTGTCACCTCTCATCAAGGTCAATGTCAAGAAACCTGCCTCTGTCGTCAAGTTTGAGGGTGACCTTGATCAGATGGCTAAAATGGAAGATGAGTTTAAACGGACTACAATGGCCCTTCAGAAAAAACTGGGCATCAACCCGGATGCTATGGTCTTCTAGGCATCAATCCTGATGATATGTTTATTAGGCATTAATCCTGATGCTATTGTTTATTAGGCATTAATCCGAATGCTATGGTTTACTAGGCATAAATCTGGATGCTTAGGTTTAGTAGGCATCAATCGGATACTTAGTTGTTCACTCAGTATCAATCCGGATGCCTAGGTTTAGTAGGCATCAATCCGGATGCTATTGTTTACTAGGCATCAATCGGATGCTTAGTGGTTCATTCAGTATCAATCCAGATGCTATGGTTTACTAGGCATCAATCTGCTTGCTATGGTTCACTGGGCATCAATCTGGATGTTTCTGAAAATTGTGTTCTTTCAAGTAACAGTACTGCTCATACCCAAAAGCAGAAGACATTGACCCAATGTTGGTTTAATTCTGGGCCAGTGTTGTAGATCGTGGCCCAATAATAATGATTTAATGCTTGCTTGGTATTCAAGTTTTCTGGTGATTGGGAAATTCCCAAGGTTATCAGGTAAAATTAGCAATAGACACACCATACTTGACAGCCAGACTTACAGGCAGGCTGTCAAGTATATGGAGTGATTCTAATTGAGAAATTTCACGCCAAAAATTACATTCATTCACTATGATATTTTTATTTCAAATTTCATCTATTGGGGTGTATAATTATCTTGGTAAACTTCAATTTTAAAGTGTTTTTTTCAGACATTACCTTCACTGTTAACTCTAATTCAGTCCCTAGCCATTGTTAGTCTTTCTGTTTGTTCTTCCAAAAAGAACATTTATAAGAGACATGTGGATTAAATTAGCAAAATTCGCATATATTTTGATTCAAATTGTACAAATATATAATTTCCACCCACTTTGAAATTGTAGGACGTGGTAGCGAGACACTACTTCAAGTTTGTAAAAAATTAAAATGTAGCACTTTAAGGTTAACCCTTTAAGCGCAGGGATCGACTTTAGTCGTCAGAATCTGACGTCTGTAGATGTTAGATTCTGACAAATAAAGTCAATCCCCGCACTGTCAGAATAAAAATATTTCTATTGACTGTATACCCATCACATAGGTATTCAAATGAATCGGAAAGAGCTAAATAGGACTTTTATGATGATTTCAAATTTAAAAAAACCCTTTGGTCTCCAAGGTTTTTATTTAAAAATTAAGCGCTTCAAGGGGTAATCTGGTGTCATTTTAAATTGATACGTTTAAAACATACAATTATATTTGTTTCAATGCAATTTTATAACTTCGAAGAAAGGAATATTCCAATTCCCGTAGACCTTGTTCTTCTATCTTCCGTTGAAAGTATATTTTGCTTATAAATATACTTCGTAAACATGATGTATTAATGAAACCCAATCGCTCTTGATGCTATAGAACTATAGAGCTTACTGCTCTCTCATCAGTGCAATGAATGGTATGTAATTGTGTTAAAATTATGTTCAACCCTGTCAGCCTTATGTTATACAATCATATTTCAGCGTTGTAAGAGTTAAAATGATATTGTCTGAATTGCTTTGTATGAGATTGTTATGATGATATTTTACATAATATATAGATAAGTATCTTTTTGGTATGTTATGATTACATAAAGTGTTTGTTTTGTTCTTTTTATACAGTGGTTCATAAGTTCTTATCGATTATTTATGTTAACCCTTGTACTTAGGCCGTATATCAGTTTCCAAGTCGCCAAATAAAATAACATTAAAATTCATGAAATGTGTTCTGATAGATACTCACAATCAAATAACTGATTTTAGAAGCTGTTTATTTTAAAGAAAATAAAAATATTTTTTGTCATGTGAAGCTGGAAATTGTTTCACCAATTCCAGCTTTGCATTAAAAACAATTCCAGCTACAAATGAATTAAAAATAGAAACAAGCATTTGAGCAAGGGTTAATTATCCGCATACAGCAAGTACCAAACAACACTCAGTGTGTTGTATGGTACCCGCTTCATAGTAATGTACCACACAACTTTCTGACAGCCACAGTGTTGAGTTGTACATAATAATGTGCCATGCTACACTATATATGCCACACAACACTGTTGTAGGGTACATTATTATGTACCCTACAACACTCTGCCAGAGTGTTATGTGGAATCTATAGTGTACCACACAACACTCTATGCAGTATAAGTTTGCAAAATCAATTTTAAAAATGTCACTTAAGTTGATTTAATAGTTTGTGGTAGATTTTTCAGCTAATCAAATAAATTGAAACTGGAAATTTTGAAAGCAATTTATGAATAATCTCAGCTAGTTATAGTTCAGTAGGACCAAGGTTGATTGTGGTACTTTTTGACAGAGAAACAGAGGGGAGAACTTGCAGGATCATGCATAATACAACTGAACATTGTCTGTGATATGTTTGAACAATTTTTTCTTTGACTTGGGGATTAAATGGATGTATCTTACACTTTTTAAAGTGGCAGATACAGCATTTAAAACATAGAGATGAGCCAATGCAAATAATTATATATCAAGCTATTTTCAGAGGCTCTATCACCATGTCATAATATAGAACTGAATAAGAAAGTTTTACACTGGCTGATAACCCCGCCATATATACCACAGTAGTTCTTGTGAAAAATCAAAAACTAGGTTAGCCACTGACATTAACACTTGTGGGTGATCCACCTATGATTTGGTTTGTGTACATTATAAGAGATATTCATGCTGGCAGACGTCATTGTGGAGGCATGTACACTTTCCTTGGCCATTGATATCAACTGTCTTTATTGAGTTATTTTTTAATTGTATTGTTTGCTTGTATCATAATCAGTGCTACGTGTAGATATAAATACCATTGAAATCCAGTTTGTTCACATAATGTAATATTTTGTTTATATCTGTTAAGATTTGTTATTCATAAAAAGTTTGTTTTGATCAGTGCAACATTTCACCTAAATTAAAAAAAATGACTATTATTAAATAGTTTAGTAATTTGTTTTACAATTTGACAATATGTGTATTATTATTCAGTTAAAATTACAGTGAGAATTTGTTGAATTAATTAATTGAAGCATACTAACAGATAGTTTCAGATACTTTATAAATGGCATATACTTTCAATTTTACTATTCTTGTACAATTTTAACATTCCCATTTATGTAACATGTATAAGAATACACATCATATTCTAATAAATAGAAAGGTTATAAAATAAATTGGCAATAGATTATTTCTATATCTTGTTGGTGTGTAAATATTGCCCTTTTTCAAACCTGCTTGCATTGTATATTTAAGCAGTCCTCCAGATTATCTGCCTCCCCCTATGCTGTTTTTTTGTTTTATCGTACAATTCCTGCTGGTTTGTACATCATGTTGTGGTGTTCATTTTGATCCCTATTTAAAATTAACCTTTTATTACCAAAGTGACTAACGGAACCCCACTAGAATTTAAGGGAGAAAAAATCTTCAGATTTGAATTTATTGTTGTAGGTTCAACATTAGTAAACACTCTTATTATTTATTTATTGGTGCTTTATTTGAGACTTGAACCATATAATACTAAATGTCTGTCACAGCTTTGTGATATTATAGTAGAGTAAATCCATTTGAAAGCTTCACCTGGATTGGTAAGATAATAGAGTTGATGTATGATATCATCCGATCACAATGATAAGGTAATAGAGTTCATAATACAGCTTGTATATTTTGCACTATTTATAATTATATGCAGATGAACATTTCCTTCATTGAAATGTGATATTTAATCTTTCATTGTAATGACATGTGATATTTACTGGTTAATTGAAATGACATGTGATATTTACTGGTTCATTATGACATGTGATATTTGCTGGTTCATTATAATGACATTTGATATTGACTAGTTCATTATAATGACATTTTATATTTACTGTTTTTTTATAATGACATGCGATATTTACTGGTTCATTATAATGACATGTGATATTTACTAGTTCATTAAAATGACGTTTGATTTTTATTGAATTATTATAATAACAATAGAATAAACACATATTCAACTGATTATTATTTTCATTATTCCAACTGAAGATCACCATGTCATTCATCAGAGTAGAACAAATACATCTGTTTGTAATCTTGCCACCAAGCCACACAATCGATCCTGGTTCTGATACCACCGCTCCAAAACGCCACAGAATCAGTCCTGGTTTTGATACCACCACTGCCACCACATCACACAAACAGTCTTGGTTCTGATCCCACCTCTGCCACCACGCCACACAATAAGTCCTGGTACAAATCCCACCTCTATCACCACGCCACACAATCAGTCCCGGTTCTGATGCCACCACACCACACAATCAGTCATGGTTCTGATCCCAACACTGCCACCACACTACACAATCAGTCCTGTTTCTAATCCTACCGCTGCCACCACGCCACAAAATCAGTTCTGGTTCTAATCCCACCACTGTCACCACACCACACAGTCCTGGTTTTGATCCCACCTTTGCCACCACGCCACAAAATCAGTCCTGGTTCTAATCCGACCAGTGTCACCACACCACACAGTCCTGGTTTTGATCCCACCGCTGCAACCACACCACACAATCAGTCCTGGTTCTGATGCCACCACGCCAAAATTCTGATCCCACCTCTGCCACCACGCCACACAATCAGTCCTGCTTCTGATACCAATGCTGCCACCACACTACACAACAAGTCCTGTTTCTAATCCCACCGCTGCCACGACGCCACACGATCAGTCCTAGTTCTAATCCCACCACTGTCACCACACCACACAGTCCTGGTTTTGATCCCACCGCTGCAACCACACCACAAAATCAGCTCTGGTTCTGATCCCACCTCTGCCACCACGCCACACAATCAGTCCTAGTTCTGATACCACTGCTGCCACCACGCCACACAATAAGTCTTGGCTCTCATCCCAACTCTGCTACCAAGTCACACAATCAGTCCTGGTCCTGATCCCATCGTTGCCACCACAACACAAAATCAGTCATGGTTCTAAACCCACCCCTTCCACTACACCACACAATCAGTCCTGGTTATGATCCCACTCCTGCCGCACAAACATCTTGGTTTTGATCCCATCCCTGCCACCACGCCACACAATGAGTCCCTGTTTTGATCCCACCACTGCCACCGCGCCGCACAACCAGTCCTGGTATTGATCCCTCTACTGCCGCAGAATTAGTTTTGGTTCTGATGCCACCACGCCACACATCTTCCTAATTTTGATCCCACCTCTACCACCACGCCACACCAAAAATCCTGGTTGTGATACCACTACGCCACACAATCATTTGAATTCGGATCGCACCTCTGCCATAACACCCCACAATCAGTCTTGATTCTAATCCCACTACTTCCACCACACCACACAATCAGTCCTGGTTCTAATTCCACCACTACCACAACGCCACACAATCAGTCCTTGTTCTGATCCCCTGGCTGCCGCCACGCCAAACAGGCAGTCCTGGTTCTGATGCCACCACTGCCACAACGCCACACAATAAGTCCTGGTTCTCCTCCCAACTCTGCCACCAAGTCACACAATCAGTCCTGGTTCTGATCCTACACCTGCCACCACACCACATAATATTCCTGGTTCTGATCTCACCACTGCCACCGCGCCACACAATTAATCCTGGTACTGATCCCACTTCTGCCACCATGCCACACTATCATTCCTGGTTCTAATCCCACTCCAGCCACCACGCCACACAATCAGTCCTGGTTCTGATCTCGCCACGCCACACAATCAGTCCTAGTCCGCTCCAACCACACCACACAATCAGTCCTGGTTCTGATCCCATCCCTGCCACCATGCCACACAATAAGTCTTGGTTCTGATCCCATGGCTGCCACAACACCAACAATCAGTCCTGGTTCTGATCCCACTGCTGTCACCACGCCACACAATCAGTCCTGGTTCTGATACCGCCACTGCCACCACACCACACAATCATTCTGGTTTTGATCCCCTGCCTGCCGCCACGCCACACAATCATCCTGGTTCTAATCCCACCACTGCCACCACACCTCACAATCAGTCGTGGTTCGGGTCTCACCCCTGCCACTATGCCTCAAGATCAGTCCTGCTTTCGATCTCAATACTGCCACACAATCATTCTGGTTCTGATCCCACCTCTGCCACCACACAATCAGTTTTGGTTCTGATGCCACCACGCCACACAATCATCCTGGTTGTGATCCCACCATTTCCACCCTATAATCAGTCCTTTTCTGATCCCACCACACCACACAACCAGTCCTGGTTTCTGATCCCATCCCTGCCACCACACCACACAATCACTCCTGGTTCTGATTCCACCACTATCACAACGCCACACAATGTTTCCTGGCTCTACTCCCACTGCTGTCATCATGCCACACAATCAGTCCTTGTTCTAATCCCATTGACGCCATCATGCCACACAATCCGTAATGCTTCTAATCCAACAACTGCCACCACTCCACACATTCAATTCTGGTTCTAATCCCACCTCTGCCACCACACAATCAGTCCTGGTTCTGAACCCCTGCTTCCACCACGTCACACAATCCTCCTGGTTCTGATTCCATGCTGGTACCACACCACACAATCTTCCTGGTTCTGATCACCCTGCTTCCACCACGCCATACAATCCTTCTGGATTTGATCCCCAGCTGCCGCCACACCACACAATCATCTTGGTTCTGATCCCACCCCTGCCACCATGCCACACATTTATCCTGCTTCTGATCACACCGCTCACATTACACAACCAGTGCTGCTTCTAATCCCAACTCTGCCACCATGTCACACAATCCGCCCTGGTTTAAATCCCACCTTCGCTGCTACAGTACACTATAATCCTTGTTCTGATCCCACCCCTGCCACCATGCCACACATTTATCCTGCTTCTGATCACACCGCTCACATTACACAACCAGTGCTGCTTCTAATCCCACCTCTGCCACCATGTCACACAATCCGTCCTGGTTTAAATCCCACCTTCGCTGCTACAGTACACTATAATCCTGGTTCTGCTCCCATCTCTGCCACCACACCATCAATCAGGCTCTAATGTCACAACGCCACACAATCAGTCTTAGTCGTAATCCCACCACTGCCATCACACCACACAATCATCCTGGTTCTGATCTCACCTCTTCCACGATGCCACACAATCAGTCCTGGTTCTAATCCTACTACTGCCACCACACTACACAATCATATTGATTCCGATCACGCCTCTTCCACCATGCCACACAATCAATCCAGGTTCCAGTCCCACCTCTGCCACCACATCACACAATTAGTCCTGGCTCTAATCCCATCTCTGCAACTACGCCACAAAATTAGTCCTAGCTCTAATCCCACCATTGCCACTACACCACAAAATCAGTCCTGGTTCTGATTTAACCCTTGCCCTGCTAACTTTAACCCTTGCGCTGCTAACATTTAAACCTTGCCCTCTTAACGCCCCGTTAACATTTAACCCTTGCGCTGCTAACATTTAACCCTTGCCCTGCCAACATTTAAACCGTGCCCTGTTAACGCCCTGCTAACATTTAACCCTAGCCCTGCTAACATTTAGCCCTTGCCCTCTTAACGCCCCGTTAACATTTAACCCTTGCGCTGCTAACATTTAAACCTTGCCCTGCTTACTTTAACCCTTGCCCTCTTAACGCCTTGCTAACTTTTAACCCTTGCCCTCTTAACGCCCTGTTAACATTTAACCTTTGCCCTGCTAACATTTAACCCTTGCCCTACCAACATTTAAACCGTGCCCTGTTAACGCCCTGCTAACATTTAACCCTAGCCCTGCTAACATTTAGCCCTTGCCCTGCTAATATTTAACCCCAGCCCTGCTAACATTTAACCCTTGCCCTGCTAATATTTAACTCTAGCCCTGCTAATATTTAGCCCTTGCCCTGCTAATATTTAACTCTAGCCCTGCTAATATTTAGCCCTTGCCCTGCTAACATTTAACTCTAGCCCTGCTAATATTTAGCCCTTGCCCTGCTGATATTTAGCCCTTGCCCTGCTAATATTTAACTCTAGCCCTGCTAATATTTAACCCTTGCCCTGCTAACATTTAAGCCGTGCCCTGTTAACGCCCTGCTCATATTTAACCCTTGCCCTGCTAACATTTAAACCGTGCCCTGTTAACGCCCTGCTAATATTCAACCCTTGCCCTGCTAACATTTAAGCCGTGCCCTGTTAACGCCCTGCTAATATTTAACCCTTGCCCTGCTAACATTTAAGCCGTGCCCTGTTAACGTCCTGCTAACATTTAACCCTTGCCCTGCTAATATTTAACCCTTGCCCTGCTAACATTTAAGCCGTGCCCTGTTAACGCCCTGCTAATATTTAACCCTTGCCCTGCTAACATTTATCTTTAATATAGTGACATGTGATATTTACTGGCTCATTATTTAGATAACATTTTATATTTACTGGCTCATAATACTAAATCTTTGTGAAATTTGAACAAAATTCAGATGTCGCAATCACTGTTTACCGATTGAACGTGTATGCCATCAGAAAATTCGTTAGTGCCTATACTGCCTTGAAGATATAGGTGATGAATATCACTACTTACTATCTGTAGCCACTTTAAAAATAAAATAAAAAATGTGCCCATGTAAATGTTGGAAAAGACCATCCACTTTCATGTGGATGAAAGAAAATCATGATTGATAGCAATTCTGATAATATACAAAAAATATCACTCTTCATAAAATGCATTTTAGCTAATTTTAATGTTTCATGTTGTATATATCACATGAGTTCATGCATCCAAATGTATAATTGTAGCCAGCTCTTTCCTGTCATGTCTGTCTTACCTCTATGAAAAATCATCACAAATAAATTACTTATTACTTGATAATGTCCTCGTAACATTTAACCCTCACCCTTATGACATTTAGCCCATGCCCTACTGACATTTAAGCATTGCTCTGCTTTATTGTTTGTTTGTGTTTTGTCTCACATGAATAAAGATATCGGGTTGTTTTAATATAGATGTATCTTAAATTTAATCCAGTCCCAGTCAAAGTCTTTTAAGAGAAGTTTCAAGAAAATAAATTGTAAATAAAATATTTAAATGAAGCAAATCAACTGTTTTAGAACACAGCAGATAATCTTATGGAGCACACTACATAATTAGGTTCTTCCCAAATAATTAGTTGGTGTATTCAAAATGACTTGGAGCGATCAATTAATACTTTTATTTACAGTTCATTTTCTTCAAGACGTTTTTCAAATTGTAGTGATAAAATAACACAGTCTTTGATAATTCAAAATTTATTATGATAGTATACATTAATAACTCTGTATCATTCAGACGGCACAAGTGACGCACCGATCACCACAACTAAATGATGGCTGGTCATTATCAATTTAAACAGCATATTTAACGCCTGTCACTGAGAGGTGTCAATAACTACACAAGAGGTCAAGATAAAACCTGTTAATGAAATGTGTCAATAACTCCAAAAAATGTTAAAATAACACATGTTAATGTAATGTGTCAATAACTACACAAGTGGTTAAAATAACACGTGCCACTGAGAGGTGTCGATAACTACACTAGTGGGTAAAATACCGCCTGTCACAGAGAGGTGTCGATGACTACAAAAGGGATTATAATAATAGTTGTCAATCTGAGGTGTCAATAACTACAAAAGTGGTTATAATAACGCCTGTCAATGAGAGGTGTCAATAACTACACAAGGGGTTAAAATAACTCCTGTAAACGAGAGGTGCCAATATAATTATACAAGGGGTTAAAATAGCGCCTGTCAATGAGAGGTGTCAATAACTACAAAGGGGGTTAAAATAACGCCTTTCACTGAGAGGTGTCAATAACTACACAAGAGGTTAAAATAACTCCTGTAAACGAGAGGTGCCAATATAATTATACAAGGGGTTAAAATAGCGCCTGTCAATGAGAGGTGTCAATAACTACAAAGGGGGTTAAAATAACGCATTTCACTGAGAGGTGTCAATAACTACACAAGAGGGTAAAATAACTCCTGTAAACGAGAGGTGTCAATATAATAATACAAGGGGTTAAAATAGCGCCTGTCAATGAGAGGTGTCAATAACTACAAAGGGGGGTAAAATAACGCCTTTCACTGAGAGGTGTCAATAACTACTAAAGGGGTTCAAATAACGCCTGTCAATGAGAGGTGTCAATAACTACAAAGGGGGTTAAAATAACGCCTTTCACTGAGAGGTGTCAATAACTACTAAAGGGGTTCAAATAACGCCTGCCAATGAGAGGTGTCAATAACTACAAAGGGGGTTGAAATAACGCCTTTCACTGAGAGGTGTCAATAACTACTAAAGGGGTTCAAATACCGCCTGTCAATGAGAGGTGTCAAGAACTACATTTGGGCACCAAGGGGGTAAAATAACGCCCATCAGGGGAGAGGTATCAATAACTAGACTCAATGGGTTAACCCTTTCAGTCCTCACGATGCATTCAAGCATTATTTTTCATCCCTGAAAATAGACTACATTTTCCTACAGCCAAGGGTTTCAGAACAAAAACTTCCATGAAACTGGTTTACCAATACATGGCAATTCTCTTCAATTTTTCACTCACTTCAAATCATTTTCATTCACTACAAGTCGAGAATTGCGACAGCAATTCGCGGCTTGTAGTGGATGAAGATGACTATGGTAAACTCAGACTTGAAAGGGTTAATATAATGCCATTGTATTGCACTAGAGAACATTATAATGAATAGACATAGATTGGGTGCATCATAATGTAGGCATAGATTGGGTGCAATACTTAAAGAGTAAAAAACCCTCAACAAGATCCTATTCAAGTTCATAGTGATCAATATCAATAATAGCAACAACCCTGAACAATAACAAAAATCAAGACACTATTCAAAGTCATAACAATCTATATTCAAGGAAATTGTGCGTTAGGCCCTATATTTAATCCAATAGAATTCCTCATTCCATTCAACAACACTGCAGGTTTAAATGAAAAACATGTCATTAAGCCTAATAATTATGTTCAAGTCATCAGCTTTTAAAGCAGTGCATGAGGTGTCATATATACGTAATTTATTTGCTGTAATCATAAGCGAGGCGGTGATAATGTCCATGAAATGTATAATGACATATTTAGACATATTGTATATGATTATATTAAAAATATATATTTAAAAATAAGGCCATTTTTTAAGTGGCAAAAATGACAGTATTTTATTTGAGTATAATGATAATGCAAACAATGCAACTTCTAGCTTCAAATTATGAAAAATGTCAATATATATGAAAATAAACATCTCCTTTTTTTGTCAAAATTCAAGAATTTTTAAGTACTCGTTGCTAAATATATCTCATTTTTTGAAGTACTTTAGATGTCTTATATAGTTCAGTGTGTGACTCCTATCAGTGTAGTTTATATGACTGGATATAAAGTCCAAAATTAAATTGACCGTAAAAAAAATCCTTAACTTCAAAATATTTACAGTCAAGTTAAAAAGCTTCCCACTGAGTTTAAAAAAAACGATTAAAAGTTAATCTTTGAAACCCTGAGTTATAGAATTTCAATTTTTACCCATTTGAAGTTGTATCTCTCATAGCTTTAAGTGGGTGGAAATTATTCGTATTTGTTTAATGTAAGACCAAATTTTCGCAAATCTTGATGTTTAAACATTCATTTCATTACAAGTGATAGTGGTTTAATCTGCTAATAAAACAGTTTAAAAACTAATATAGTCATATTTAACGCCTAAAGGGTTAACTTATAAAGTTTATTGTACTTCACCCATCTAAGTTATTGTATTAAATATTCTAAAGATTCCCCTTGCAATCAGGGGGTTAGACTTGTGAAAGTATAAAATGAAAATGTTTTGACTTTAATAGCATTCTAGTAGGATATTCTACGCGAAATGAATATTTTGCATATAGTGCGCAGAGGCCCATATATACAGCTTTATGAAGCATATAATATGGCCCACGTATGTATTATATAATAAACAAATATAGTATACAAAAAGTTTCACAGCTAGATGGTGTATCATAAAAGTTTCCATAGTTAGGTGGCATATTATAAAAAAAAATCCATATTAAGATGGTGTACTATATTATATATAATATACATACATACCACATACACAAAAATATGTAGTTAGATGATGAAATTGTCATTGTGAATTCATGGGGTACTAATAAAAGATAACAGCGCTCTCGTGCAATCGAAAGAGCAGTACCTGTTTACATTAGAGGTAAGCAGTCAGTAAGCTGCTAGTGTTTGACTTACAATCTAAAGGCAAACAAGATATTCTGACGTCTATAGTCGGTGCCCACAGTGAAAGGGTTAATCAACGTTCCCGCACGAGCAAAATTCGGGTGAATATTGCCGTTCTTGAAAAATTACCTCGTGCTAAATTGTTCCTTTTATTTTTCATTCATTTAAAGCTGGTAAAATATGTATATTTATGAAAAATAGACATCTCCCCAATTGGATTATTTGCTTAACTAAAGCATCGACAACAAACCGTTTCATCGATTTCAGTCGCGGTATATTTTGCTCTGATATTTGTTTGGGAACGTATATATATACGACCCCAAGCACCACAAGGGTTAAACCCAGAAATATTTTTCCTATTTTGCATGGTGGCACATCGACGTACAGAATTTACAACATACATTTATATATATATACATACAAATAAATACATTAATCTATACAATTCACGTTATTTTAAAAATAAACAAGTGATCATCATCATTCTATGTAATCGTTCAATAAAATACTGTATATACTCAAGTGTGGTTTTTTCAAGTAGATTTCTAGCATGAATCATTTCATGTATCAACACAGACTGTTTTCGTGCAGGTTAAAATAACATAACAAAGTAAATTTAGCTAACTACTAACATATGTCAAATTGAAAACTAAAGTGGAATTTTGTAATTATTTTGTATATATTTTTCTCCATACATGTAGGCGAACAGCGGTAACATGAAAAGTTAGCAGTTCTTGCTGTTTACCTAGACATTATTACACACTAGGCCTAGTGGCTATATATTTGCATATATTCAGTTGAAGTTGTACAATTGATGTTTTTTTCAGTATTTTCGTTATATTTGCCACACTTAGATGTACGATCACAACCATTGAGCAAATGTAGAATGTATTAACTCAGTTTACAACATAACATTACAACGCTTCTCATCAAATTACGCGGTCTGCAATTGAAATTTTGGCCACCTTTCTACACATACAGAATAAACATTCAGTAAATATATTATTTGTGTAAAATTAGTTTGACTATTTTGCTCAAATAGTCCACGTTAATAAAATGACGTTCAGCCTGAAAGAGAGAAGGAATAAAACATCATTGCTAACTTAAGGGAGTTGACGCCCCATCCCATTCTCGATATTCACTAATTTGGTGTATATGTATTGTAGGGAGTGCTAACAATTTTTTTAATTTATATTTTGGCCCTAAACTTCAGCACACTTCCCATAAAGGTATCATAAAATAGCATATAAAATTAATTAGCATGGTATATTTAAGGCTATAATGTGCATAACGTAATAAAGCACTTGAGACGATGAACAGAGTGAGATATTTACAATGTTAATGGACAGATGAATGAGTTCGAAAAGTAGAAAAAATGTTTCATTTGGCATTGCCTATACACGATGCATGATGTATGCATAACACACTAACAATTACCCATCTCATTCTTGTGTCGCAGCCAATGTGTACATGAAGCATGTAACATGCTAACAATTAACCATCTCATTCTTTTTGTGTCGCAGCCAATATGTACACGATGCTTGATGTATGTAAAATATTGACAATTAACCATCTCATTCTGCTTATGTTACAGCCAATATGTACACGATGCTTGATGTATGTAAAATATTGACAATTAACCATCTCATTCTGCTTATGTTACAGCCAATATGTACACGATGCATGATGTCTGTGTCTCATTATGTTTGTGTCGCAGCCGATATACACACGATGCATGATGTACGTAACATACTAACAATTAATCATCTAATTCTGCTTGTAGCGCAGCCAATATGTATACGTTGCATGATGTATCCAACACACTAACAATAACCATCTCATTCTGCTTCCCGGGGTTTAACGCGTCATCTCTCCTATCACAGCAAAATCTGACAGATAAATTTTGCTCTACATGAATGACTTGAGTTATTCCAGGTAATATTTTTAGTAGCCTACGATATTCCCCTTCTGACATTGTGCTTAGAGTTCGATATCTCCTTCCTGGCTTTGGTAAAATGTATCTCCAAAAGTCATCGTTGTCCTTAGAACATGATATTGTTCCGTTCCAGCCATCTATTCCCATTTTCAAGGTGTATCCACTATTCCTCAGCAATTTCTTGGTTTCACAAATCCTATTGCCATCTAAATTTTAAGACGTTTGTCATCACCCCTTTAGCCGTTTAATTCAAGACCAAACATTGGAAAATATTGATGTTTTTAACCCTTTCAAGCCTGAGTTTACCTTTGTCATCTTCGTCCACTACAAGCTGCGAATTGCTGCGCAATTCTCAACTTGTAGTGGACGAAGATGATTTGAAGTGGGTGGGAAATTAAAGAAAATTGCCATGTATTGGTACACCAGTTTCATGGAAATTTTCATTCTAAAACCCCTAGTTGTATGAAAATTAAGTCTCTTTTCAGGGATGTAAAATGAGGCTTTGGTGCATCGTGAGGGCTTAAAGGATTAAAGCACTCATTTAATTCCTAATAACAGTGATTAGATCGGCTAATAAAACATATTACAACGCTTAACGGGGGAATACAATGCCAATATCAACAACAGCTATGTTGCTTTCAGATTTATTTCTTGTTGGCTGTGATAACCCCCTCATTTCAGCAGCGATCATTTTCTGTTGTCACGTCAAGCCAGTCCTATCTTAGCGTGTTTCTCCATCAGTTTTTCTAAACATAGGGCCTACATATTCATTCCAAATTGTACGCTTCTTTTTTTTCGCATCATATTATTTTGTCTTCACACCTTATTATTTTTTCTTTACAACTCTTTTCTCCTCACATCTGTGATATTTTTTCTTCACACAATATTCTTTTTCCTTCACATTTTCTTTATACCATATTAATTTTTCTTCACACCTCTTTTTCTTCACACTTCTGTGGTATTATTATTTCTTCACGCCTTCTTATTTCCTCTTTACACCTTTTTGTCTCTGTGGTTTTATTTTTTTTCTGCATCATATTATTTTTTCTTTGCCCCTCATTTTCTTCACACCATATTATTTTTTCTTTGCTTCTCTTTTTCTTCACACCATATTATTTTTGTTTTACACCTCATTTTTTTCACACCATATTATTTTCCACCTCATTTTATCACACCTCTGTGGTATTTTCCACATCTTCTATAGCTGACCTCCTGGTGTGAACCTCTACCATCTCTACACCTACCGGTGATGTGCGCTCTCCCTGCTTTACGCTATCTACGGGTGAAATCCGCTCTCCCTGCTTCATACCATCAACGGGTGACAGCCGCTCTCCCTGTATCAGCCCATGTACTGGTGACGCCTGGTCCCCCTGCTTCACACCATCTACGGGTGATGCTCGCTCAGCCTGTTTCAACACGTCAACGGGTGATGTGCGCACACTATCTAGTGAACGCTCCCTCACGGGTTCTTCCTCGGGGGTCAAGGTCAGTAGGTTCTGGTCCTGTCTGGTGGGGGTAGCCCTCACACTGTGGTCACTGCCCTGGTCTCTCCTTGTTGGTGTAGCTCCCACGCTGTGATCGCTTCCCTCATATTCTTCATCAGCAATCATGCTCAACATGCGACTCGGGAAAAGTCGGCGCTGCTTTGGTGGCATCAAGCTCAGGGCGTCATGGAAGTAAAATGATCTAAAAAAGTGAAAACCACAAAAAAGTGAAAAGCATGAAACCATTACTTTGCAATTGCAAACACAAAGGACACAAAATCTACATAAAGGACAGCGATTATTATCATGACTACTGAGTATTGACAGACCTAATTAGAAAAATAATATCTATTTGTTGAATCTGCAGTCCAAAAATTATAGATCTGTGAATTGGTATTCATGTGTTTTTTAAATTATTTTTTAAAGTTAAATAGAAAACATCTCTCTTAGTCAGTTCAGACAGTTCAGAATGTTGGCAGTGTCTGTGGATAATGGCAACGCTCCATTACCTGGTGTTGGACGCTGCCAGGTCCACTCAGCCCTGCCCAGCGAACACAATACAGTGACACAACGTGACACAACATTGGTTCAATGTTGCAACATTGGTTCAATGTTTGGCTAGCGTCGCAGACGGGGGGCAACATTGCGCCGCCAAATAGAGGTCAAGGCTTGCAGTGTCTTCACAGAAACGGATGACACTGCTAAAGGAGTGTACAGCTAAGTAGAAGATGTCTCTACTGACGCTCTCATCAGCCAAACAGGGTAAACTGACGTTACAGGGTTCCGTTCTGTTTAGACACATTACCTGCCTGATCAGCTGGTGTTACTTACAGGTTTAGCCAGGTTTACTTACAAGGTTCCGTTCTGTTTAGTGAGGTTTACTTACAAGGCTCCGTCCTGTTTAGCCAGGTTTACTTACAGGGCTCCATTCTGTTTAGCCACAATAGCCGCCTGGTCATCCAGTGTTACTTACAGGGTTCCGTTCTGCTTAGCCAAACTAGCCGCCTGGCCATCCAGGGGGCGGGGGCCCTGGGGTAGTGGTTAGCACCACTGCCTTTCATGCCAGAGCTCGGGGTTCGGTTCCCGGTCTCGGCGGTTTAAAAGAAACAAAAAATGTTTCTTCCCCATCCACGTGTGAAAGTCAGTATTGCGGGGAGCCTCCGTGACTGAGAGGTAGCGTGCTTGGCCTCAGACCGCCAGGGCTCGAATTTCGAATCCTGTGTCTGGAGGACAGTGTCATCTTAATCATCTCACCATCCTCAGGAGGTCCTCCTGGCCCAGTTTAGCCTATATGTGCACAAAGGTGGCCTAAAGCCCGATCCATTTCATTTCATTTCATGGCCATCCGGTGTTACTTACAAGGGTTCCGTTCTGTTTAGCCAAACTAGTCGCCTGGCCATCCAGTGTTATTTACATGGTTCCGTTCTGTTTAGCCACATTAGCCGCCCGGCCATCCAGTTTTACTTACAAGGTTCCGTTCTGTTCACCCACATTAGCCTCCTCATCAGCCACGGTTACTTACAGGGTTCCGTTCTGTTTAGCCAGTTTTACTTACAGGGTTCCGTTCTGTTTAGCCAGGTTTACTTACAGGTTTCCGTTCTGTTTAGCTACATCAGCCGCCTGGTCATCCAGTGTTACTTACAGGGTTCCGTTCTGTTTAGCCAAACTAGCCGCCTGGCCATCCAGTGTTACTTACAGGGTTACGTTTTGTTTACCCACATTAGCCGCCTGGCCATCCAGTGCTACTGACAGGGTTCCGTTCTGCTTAGCCAAACTAGCCGCCTGGCCATCCAGTGTTACTTACAGGGTTCCGTTCTGTTTAGCCACATTAGCTGCGTGGCCATCCAGGTTTAGTTACAGGGTTCCGTTCTGTTTAGCCACAATAGCCTCCTCATCAGCCACAGTTACTTACAGGGTTCCGTATTGTTTATCCAGTTGTATTTACAGGGTTCCGTTCTGTTTATCCATGTTTACATACAGGGTTCTGTTCTGTTTAGCCAGGTTTACTTACAGGGTTCCGTTCTGTTTAGCCAGGTTTACTTGCAGGGTTCCGTTCTGTTTAGTCAGGTTTACATACAGGGTTCCGTTCAGTTTAGCCAGGTTTACTTACAGGGTTCCGTTCTGTTTAGTCAGGTTTACATACAGGGTTCCGTTCTGTTTAGCCAGGTTTACTTGCAGGGTTCCGTTCTGTTTAGTCAGGTTTACATACAGGGTTCTGTTCTGTTTAGCCAGGTTTACTTACAGGGTTCCGATCTGTTTAGCCAGGTTTACTTACAGGGTTCCGTTCTGTTTAGCCAGGTTTACTTACAGGGTTCCGTTCTGTTTAGCCATGTTTACTTACAGGGTTCTGTTGCGTTTAGCCAGGTTTACTTACAGGGTTCTGTTGTGTTTAGTCAGGTTTACTTAGAGGGTTCCGTTCTGTTTAGCCAGGTTTACTTACAGGGTTCCGCTCTGTTTAGTCAGGTTTACATACAGGGTTCCGTTCTGTTTAGCCAGGTTTACATACAGGGTTCCGTTCTGTTTATCCATGTTTACATACAGGGTTCTGTTCTGTTTAGCCAGGTTTACTTACAGGGTCCCGTTCTGTTTAGCCAGGTTTACTTGCAGGGTTCCGTTCTGTTTAGTCAGGTTTACATACAGGGATCCGTTCAGTTTAGCCAGGTTTACTTGCAGGGTTCCGTTCTGTTTAGTCAGGTTTACATACAGGGTTCTGTTCTGTTTAGCCAGGTTTACTTACAGGGTTCCGATCTGTTTAGCCAGGTTTACTTACAGGGTTCCGTTCTGTTTAGCCAGGTTTACTTACAGGGTTCCGTTCTGTTTAGCCATGTTTACTTACAGGGTTCTGTTGCGTTTAGCCAGGTTTACTTACAGGGTTCTGTTGTGTTTAGTCAGGTTTACTTAGAGGGTTCCGTTCTGTTTAGCCAGGTTTACTTACAGGGTTCCGCTCTATTTAGTCAGGTTTACATACAGGGTTCCGCTCTGTTCATCCAGGTTTACTCACAGGGTTCCGTTCTGTTTAGCCACATTAGCCGTCTGGTCAGCCAGCTGCATCTCCTCCTCGTAGACCTGCGCTGCTTCCTCCTCAGAGAGAGCGGTCAGCTTCCGGGCTGCGAGCTCCAACTGATTGGTCACACGTCTGTCCTCTGACCTGTTACGTCATCAATATAGACAATAACATGATTGTGATTTACAAAACATTAGTGGAGTAGGCGATAAAATTATAATAATTTACAAAACAATAGCGAAGTAGTCAAAAACATTGTAGTGATTTACAATACATTACAGGATTTTTGGTTAACTTTTCAGCGCTAAACACCACATACAAATGTTAACGTTTTTACAAACATTTCAAAGATCCTTATACTGAGCTACTGTAATTGAATATCCTGCCCATATCCTATATGTAGTGTCTGAGTGTTTATTAATCCTTATTGTCTAGTGGGATATCTTACTGTCCGATGGGTTGGTAGGCTATATATAGCCATCATATCTTTAATCAGATTGTTAATTACTTACCTCTTGGCCGGCTGGTAGCTTTTGGTGCATATTTGATTATTCTACCGTCTAACGGGTTGGCATTGCCATCAATTCATCTTTGATCATCTTACCTTTCTGCAGTCGTGGGTTGGTATATAGCCATCAGTTCTTCTTTGATTAACCTACTTTCCTGTAGTCTGGTATAGGCAACATATCTTTAATTATCGCATTGGTCACTTACCTACCGGCAGGCTGGTCGGCCTCATCTCATTTTTTATTATCTTACTTTAATGTGGGTTGGTATATAGCCATCAGCTCATCTTTGATTAACTTACTTTCATGTGGGTTGGTATATAGCCATCAGTTCATCTTTGAATAACTTACCTTCCTGTGGGTTGGTATATAGCCATCAGTTCATCTTTGATTATCTTGATGCTGGCAGCTGATGCAGGACTGACACCTGATGAGGTAGGTCTGGACCCGGTCTTATCTGTGGACTGCTCGTTACTTTGGTACGCGGAGTCTGTCATCGGGTACATGGAAGGGGTGCCTACAGGTGATGGTGAGGACGCCACCGGGGTTATGTTAGGTCTGGAGGGGGCGAGAGAGTTAGTACCTCCACTACCCAGGTCATCATCACTCTCCACCAGAGTCTGTACGTAACGCGAGGAGTCTGCCTTTTGTAGAGAGTCCTCACTGAGTACCTCACTATCAGACTCCCTATCATCCACTGGGCTAACCACCCTCACCAGCACCTCAATAGGTGACGACCCACTCTCTGCAGGCGACAGCTCCAAGTGCTCATTGTGTACCACAACTTCTTTGGTTCTCTGTGGATTTTTGGTGATTGTATGACGCTCGCTAGTGTCACTACTCCTATGTGTCTGTTTGGTATTATAGACTCCCGCACGGTGTTTAGTTCTAGTTGAATGACTTGTGGCGTGACTCTCACCACTTGAACTGCTCTCTTCCTTAGAGAACACATCTGAAACATGTCCAGCACTCTCATCTTCACTTGTTAGACTAACATTGACAGGCACGCGTAGCAGATCCTTATGGTACTGGAGGTCATCTCCACGGGATTGGAAACTGGCAGAAAGTCCCAAGTCTACTGAGTCTCTCTCTGAGGAGACTAATGAATCCCTCTGAGAGGCAAACTGAGATGATCCCCTAGACCCTCTATATGAGTAAGATGGAGTGACATCTTCACTGTCATAGTAATGCCCGCGATGATGTGACTGGTCTATACTCGTAGAGATGTTCACGTTATTCATGGTAATTTCTTTCTGAGGGTCCATGCTCCGTGATTTGTGCATGCGGTGGCGTGGTCTGGGCGGCGCCCAGCCTTGATGCGACTCTGTGCTGGTATCTGACCGGGTCAGCTCAAGGCGCCTGTGCTGAGCCTGTTGTATACCCGGATTACTCTCCGGTGACTTTGACCCTCGCCGTATGTTACTGAGGGACCCTGTGTGCCAGTCATTAGCTGTGCTTCGCTGCAGCTTGCGGTGTGCTCTTGAATCTCTGTGTGAACCACCTATGTCTCTGTTTGAACCCCTCAGTTCTCTGTGTGAACCCCCTAGATCTCTGTTGGAGCCAGAGATGGGAGAGGTACCTCGAGAGTGATATGGGAAGTTATCATCCTCTTGACTACAGTGGCGAGAGGATCGCCTTGGTTTTATATCCGGGATATCCAGGGATATTGAGGTACGTGTTTCACGCCTGCTTCGTGACCCGTGTGATCCATGAGATCTGCTGGATGAATGGCGCTGATGTCCGTGACGACTATGATGACGCTTATGGTGACGATGACGATGGTGACGGTGACGATGTGACCCGCAGCTGTGTACACTAGATGGCGAGTTGGTGCGTGTCATAGGGACACCACCGTCATGAGAACACTTACGTCCGTGACTTATCACCTGGCTGTCACAATCTGGACATTCCACAGACTTGGAAGAGTTTGAGTTGAATCGTTGACTTGCAGTTTCATAGGATGAGTCAAATGATGTAATAGAGCAATGAGATCCACATGAGCGACATACACTACTACTGGAGTGAGTGGAATCAGGTGCTACTTGTGTGAGGTGTCTGGCCATACGCACAGCATTCGCAAAGTCCTTCCTGCGCTGGGCACTATTCATCCGTTGATGTCTGTACAGTGACGGACTGAAGTCAGAATTACCCGAGTCTTGCTCTTCATCCGGCAGTTTCAGCTTATGTCTATCAGCCTTATCCTTGACCTTGTTGAGTTGCTGATCACTTGCCGATCTGTGTATGCTGACTGGTGCCTCTATCTGGTGAGAGTCACGCGTACCATACTGTAAACTCTTGCATGTTTTAAGCAGTAAAGCTTTAGTCCTCAAACTCTTCCTGTGGCGACCGTGACTGTTTAGCACTAAATCATCCACCACACCGACCTTGTGATGCCCGTACGCATAGTCCTGAGACGGCACACCTTTCTGCTTCTCACCAGCCTCTTCACCGGCAACTTTAGCACTTCTGGACCGGGTCAAAGGTTGTGGAGGAGAGTTATGAAAGGTGAGTTTTCCGTCCTTGACACCACTGCCGACGTCCTCCTCGTTAGATGTGAGAGAGAGCATGCTGTTTGATTTAGACAGGGGTCCTCCACCATTATAAGCGGCAAACAGCTTAGCCCCGGCCTCAGTACGCTGTGATCCTCCGACAAGTGGCGGGATCAGCATAGTGGAGTCCTTCACATCTTCGACCACCTGAACCTGTAACAAATAAACACAACTCTATATGTATCACACAACAAATGCAAGGAAAAGGATCAGCATAATGGAGTCCTTACATCTTCAACAACCTGTGCATGTTTTTCAGACTCACATTAATGGCTGGCATCTATAATGTCATGTATTAAGTGCATGTTTATTAATCCCTGAGTAGTTTTCAGACTCACAGTAATGGCTGGCGTCTGAATGTCTTGTATTTAGTGTATTTTTATTAATCTTTGAGTAGATTTAAAACTCACATTAACAGAATAATGAGTGAGTGAATATTGCCTTATGTCGCTTTCTGCACAATCATGGCATTATCGCGACAGAAGAAAACCCGAAGACGACACTATGCCATATTCTTATTTCTAATGACTTCAAAGGTTTTTTTAAGTGCACCGTATCATAGTCAGCAATGTATACTCTATACCTTTGAACAGTTTGGAGCACTGTATATATAAAACCACGATGACAAATATCCGGCCCGACCAGGATTCGAGCCTGGTACGTCCAGGTTAAAAGCCCCAGTCGATACGAATGAGCCATCGGGAGGCCTCTCACATTAATGACTGGTGTATGTAATGCCTTATATTTAGTGCATGCCTATTAATCCCTGAGTAGTTTTCAGACTCACATTAATGGCTGGCATCTGTAATGTCTTGTTGGTGATGGTGGGGGTGATTTCCACAGAGCTCGTTGTAGGATAGAGTCGACTGGGGACCAGATGCTGTATGGCGTGTGACCCGCGTGTAGAATTTCCTTCTTCAGCTGTAACATGGGGGTAAACAAAGGAACGTCAGTAATAACCAAAATACTATCCTGCTATAACTATTAGAGCACTGTCGTCGACAATAGTATTGTTTTCTTAGGTGTTAATGAGCTTTTAGAAATTAAAAATGTCTCAAACCTGCGATAATCATATACATTTCGAGTTAATTTTTTGAAATTCAACTAATTTTTAGTCATTTGAAGTAGCGGATCGCGGTAGTGAAACACAACTTTAGGTGACTAAAAATTTAAATTTGTAAGCTCAGGGCTCTATGGGTAAATCTTGGTAGATTTATTTTTTCTCCCCAACTATTTTTTCAAGGCAACACTCTTCTGGTCAAACGTTTACATGGATAAATATATAATATGAGGGGAGAATTATTATTATTTTTTCAATTTGCAAAGTTCAATTGCATACAGTATATGCACAACTTTAGGTTGGTGAAAATGACTCTCATTTGTTTAAATCGAAGCCAAACATTTGCAATCTATGATGTTTAAATACAATAAAAGTGATTTGATTGGCTGACAAAAAAACAGATTTTAAACGTCCATGGTGCTTAAACAATTAATCAAACAGTGTTTCAACGTCTGGGGCTTACAGGTAACCGTGGTAACCTACCAGCATTCCCGTTTTCCGATGTCCTCCTCTTGCGGAATTGGCAGCACCAGTCACACTTACAGTAGCGTAGACATTTTTTGCGTATGAACACCACGATACAGGTGACGAGCACCACACCCAGGACGACTATAATCCCAATCCAGAAGGGCTCCTCCATCAGCTTCACACCGAGTCCACGGTCTGACTCTGTATCTGGAGTCTCTTCAGTCGAACAGCTCGCGGCTTCAAATAAAATAATCACAAATAATCATGTTTTTTATCATTTTATGCAGTTGTTTTCACAATGCATACGACATACATTGGTATCAGCCAATATCGCACTCGTGCTGTAGTTTGAACTGCAATGTATGGTAGTTATGTCATGTATGACTTGATCGTGTGAGAAAATACAAATGCTGTTCATTATGCATGCGACGTGGGGAAATATAGCACTCTTCCAATGAATAAAGTGTTCTACCAAAAGCTCACAAGTTATCATCTTATCTTATCTTATCTATTATCTTATTCATCATTTTCATTGGACGAGTGCTGTATGTTCTCATATCACACTCAAACGAACACCGCTTGTTTATTTAATCATTTAATATCAAAACAAAAGACAGATGAAAAACAATAAATAATTATAATTTGTTGACCATTAAAATAGTAGAAATGGTGTATTACTTAGACCAAGTTTGACAGATTTAATTACACACTTTCCGGTGGCGATCTTGGATGCGAAATTGAATGACTGAAAGTGTTCAATTCTTATTCGGACTACACAGACATCCCCTACCAGTAATGTCCTGGATTGGCTTACGTGGCAAATGGACTGATCCTTGAGAACGGAATGACCCACATATTATATAGGTTGTACTCCATCAAAAACAGCGTAATAACAACGTGATATAATGTGTGGCCGTCTATGCATAGAGTATAGAGTACAATGTTTGGTTTACAGGAGAGGGAATGTGTGTGCCACCGTCTGTGAGTTATTTTTTTACTGTGTCCTGTAGGTATATTAACGCTGGTCCTGCGGATTTGTTTGTCACTATTTTGCATGCATTTTAAGATGGAATTGATAACGCACGAGAAATATCTCCGAATTACAAATTTCGTCTCTGTCTTCCAGCATAGGCTACCATGATAAACGCTCAGGATCCGCCCCTACCTTCCGGCACACCATGGTAAACTATCTGGATCAGATCCTGCCTGCATTTCCAACATACCATGGTAAACCATCTGGATCCGCCCCTGCCTTCCATCATACCATGGTAAGCCCTCTGGATCCGCTCGTACCTCCCAGACGCTCTAGGTCCGCCCTGCCTTCCAGCACACCATGGTAAACCCTCTAGATCCACTCCAACCTTTCAGTATATCATAGTAAACCCTCTAGATTCGCACCTAACTTTCAGTATATCATTGTAAACCCTCTGGATCCGCTCTTAAGTTATTGTCTGACTTCATGAACCACTGTATGTAAGCCACTCACCTTTCCATCCCTCGTCACAAAGGCAGTAGACATTCCAAGAGGCGTCAAAATGACAGTGTCCGTTCCCATGGCAACGCGTCAGTCCACATTCAGCTATGTCATAATGACAATGGCGGCCTCCGTGTGTCACCGGGCATGAGCAGTTATAACTGGTGGAGGTCAAAGTGCAGCGACCTCTGTTCTCACAAGGTGAAACCTGGCACACGGTCGCCCAACATACCCAACCTGAATAAATAAATCATATATCATGTATATAGTGACAAGATGATGCAACACATATAAGTGACAAGAAGAAACAGTGACAAAAAAACAACCTTGTCGAATAAAACATTTGTATAAATTATATTCTATCAAGCTATATTCTTTCACCTTGAGATGCTCATCATAAATGAGAGTGAAAATAGATTGCTGCATACAAAGAGGCATACATAGTTATTTTTATTAACCCTGGTTATTTCGAATCAACCAGAAGTAAAGTATTAAACAAAATTATCACATGAAATAACGGTTCCTTAAGGTTAATTAAATTTAGAATTAAAACTTTTGGTCTTAAATTAAACAAATATGGTAGCGAGACAGTATAGAATTAAATTAGATATCTTGACGGGGAGAGGCATTAAATATGTTTATTAGCTGTTAAAGGTGTCATACCTGTATATTTTTGTGTGCACGTACACCTGTTAATACCGGTGCTGTTAGAACATGTGCCCCCGTTAAGGCAAGGCTGGGTATCACATGTAGGAAGGCTTACATCATATGAAATCAGAGTTTTAGGAAAAAATGCTGGATCTGAAAAAAATGGAGGTTTCTCTTAAATCAGGTGATGGCTCAGCGTTGCCTAAATAATGTAACCTTGACAGTTATGTCAACAATCGATTGGCAATATAAGGAATAAAGATTTATATATTATATACTTTGAAGATGTGAATTATGACTTTTTCACCTCCTTCCTCTTCGCTATAATACATACTGTACGGGTCTACACACATTATTTATATATATTTAAGGTACTCATTTACACATGAGTGAAGTGAAGCACGTGTAGGCAAAGTTCCTTGACCAAGGATACAGCATCGAAACATCAGAACACTAAGCTATTCAATTTAATTTTTCAGAAACTTGAAGTTTTGTCTCGCTACCGCGATCCACAACTTCAAGTGACTGCAAATTTATTTTATTTGTGAAATTTAAGTCCCAATATATATCAGTGTTGCACAATTTAAGGCATATTTTCTTTTAACAGCTGGGTATGAGGGGTGATACAGGTGCTAATAAAAACACAAAATGTCTGCTGTAGTCGACATCAGAGCTCTGAGGGTCAAATTGTTCATACCTTTTTCAATGGTGTACCTCACCACATATCCGTTGTGGGTTTCCCCCGTGCCCTCCCCAGTATGCAGCCTCACTGTGATTCTGTTCAGATAAGACGTCACATTGAGAAGATGGGGATCCCCCTCACTTCCACAGAGCACATGAGCACGCTCTGTCTTCACAGAGTCTGGCAGGAAGTCCTGGAGCAGCTGTAGACTATCCTGGTGACATTCAGGCGTCCATGGCAGGTGAAGGACAGTCGTCTCCAGCATAATCTGATATCCTAGGGGAGCTACCAGTGTGGTAGACACCTGTATCAGGTACGGGTACGGCAGCAGGTAGTTCACGTTACGCAGCACACCTGTCTCATTGATTGTCACATGTAACTCCTCTGTGTAGGTGAATAACTCACTGGCGTTATCTGAAGAGAAAACATATATAATATATGAATAATTCACTGGCGTTATCTAAAAAGAAAACATATATAACATATGTGAATAACTTACTGGCGTTATCTGAAAAGAAAACATATGTAATATGTGAATAACTAATAAAGAAACCAAAATAGTTTTGGAAAAATAGAAACTTTTTATAAAAAAATACACAAAAAAAAGATGCATAGCTCATGAGGCTAATAGGAAAATAGACAGAACAGATTTCCATTTCAACAGTGACTTAATCGGCTAATAAAACGGGTTAGGAAAGAGTCGTTATTAGAGCTTAATGGGTAAACATAACTCGAACAAAAATATTATGTTTCTTTTTTTGTTAAGTCTACAATAAATAAAGATAAAGAATCTAAACATATTTTACCATCTATGGCTATATCACATTCGATGATACTAAAATACATAAAAACAGCACATAGCACTTTTTGTCGACTATGTTAAATGTTCATACCAAATCAGCATGTAATTTAACAAAATATAAGAAAAGCCTCAAGTTTTTTCTGATCATATAAAGACTTAAATGAGATGACATTAAACTATTTCACAAATAATACTTAATAAATTATACTTACGTGTAACATACGCAGCGTTGAAGCCTGCAGAATTGTTGAAGCTATCAGTATGAAATAAGAGAATCAGAGTATTGTCTTTAGATATAAACTTGAGGTTGTGAATTGATTCAGAATCAGCTGCACATAACTGCACCATTCCTTGTGCCGTGGTGTTGTCCAGATGGATATTGAGGTAGTCCGCACATTGTGGGTGGGCAGCGAGGTGCAGCGCTAGCATGTTCAGGAATATCCTGTATCCTGTGGGAGCTCGTATAGTTAATGTTTGCTGTAGATCATTCAGATAACTAACGGGGTAGTTCAGGCTCTGAATGAGCCCCGAATGCCATGTATATATCACATCTTCTACATCAGTTACATTCACAGCTTCCCATTCTATGTGAAAACCAGCAGATGTCACTTTATAATCAGAATAAAACTGCACCTCTGCTTCTGACCCTATAGTGGCATAACTAATCCCACTTCTGACACCACAAAAAACCTGCTCTATGCTCTCTAATATATCACGTATTCTAACGAAGTCATAAAGGCACTGCGTGTGATATTCTAGGTCCAACACAGGAGCGAGGAACATTATCCTGAAGTCATCGGGTACTGTGATATACCAGACCACATACAGGTTAGTAGGGTAGTCATGCTGACTGGTGAAACCGATACTATACAGATGTCCCGTCAGTAAATCAGTCATGTTATGCTCCTCACGACGAATCGTTTCTGGAATGAAAGAAACAAAATCATCATCACGTTAAGTTTAACTCTATAACTGTAGGATACGATATATAGGGAATATTTTCAATATAAAAAACATCATAAAAATGATAAACTCATCTGGACTGCATTGGCGATTCATTGCTTGATGTGAATGAAAATATGCTGTCATTTCGCAGGAGTTGAATGGGTAACTAAAAATACTAATACTATATTGACAAGGCCTGTGGGCCACCAAAATAGGCCTCAACCTCTAATCATCATTTTAAAGCGAAAATCATTTGAAAATCTTATAACTTCCAACAATAACATTTACCTATTTCTCATGACAATTTATTTCAAATTAGTCATGTTAGACAGATAATAGGAAAGAAATTTACATGCCAAAATAAATAATGGCAGACAGTCGGCCACTGTGAATCTGATCGACATGAGTATTTTTGTATTTGGTCACCTGGGTTTTGTATTGTCACCTGTGTTTTGATACTTTGTCAATGCGCTTTTTTGTATTTTGTCACCTGTTTTTTTTTGTATTGTCACTACATGTTTTATATTTTTATTTTGTCATCACCTATGTTTTTTTGTATTTTGTCACCTGTTTTTGTTTGTATGTAGTCATCTAAGTTTTTTATTTTGTCATCTGTTTTTTTTGTCACCTGTGTTTTTGCATGTAATGATCTGTGTTTTGCAAATTTTGTTATATGCGTTTTTGTTTCTTGTCCCCTTTGTCTTTTGTGTTTTGTCTCCTGCGTTTTTGGATTTTGCCACCTGTGTTTTTGTATTTAGTAGCTTGTGTTTTTGCATTTAGTCACCTGTAGTCTCAGCAGACTTCAGGCAGATGAAGCCTCCACTGAGGACACAGTCCTCCTCCAGCCAGCGCACACGATCAGCATCCCACATGACAGCCAGACAAAGGGACCTGTCCTGATCCAGACTGGCCTGAGGGCTGGACCAGGAGGGGGTGGTGGCCGCCTGCATCTGAGAGGTAGCACTGCCCCGCTGTGACAGAGAGGTGCCATCCAGTACTGTAACACACAAAAACACATACAATATATAAGTGGCACTGCCTGGTTGTGACAGGTAGGTGCCCTCCAATACGGTAACACACACAAACACAAACATTATAGAAGTGGCACTGCCCGGTTGTGTCAGAGAGGTGCCATTCAGGACTGTAACACACAAAAACACAGACATTATAAAGGTGGCACTGTCCAGCTGTGACAGAGAGGTGCCCTCCAAGACTGTAACACACCACATCACACACAGTTTTACACACAGAATCAGACACATTATGACACTGTAACACACAAGATCAGATACATTATTACACTGTCTTGCCTCTTTCACAAACGTTGTGCCGGTACCACGGTGCTGGGAGCCTGGACTGACTAGGAAAGTCAGATGTGTTGTTATAACTCTGAGTACATCCCGATTATAGTCAAAGACACCCTTCATTTCCCCACGCAAACATTACGATTTGTATTTATTATTGTAAAATAGTTATTTTGGTGACTGTTGTCTTTTGGTATCAGAGTTCTGATTAGAATTGAGCTGAGCAAATAGTCAAATAAAACTATTGAAATACAGATAGCTTTCTGTACAGATTGCGTTATGTGCAGATTACGTTGTGTACATATTACACTTTGTACAGATTCTGTTTTGTACATATTCTCGCTTTGTATAAATTCCGTCTTGTACAGATTCTGTTTTGTACAGATTAAGTTTTGTACAGATTACGCTTGGTACAGATTCTGTTTTGTACGGATTTAGTTTTGTACAGATTCCATCTTGTACATGTTCCGTGTTGTACAGATTGCATTTTGTGCGGATTGCGTTTTTTACAGATTCTGTTTTGAACAGATTCTGCTCTGTACAAATTCGGTTTTGTACAGTTTCGTTTTTTTACAGATCCCGTTTTGTACAGTTTGCGTTTTGTACAAATTCGGTTTTGCAGTTTCCGTTTTTTATTATTTGGTTTTAACATTTTCTGGAAAAGTTGAGCCCTGATTGAACCCTTTTCCTTCTAAGTTATCTTACTCAATTTTTCACCCACTTGAAGTTGTATCTCGCTAGCGCGACACACAACTTCAAGTGGAGGAAAATTACTCAAATTTGGTTAATTAGTATTGATGGTTAATTGAATATTGATGTTTAAACATTTAATGCCCATACGCACTCATGCTAATTAGAGATGAAAGGGTTTAAATAAGGGAAATGTGTTAATGTGAAGTATCAGTTACTTAGTCAATTTACTGTGAAAAATAGACCATATACTGTTTTCTCATTCTGAAAAGATTACTTGTGTAGAAGAAAAGAAACCTAATCTTTGCATACAAGCCTGCAGGCAATAATAAACAAAAAAGCACAAATCGATTTCAAATCTGATTAGAAACATTATCTGCTCCAAGCAGAAGTCACAGTGATGTTGAGCCGTCTACAGCGCAGGTACAAAATTATACAAACACTAGGTCAACATCTTATGTTTGACGGCGAAGTAATAGAGTTTAAAACAAGCTAATCGTGAAGAGAGCGCATGTAATGTTTCATGATCCGAAATAAAATAGGAAAGAGAGGCAAGAGCTTGATTCCTTGTTGTTTAGTGCCAATCAATAACAATTTTGTTTTTAATAGGATTAAGTTTTAATTTTGAATTTGTCACCCAAACCTGATCATCATTCAAAAATACTGTCAGTTGTTTTTTTGAAGCAGCTACATTTTGCTTTGATATGGCTAAATATACAGTTGGCTTACCAATGTGTGTTCATGGATGATTTCTAATAATAGTGTGGTACATAGCATAAAAAGGTCCAAGTACGGTTCCCTAAGAGACAACCAACTTCATACCTATTTTAATCTTCTGTCCTCTGTCTGGAACATAGAAACCTATCCAATCCAAGGCAGCACCCGAGATGCCAGACCATGATGAAATAAGTGTTCATGTGAGGGACATGTCGCACTGGTTAGAGTGTGGCGCTTTGCCAATGTCGCTGCCTGCGGTGCTTGGTGCGAGATTTTCAGAGAAATATCATGTTTCTCCCCATTCAATATTGGGACATTGTTTTGATGTTGTGTCCTTGGGAAAGGCCCTTTACCCTCACATGCTTCACTTGACTCGGGTGTAGATGAGTCCTGGTAGGACAGAGATGGCAATATGTGCGATTAGTTTCTAGCGCCGAAATGGCTGCACTGCTGTATGCTCCAAAAAGTGACCAGGGGTACTGTGTGTGAAGCGCACAAGCATTGCATGTGCGCTATATAAGAACTCACCATACTTATTATTATTTTATTGATCAATGTTATCAAACAAAGCTAAAATATCAAGCAAGTGAGAACTGTCACTTTTTAGTCGATGTTCATTGCGATGTTATTGTATACAAAAAACTTTTTGTTTCGGTGAAATGGTATTCTTGTAAGCCAATTGATTAGTATTTTCCAAATTATTCTGTTCTAAAGAAGTGAGCCAAGGATATTTTTTACCACAACCTTTGAAATAAAACTGATTGGTCCGAAACCTGTGGATCGCGGTAGCGACTTCAAGTGACTCAATATGTAATTGGAATAGCTCAGAACAACTGACGGCGAAGAAAGCGTGTGTATAACTAAGGCCACTACGTTTTTTCTAATCTTTCGCATTTGATTTAGGCCGCACACCACCAAAAAAAACCATGTGTTTTTTCTGCCCAGCGCGCGCATTAGATTGTTGCCGATTTCCGAAAAACAGTTATTTTTGAGAGATAAAAAAAATATTAAGAAAGTAGGTAAAAACCACATTTATCTAGCTGCGTTTTTTTTGCATCATTACCTTTTTTTTTAAATATGTCAAAAGTTTTTTATTTCGTCGCCCTCATTAATTTTTTTTTAGAAATTTGCCAAATGTTTTTTTTTATTTTGTCGCCCTCTTTAACTTTTCCAAAAAATAGGTTCAATGTTTTTATTTTCCTAAATGTTTTTTTGTTCGCCCTCTTTCATTAGATTTCGGATTTGTTCTGATCTAAAACAGAGAAATGAAACACAGTGGCCTAGGCCAGCAGCCGAAGGAGGTGGGTGATGGCAGTAGAGGAGTAATCATTGGTAATGACCCCATCTCTCATCGAGGAAGATTAAATATGTTTTTTGTTTTCTAATTTGATTTGGAGGTGGCCCCTAGCACTGCTATATTAAGCACAGTGTTGCCGTCAGCCAGGTATTGCCATAAAAAAACTAATCTCTCACAAATAATTAACGTTACTCCGCCGCGCAAAGACAAATAGAATTTACTGTAGTTCTATCATTCATTCACAAACAACAATATTACATAGATCCCAAGTGGCATGCATCTGCTGGCTGTGATGCAAAGAACAACAGTATAAAATATAGATCCCCAAGTAACGCGCATCTGGCGGGTCTGACCCATAACTAAAGTATTACATAGACACCAAGTGACCCGCATCTTGTGGCTCAGGCAAACAGCACTATAACCCTGCCGCGCTAAGGCAAACAGCACTATAACCCTGCCGTGCTAAGGCAAACAACACTATAACCCTGCCGCGCTAAGGCAAACAGCACTATAACCCTGCCGCGCTAAGGCAAACAGCACTATAACACTGCGTGCTAAGGCAAACAACACTATAACCCTGCCGCGCTAAGGCAAACAACACTATAACACTGCCGTGCTAAGGCAAACAACATAACCCTGCCGCGCTAAGGCAAACAACACTATAACCCTGCCGCGCTAAGGCAAACAACACTATAACCCTGCCGTGCTAAGGCAAACAACACTATAACCCTGCCGTGCTAAGGCAAACAACATAACCCTGCCGCGCTAAGGCAAACAACACTATAACCCTGCCGTGCTAAGGCAAACAACATAACCCTGCCGCGCTAAGGCAAACAACACTATAACCCTGCCGCGCTAAGGCAAACAACACTATAACCCTGCCGTGCTAAGGCAAACAACACTATAACCCTGCCGCGCTAAGGCAAACAGCACTATAACCCTGCCGCGCTAAGGCAAACAGCACTATAACCCTGCCGTGCTAAGGCAAACAACACTATAACCCTGCCGCACTAAGGCAAACAGCACTATAACCCTGCCGCGCTAAGGCAAACAGCACTATAACCCTGCCGTGCTAAGGCAAACAACATAACCCTGCCGCGCTAAGGCAAACAACACTATAACCCTGCCGCGCTAAGGCAAACAACACTATAACCCTGCCGCGCTAAGGCAAACAACACTATAACCCTGCCGCGCTAAGGCAAACAGCACTATAACCCTGCCGCGCTAAGGCAAACAACACTATAACCCTGCCGCGCTAAGGCAAACAGCACTATAACCCTGCCGCGCTAAGGCAAACAGCACTATAACCCTGCCGTGCTAAGGCAAACAACATAACCCTGCCGCGCTAAGGCAAACAACACTATAACCCTGCCGCGCTAAGGCAAACAACACTATAACCCTGCCGCGCTCAGGCAAACAACACTATAACCCTGCCGCGCTAACAGCACTATAACCCTGCCGCGCTAAGGCAAACAACATAACCCTGCCGCGTTAAGGCAAACAACACTATAACCCTGCCGCGCTAAGGCAAACAACATAACCCTGCCGCGTTAAGGCAAACAACACTATAACCCTGCCGCGCTAATGCAAACAGCACTATAACCCTGCCGCGCTAAGGCAAACAACTCTATAGCCCTGCCGCGCTAAGGCAAACAACATAACCCTGCCGCGTTAAGGCAAACAACACTATAACCCGGCCGCGCTAAGGCAAACAGCACTATAACCCTGCCGCGCTAAGGCAAACAACACTATAACCCTGCCGCGCTAAGGCAAACAACATAACCCTGCCGCGTTAAGGCAAACAACACTATAACCCTGCCGCGCTAATGCAAACAGCACTATAACCCTGCCGCGCTAAGGCAAACAACTCTATAGCCCTGCCGCGCTAAGGCAAACAGCACTATAACCCTGCCGCGCTAAGGCAAAACAACACTATAACCCTGCCGCGCTAAGACAAATAACACTATAACCCTGCCGCGCTAAGGCAAACAACACTATAACACTGCCGCGCTAAGGCAAACAACACTATAACCCTGCCGCGCTAATGCAAACAGCACTATAACCCTGCCGCGCTAAGGCAAACAACTCTATAGCCCTGCCGCGCTAAGGCAAACAGCACTATAACCCTGCCGCGCTAAGGCAAAACAACACTATAACCCTGCCGCGCTAAGACAAATAACACTATAACCCTGCCGCGCTAAGGCAAACAACACTATAACCCTGCCGCGCTAAGGCAAACAACATAACCCTGCCGCGCTAAGGCAAACAGCACTATAACCCTGCCGCACTAAGGCAAACGACACTATAACCCTGCCGCGCTAAGGCAAAACAACACTATAACCCTGCCGCGCTAAGGCAAACAGCACTATAACCCTGCCGCACTAAGGCAAACGACACTATAACCCTGCCGCGCTAAGGCAAACAACACTATAACCATGCCGTGCTAAGGCAAACAACACTATAACCCTGCCGCGCTAAGGCAAACAACACTATAACCCTGCCGTGCTAAGGCAAACAGCACTATAACCCTACCGCGCTAAGGCAAACAGCACTATAACCCTACCGCGCTAAGGCGAACAACACTATAACCTTGCCGTGCTAAGGCAAACAGCACTATAACCCTGCCGTGCTAAGGCAAACAGCACTATAACACTGCGTGCTAAGGCAAACAACACTATAACCCGGCCGCGCTAAGGCAAACAACACTATAACCCTGCCGCGCTAAGGCAAACAACATAACCCTGCCGCGCTAAGGCAAACAGCACTATAACACTGCGTGCTAAGGCAAACAACACTATAACCCTGCCGCGCTAAGGCAAACAACACTATAACCCTGCCGCGCTAAGGCAAACAACATAACCCTGCCGCGCTAAGGCAAACAACACTATAACCCTGCCGCGCTAAGGCAAACAACATAACTCTGCCGCGCTAAGGCAAACAGCACTATAACCCTGCCGCACTAAGGCAAACGACACTATAACCCTGCCGCGCTAAGGCAAAACAACACTATAACCCTGCCGCGCTAAGGCAAACAACACTATAACCCTGCCGCGCTAAGGCAAACAACACTATAGCCCTGCCGTGCTAAGGCAAACAGCACTATAACCCTACCGCGCTAAGGCAAACAGCACTATAACCCTACCGCGCTAAGGCGAACAACACTATAACCTTGCCGTGCTAAGGCAAACAACACTATAACCCTGCCGTGCTAAGGCAGACAGCACTATAACACTGCGTGCTAAGGCAAACAACACTATAACCCGGCCGTGCTAAGGCAAACAGCACTATAACCCTACCGCGCTAAGGCAAACAGCACTATAACACTGCGTGCTAAGGCAAACAACACTATAACCCGGCCGCGCTAAGGCAAACAACACTATAACCCTGCCGCGCTAATGCAAGCAACACTATAACCCTGCCGCGCTAAGGCAAACAGCACTATAACCCGGCCGCGCTAAGGTAAACAGCACTATAACCCGGCCGCGCTAAGGTAAACAGCACTATAACCCGGCCGCGCTAATGCAAAACAACACAGCACTATAACCCTGCCGCGCTAAGGCAAACAACACTATAACCCGGCCGCGCTAAGGCAAACAACACTATAACCCTGCCGCGCTAATGCAAGCAACACTATAACCCTGCCGCGCTAAGGCAAACAGCACTATAACCCGGCCGCGCTAAGGTAAACAGCACTATAACCCGGCCGCGCTAAGGTAAACAGCACTATAACCCGGCCGCGCTAATGCAAAACAACACAGCACTATAACCCTGCCGCGCTAAGGCAAACAACACTATAACCCGGCCGCGCTAAGGCAAACAACACTATAACCCGGCCGCGCTAAGGCAAACAGCACTATAACCCTGCCGCGCTAAGGCAAACAACACTATAACCCGGCCGAGCTAAGGCAAACAACACTATAACCCGGCCGCGCTAAGGCAAACAACACACTAACCATACCGCGCTAAGGCGAACAACACTATAACCCTGCCGCGCTAAGGCAAACAACATAGCCCTGCCGCGCTAAGGCAAACAACACTATAACCCGGCTCCGCTAAGGCAAACAACACTATAACCCTGCCGCGCTACAATTCTTCCCTTTAAATGTAAATTTGAAGTTAAGTTATCTTATTTAAATTTTCACCCCCTTGAAGTTATGTCTTGCTATCACTATACCCACGATTTCAATTGAGTGAAAATTACTCGTATGTGTTTAATTTGGGACAAACATATGCAAATCTTTAAGTTTAAACACACATTTCGTTCCTAATGGCTGTGATTTGATCAACTAATAAAACAGATCAAAACGATTTTCCATAGTCGTGCTTAGCCCTTTAAAGTCTGTGCATAGCGAAAACATACAATAGCTCACACTCGTTTATCCAATGTTGTCTTATTTTTGAACCACCATTGTATTATAGTAGGCCTGATGAAACAATTAAACAGTTAGAATATCAGATTTGGATTCCTGCTGTCAAAACTTCACATTCGGACAGCCAGAATGTCACTGATTCGAACAGCGAGAATGTCAGATTCTAACAGCCAGAATCGGACAGTGTCACATTTGGAAAGACAGAATGTCGCTGATTCGGACAGCAAAAATAATAGATTCGGAAAGCCTGGATGTCACTTTCGGACAGCCAGAATGTTACTGATTTGGACAGTCAGAATGTCAAATTCGGATAGCCAGAATATCAGATTCAGACAGTGTCACATTTGGACAGAGAGACTGTCGCTAATTCGGACGGCAGGAAGGCCAGATTCGGAAAGCCAGAATATTAGATTCGGACAGCCAGTATGTCACATTCGGACAGCCAGTATGTCACTTTAAGACAGGCAGAATGTCACTTCGGACAGTTAAAATGTCCGATTTGGATTCGAACAGTAAAAAATTCACATTCGGACAGCCAGAATGTCACTGATCCGGACAGCGAGAATGTCAGACTCGAACAGCCAGAATCGGACAGTGTCACATTTGGACAGAGAGAATGTCGCTGATTCGGGCAGCAGGAATGTCATATTCGGAAACCCAGAATGTCAGATTCGGACAGCCAGTAGCCTATGTCACATTCAGACAGTCAGAATGTTACTGATTTCGACAGCCAGAATGTCAGATTCTTACAGTAGGCTGTCATATTTTGCAAGGGTTATATATTTAACTCAACTGAATTTCATTTTACCATGTTTATGACACAGTAATTGTTAGGTAAAACATTTCTTGGGTACAAACATTAAACCACCATTACCTGTGTGATTATAATGAGTGTCATCACTCCAGCTCCATCCTCCAGCACCATGTGACCGACCTCCAACCCAGAAAAAGCCATCACTGATCAGCGTCCTACCTGTAAATATAACAGACCAGGCTTAATAACAGACCACACTGATATACTGATATATTTATGTACCTGTAAACATAATACACTAGGCTGAATAATATATCACAATGATTTGTGTTGAGGTGGCCAGTATCTTGACAAGGCCAGAGGCCGAGGCAAAATACGGCCACCGAGACAAAATACTGGAGCCAATGCTGAAAACACAAGGGTGTTTTTGTATTTAATATATAACTTGTAATTCTTTTTTTGTCATTTGAATATGCCAAACGTAATCATTAGGCTAGATAAACTGATATATAGGCTTACAGGTACCTGTAAACATAACTGACTAGGCTGAATGACAGATCACACTGATATATACATGTACCTGTATTAGCACAGATTACAATGTCCTCCTGGAACAGGATTCAACAAATGAGTTCAGACGATCTGAGGTTGAGCACGCTACCCCGCGGTTACAGATGAATATACTGGAGCAGAGGACGAACCCGTGAGCTCCGGGGTGACAGACGACATTGTTTAAACACTAGACTAGGACCTGCAAACCTCGAGACTACATCTTGTCCAACCAAGGATAGACATACGCAGAGCGCAGCTTAAACCCTGGCAACACTGCATACCAGAACCGTAGATGAGAGGGAGGTGATGATAACATGAATATTAATCAGTGGAGGTGAATGATGTCAGCAGTTCCGTAGCCTCAGTGCATAAGGTCATACTCGAGGTCAGATGACATTTTGCCGATGTGATTGGTCTGAATATATTCGTAGTGTATAGGCATAGCTTTACATTCAGAATTCAAGGGGTTTGCTTGCGGCACACAGCTTGAACGTTGAAGATGCGAGAGGAGAGCTTCCAGCAAACACGAAACATTGACCCAAAGTTGGGCCTGTGTCGCAGACGGTGGGCCAATTATATTTACTGATAACTAATCTGCACCAAGCGGTGATTGAACTCTGACGTCAGCTCGACCAAGTCATCACGTCCCCGGCTATCACATGATTGTACTTGTTTTAATGTCAGAGGAAATGGTAACTGTATCAACTAAATATCAGTGAAATAAATGTCAGGTATAAAGCATGTTATGAAATCTGGCTTTGAACAATGCGTGACTAAAGATTTAGCAATATAAGCTAATATTTCAAATTAAAGGAGAAACGGCAATACTTCCGCACTTTCAGTTGGTTTCTCGACGAAGATTTACACAATATTTTAACCGTATCTTCTTTATATTTCTATTTATATTTTAATTTGATAAAAAAAAAAAAAATTGAAATTATCATAAATGTCTTTGTTAGATATATCTGGTTCATCATGTTCTTTTGTATGCATATGTTTTGGGTCGACGGCCATTATAAATATTTTACCCATTCAATGCGAGGATCGATTTTAGACATAATCTGATTTCTATATACGTCAGATTCTAAAATTCTGACGTCTAACATCGGTCCCCGTGCTGAAAGGGATAAGTGCTAAGCTAATATATTTTACTACCAGGTTAAGTCACAGTTATTGGGAATGAAAAAATGTGTGTTGACACATCAAGATTTGCCAATGTTTGGTCCCAAATTATACAAATATCCAGTCATTTGAAGTTGTGGGTCGCGATAGCGAGACACAACTAAGCGGGTCAAGGTTAAAAATTATTATCTAAACTGTGTCTCATTAAAAAAAAACGCTCTTTAACTTGGATTTTCTTATGGAAACGATTTTTTTTATTTCTACCATTTTTAGTTGGCTGCTGAGATTCCTTGGTTTGATCTATTATTCAGGTTGACAAACCTCATTGCTGTATTTCGTGCTGCCACTAATTTAAATATTGGGATTAAGCCACTTGGTCTGTTGATCGCGCGTAAAGAATATTTCAGCTAGCACGAGAAGCTGAAACAGTGATGAGTAACATGTGGCCAGCGTCGCAACGATACGCCAACTTTAACCAGCACTAGATAAATGTAGGGTGTTTTCTGGAGGTCATGGTGTAATGGTCACAATGCGCCTGTGGAAGACAGTTTGCTGTCCTACACTTTTGTACGGCATGGAAGCTGTTTCTCAGCCAAAAATAATTTGAAAAAACATTGAATCAACCCAAGGTTACTTGATTAAGCAGTCACTTGGGCTCAGTAAGTACTCTCATCACAGTAAAATTCTGACAACGTTTTAATGCTTCTCAGTGCGTCAAGACTATCAATAATTGTAGAATCAATCTGTGGAGGAGGATTTTCAAAGTGGACTCACCACCACGTAATTTATGCTGGTATTTTGCTGCGCGATATTTTGGGCATGGTGATGTATTTCCTCAAACTTTGGCAGCTAATGTTGTTAATATGGGGGCTCCACTTATTTTGAATGCATTTCAATGTAAGCAACACAGACAAAATGTAGTCAAAGCCAAAGAAGATGGTGTTGTGGACACCCCCAGAGTACTATTACATAGTCATGATGATGACCTTAGACACTCCAGGCCACATACACTAGTCACACTTCTCACTAGATTTTAAAATATTTTATTATGCTAACTACAAATTACATTTTAGTATATTTGTTTTTCGATGCTGTTATAATATGTTGTATTCGAATGTATATTTTCTCCATCTATGGAGGTGCAATAAATAAATAGATAAATAAATACAAAAAACGTTGTCATCGCATGCCACGCCCGAGTTCGGGGTTCGATTCTCTATATGTATTCAGATTTCAAGGAAGTAGGTGTTTCTCCCATTCGTAATAATGCTATATTGTGGGGAGCCTTTATCACTGAGAGGTGGCGTGCCAGGCCTCAGATCACCGAGGTACGACTTTACTTGTGGTGTAGCTGAAATTTGCTGAAATTAGCAATGTCATTATTTTGTCACAAGATTGTTTAAGAGTCATGTGTACCGTACAGAAAACAACAATTACTGTATAAGCATTTTTTTAATCTGAGTCAATCGTGCTATTTTTCTTGGCCTCTCTAGCGACGACCTGTTCAGCGGCGTGATTTGTGACCATAGTCTCTACAATGAAGACCAGTTGAAGTCTACTAAGGTTTTATATGTTGACTTACCTGGAGCTGCTGTGTTCTTCACCATGGACTCCGTAAGGATGACCTGTTCAGGGATATGAAGACTTGGAAGTTCTCCTCCCACCAATATACAGTGACTTACCTGGAGCTGCTGTGTTCTTCACCATGGTCTCTATAAGGATGACCTGTTCAGGGATATGAAGACTTGGAAGTTCTCCTCCCACCAATATACAGTGACTTACCTGGAGCTGCTGTGCTCTTCACCATGGTTTCTATAAGGATGACCTGTTCAGGGGTATGAAGACTTGGAAGGTCCCTTCCCACTAATATACAATGACTTACCTGGAGCTGCTGTGTTTTTCACCATGGTTTCTATAAGGATGACCTGTTCAGGGGTATGAAGACTTGGAAGGTCTCCTCCCACCAGTATACAATTATGACGCGCATCCTGCCAGGACAAAGCCTTGTCAGATGTCGCCAGGTAACATGTACCGGAGTCCTCGTCCTGGTAATTCCATACGTTTTCATCACAGTTTGCAGACCCTGCGAGAAAAATCAGATTAACCCTTACAATAGCCCTTAACCCTTTAACCGCCGGTGCCGCATATATTCGGGTTTTCATTTTTTATTGGCACATTAAGTACCACCTTTTGAACATGTTAAGATAAAATGTGACATCAATCAGCAATATTTGAAGACAGTTGACCTCCATTTTGTCAAATCTGAATAATTTTCACTCGCGTGAAGTTGACGCGAGACACAACTTCAAGTGGGTGGAAATTAAGATTGAACAATTTCGCGGTTAAAGTGATAATTTTTCCAAACCATAGAGACTAAAGTGTTTTTTCAAAGATAATTATTATGCTTGATCAAAGCCAATTATTTCTTAACAATTAGAAAAATATATACGATATCTACGATATAACCCTATATACACTAAGGTGTGAATCATAGTGATGCTAATAATCATAGAGATGCTAATAATACCTTTCACCTGATTTTTGTTACATTGAAAACGCTATTACATGGTTTTTTTCCATTTTAAATCATCATAAATGTCTTAGTTAATTCTATCCGCTTCATTTGAATACCTATGTTATGTGGGTCTACGGCCATTATAAATATTTACTCTTTCAGTGCGCTGACCGTCTATATACGTCAGAATCTGAAGTCTACAGACGTCAGATTCTGACGTATAAAGACGGTCCCACGCTGCAAGTGTTAAATCATTGCCGGTGGCTCAAAGCCTTGGTAAAATAATACGAATAACATTTACACAACCATTGCCCTTCGTACTTACCATTAAGAAGGCTGACATTGGCAGAGTATCCTTGGTACGTATAGGAGTGATCTGTCACAAACCGGATGTCAACCCGTTGACCTGAGGTCACCGTCCTTAGTAACCTCAGCCGCTCATTCCAGTCGCCACATTGTCTATCAACACCGTCACTATGTCTACTATCTGACCTAGAAAGGTCACCTTCAGCAGAGGTCACCGTCAGCCAATCATATCGACATCTGTAACACATAAACAAGGTCAACTACAGGGGACGTCAAGTACAAGCACTATATCAAGACTTTCTCTTGGGTCAAATAGAAAGTAGGTTAAGTGAGGTCAATAAACAACCCACAAAGAAACAAATTGTGCAATGAAATAACAATTATATAATTGACATTGACTCTTTCAGTGCGATACCGACTGTAGACGTCAGAATGGGACGTCTGTAGACGTCAGATTCTGAAGTCTAAAGTCGATCCCCGCAGTGAAAGAGTAAAATATGTATATTGCCCGTGGACCCATAACATAGGTATTCAAATGAAGCGAAAAGAGACAACTAAGACATTTATGATGAAATCGAATTAAAAAAAAAACGTTTTGATCTATTGGTTTATATTTCAGCGCCTTGAGGATTAAAAACTCACAGGTCATCGTCTTCCAGGTGAAAGCTGGTGAACTCCACTTCCAGCAGCCAACCATCAGGCGCGTCTACCATCACGTGACAGTCCAGGAAGCTGTGATAGTTTTTGGGAAATCCCGGGCTACTGATGACGACAGAGGGATTCTGCACTGTCAGTTCAAGGTGATCGGAACACTCCGTCTGTAAATGTTTGTCGGCCATTCCCGGAAAACCCCCTGAACAAAGGGAAAGAGAGGTCACACAAGTACCAATATTCATGCAAAATGAGATCTTGCATAATATGCAAGATCGCATTTTGCATGACTTAGCACGACATTTGAACGTTAAAATACGAGCAAGTGACCGTTAAAATATGAGCATTTGAACGTTAAAATACGAGCATTCAAACGTTAAAATACGAGCATTTGAATACCCCCTACTTTGCACAGTAGTGTGGTTGTGTTTTTGCACTCACCTCCTGCCATCCGCTTCTGACAGATGTACGCGTTCTTTTCCTCACATTCCCGGTCGTTCCAGTAAGGTTTGGTCATCATTTCTTCTCCCTTGGAAGGAAACATGAACGTTTTCCTGATTTCCACGCAATCCTCTCGGCTGAGTCCGTCATCGCTCGGCTGACGACCGTAATAACCGAACTGTGGCCAGCCAGGGAACCAATCTACGTTAATCAAATCAAATTTATTTGCAAAACAATTGTATCGGCAAAATCACATACATGTACTAAAAACATATTATATAGTCATATTACAAATATATGGTTACAGTAATACCTCGATATAATGCCAACTTTGGGACTCTGCCATTTTTTGGCATTATGGCGGGGTGGCATTATGGTGAGGGAGGTGATTTAGCACTGTGGATATATGCCAACTGATTAACATTAATTCTGATACATATTGAATGCTTTCACGCATCTAGTTTATAGTAGGCCTAATACAGAACAATACAGTCCACTCCATATAATATTGTTTTATTAAGATCACTATACATGCACGAGAAAAACACACTAAATATGATTGGCATTTGAATTGCGGTTAATTCAATTTATAAGTATAGGCCCCTTGGCCTATATAGTAGGCCCTATGTCTATTCCCGCGATCAAAGGAATATACCAGAGGCGCCGGGCAGTGTTTAGAAACAATAGGTGTGACATTCCGCTCACACCACTGAGGGTGAATCAAGTGTTAATTATATGTCAGAAGCTTATGCAAGTGTGCGCCACACTCATGGAACCCGATGGCATTGTTAACCTACTCGATAGTGCGCTGTGTTATGTTTTGACTTCTAATTAGACTATTCATGAGTCGAACTTGGGATCAAGTCAAATTTGTGGTAGTTTACACCGGGCGTCTCCAAGGGCCCAAATCTCTGCGTAAAATAGCATTTTTTTCAACTAGTGTTTGCGACGCTGGCCCAGCATTGTACCCACAACGGATCTCATACCCGATCGTTATTATTCCATTGTAATAATCGCTTCATCAGGCATTTGTAATTTATTCATAAAGGCCTATATACTGACACAATGAGAAACATTTTGTATGATTCACATCGTTTTGTGTCAGATATGTATGGGTGTTTGTTACAAGAGAGAGTCAGATATTGGTTCAGTGGTTGATCAATGTGAATGCCGAAGATTAAATAGGGTTGGGCTAACTGCTTTTGTTTGCTCGCATAGGCCTAAACATGTCACTTTAAAGTGTGTACCTTAGGCCTATTGACAAACATGTCCTGTTTCATAGCCCAATTAGTAGATCCCCCCTACCCAGTGTTTTACCTCTGTCACGCTTTCCAGAACTTGTGAACGCCTATGTGCCCACTGCCATGTATGTGTGCAATGAACCGCAGTCGACCTAGAGGCAATTGTTGATCACCCAATGGTGTTTATTTAACAGTCACGATGTCTAATTTATATATCATTCCATTATATGTTGGCAATACAATCGGGGGAAAACATATTACAAAAGTGACATTGGGTCTTCAAAACTATTGGCGGATGGCATTGTACCGCGGTAATTAACATTGGCGGAAATCCGCTTAAACACTTTACTTGGCATAAGGCGGGGTCGGCATTATAACCGGGGGCAATACAGCGGGGGAGCACGATAAAATAAAATATCATTCATAGAAGTCTGTATACATATTACATAGACATATTACAAATACATGGTTAGATTAAAATAAATATCATTCAAAGAAGTCTGTCCCACGATATGGATCACATCACTTTTGTCAATAAATCTTTCCAACATTGGATAATACTAAGAAACACACACAATATAAAAATTTAACTAGATAACAAAACATAGGTGATAACTGAGCTGATTAGCGCTGATTCAACGTCGCAAGAAAGTCGTGTGTCCAGTATGATATATAAATGTACTATTTTTCCAATGCATTTTAGTCCATGTGGCTTCTTTGTCAAACTTACCTGTATAATTGACAGCCGTCCCATCCACCCAGAAATAATCCGCCTCGTAATCCTCGTCATTGGCTCCGATCCAGACGTTATCAGCGAATTCTGGGCGCTCCTCACTAAACAGAATAATCGCACATTATTATCTCTCTACATATCACATAATCTTATCCCCTCTCTAACATCACAATCGCACATTATTATATCCTCACTAAACATAACAATCAATCATATTATGACGTTGTCACATAATCCTGGGCGTTCCTCACTAAACATAATAGTAACACATTATTATGACTTCGCTAAACATAACAGTCACACATTAATATATATGTCTTCACTAATCATAAAATCGCACATTATTATCTCCTCACTAACCATAACAATCACACATTATTATCGCCTCACTAAACATAACAATCACATAAGACATTTTCGGAGAATCCTGGGCGCTCTTCACTAAACATAACAACAATTATTATCTATAATTAAATATAACAATCACACATTATTATAACCTCACTAAACATAGCATTCACACATTAGTATCTCTTCACTGAACATGGCAATCACACATTCACATCTCACTAAACATAGCAATCACACATTATTATCTATCACCAAGCATAACAATCACACATTATTATAACCTCACTAAGTTAGTATTGTGGGGAGCCTCCGTGACCGAGAGGTAGCGTGCTCGGCCTCAGACCGCCAGGGCTCGAATTTCGAATCCTGTGTCTGGAGGACAGTGTCATCTCAATCATCTCACCATCCTCAGGAGGTTCTCCTGGCCCAGCTTAGCCTATATGTGCACAAAGGTGGCCTAAAGCCCGATTCATTTCATTTTATTTTATTTATAACCTCACTAAACATAGCATGCACACATTAGTATCTCTTCACTGAACATGGCAATCACACATTCACATCTCACTAAACATAGCAATCACACATTATTATCTATCACCAAGCATAACAATCACACATTATTATAACCTCACTAAACATAGCATTCACACATTAGTATCTCTTCACTGAACATGGCAATAACACATTATTATATCTCACTAAACATGGCAATCACACATTATTATCTATCACCAAGCATAACAATCATTATTATTATAACCTCACTAACCATATCCCAGTAAACACAAAACAACATTTGTATAACATTTGCACAATGTTGGGCCTTGAGCCGACGTTGTATCAATGTTATACAAATGTTTCGTGTTTGCTTGAATCAATCAATCACAATCACACAATATTATTTCTTACTGAACATAACAATCACACATTATCATCTCCTCTCTAAACATAACAAACACACATTACTATCTCTCTCACTAAACATAACATTCACACATTATTATCTTCTCTCTAAATATAACAATCACACATTATTATCTCTCACTAAACATAACAATCACATACTATTATCTCTCATTAATCATAACAATCACACATTATTATCTCTCACTAAACATACAAATCACACATTATTTTCTCTCTAAACAGAACAATCACACATGATTACTTCGTCACTAAACATAAAGATCACACATTATGATCGCCGCTCTGAATATAAAATTCGCATATTATTATTTCCCCACTAAACATAACAATCAAACATTATTTCTCACTAAACATAACAATAAAACATTATTATCTCTCTCTAAACATACCAATCGAACATTATTATTCCTCACTAAACATAGCAATCACACATTATTATCTCACTAAACATAGCAATCGCACATTATTATCTATCTCTAAACATAACAATCGCATATTATGTCCTCACTTAACATAACAGTCACACATTATTCTTTTATTTTTTTAATTGCATACCACATACAATTTACCCACATCAGGAATGAATCATTGGGACGGCCTAAGTTGGGTGTGTCAGTCCTGGAAAGACCACAGCAAAAACATGTGACCCAAAGTTGATGTAGTGGTGGCCCACCATCTGCGATGTCGGCCCACCATTAACAGAAACACTGGGGCAGCGTCATTTTCTGAGATCGATGTGCAACAGCTAATAGGTGGGTATCATGTATAATTTACAGTGATACACTGGCTACTGGTCATTAATGGTCACATGAAGTAACTAGCACGATCATGGTCGTTGTTATTCTATTTTATTTGAGAATAAACCACTGTTATTGGGAACGAAATGTGTCTTTAAACATGATGAGCTACAAATGTTTGGTCTCAACTATGAGTGATTTTCATCCAGCTGAAGTTGTGGGTCGCGATAGCGAGACACAACTTTAGGTGGGTGAAAATTCAAATATGATACCTTAACGGAGAAAGGGTTAATGGCCACATGCAGTAGATATATGCCTACGCACCTGAATTGTGGGAAGCAGGCGGCATTACCCTAAAAATAATACGAAAATAGATAAAGTGTGAAATAAATACCCCCCAAGCTGATTCTATGTGATCTGCATATATCGTGAAGTGAAGACTGAAGACGTGTATAAAAAACTACATTTTATATTAAATGAAACCAAATTCAATTAAACAAAGACCTCTATAGCGCCTAATTCCTCGGAACAATATGCTCGATATATTATACAAAAAAAAAATGTTTGTCCCAAGAAGCAAAGATCGAAAAGTGGATGTTTATCCAGTGAATGTGTTTATTGTGTGCGCCACCTGAACCAGGTGGGTCTGATGAGCCGTATCGAGTGAGCCGGGGATTTAGCCCATGTGCAGCCCATTGTGCCGCGTGTCCCCTCCTTCAGATCGTTGTTCCGCCTCACCTTCCTAATAGGTGATATCGGATGTTATTATGGCGGGCACAGTATGTTTATTAATATCCTCATCGCATTACATTGTTATCCTTAGTGTGAGACACATGATGTGTTTGGCGGTCAAGGATATACAAGCAGCATATGTAATCAAAAGCTCAGATTTTAGAGTCAAGGATAAACTAGTTGGGGCTATATCTAATCAAAAGCTCATATTCTGAGGTTGCGTGAGCGTCGCAGACGTTTGACCAAAATTAAAACAACATTGGGTGAACGTGTCCTGTTTCCTGGGAATCTCATATTGTGTATATCATAATACATCTCACATCAGATCATACTGTATAAAAAATCACGTTCATATAATACTAGGAAAGTACATCTCATAGATGGATTAATACAGGTAGATCGCCCGGAGTGAACTTTATTTCTGACCCCGCAGACGAATGATACACATAGAATACATAAATTCAAAAATCGGCCTGTCATTTTTTACAGATAAACATCACATGACGCTGCTACATAACACGAATGATAGCCCTTTTCCATGATATTCCTTTTCCCGCCAAATTATCGTAGTTAAATTTTTACCCTTTTTTTGTGGGTGAAAATAACTAATATTTGTTTAATTTGAGACCGAAATGTGCAAATCTTGATGTTTATTTACCACTCATTTCATTCCTAATGACATTGGCAGTGACTTAATCGGCTAATAAAACCAAATTAAAAATGAAGCGGAAAGAGGTCACTAGGACATTTATGATGACTTCAAATTGAAAAAAACACTTTCGGTCTCCACGGTTTTTACAAAATTCAGCATTGTAAGGGTTAAAAACCCTTAAAGCGCTGAATTAATTTGTAAAACACATCGCAACCAAATTGTTTCTTTCAATTTGAAATCATCATAAATGTCTTAGTCAGCTCTTTCTGATTTATTTGAATACCTGTGTTATGGGTCTACGGCCATTAGAAAGATATTTACTCTTACAGTGCGGGGATGGACTTTAGACGTCAGAATCTGACGTCTACAGACGTCCGATTCTGACGACTTATGTTTATCCCCGCGCTGTAAGGGTTAAAGCGCTGAAATATGTTAGTACAAACCATGGAGACCAGAGGTTTTCCAATTTGAACTCATCATAAATGTCTCAGTTAGCTATTTCTGCTTCATTTGAATATCAATGATGTTATGGTTCTACGGCAGTTACAATTTTTTTTACTCTAAAGACGACAGATTCTGATGACTAATAAAGTCGCTCCCCGCAATGTAAGAGTTGAATGTTGGGCTATCGTCCCAGACGACTATTTTTCCAATCCTTTCAGGGCCATATATGTTTGTCTTCTGAGATGAAATTTAGGTTTATGACCAAAAACGACAAAGCGTGTGTCTCAAATTGAACAAATGTAAATAATTTCACCCATGCACTTGAAGTTGTTCCCAGGTGGTTGACATTTTCATACATATTATTAGGCTTATAATGCGTCGTAAGCATGATAAGGAGATCGGAATATAAGCCGAATATCAATAATATAGACCTGTGTCACTGCCATACTTGACAGTAGCAATTCTACGATTGATGATTCCCGTAGAAATTCCAGACTCTACAGTAATCGCAGCAAACATGTTTTTACTTAAAGCAGACAAAGCAGGTTAACGGGTTCATTTCCATTTGGTGGTGAGTGAGCTGGCTGCGTTAGGGCTGTTACATGTAACACACTGCTGCACAGCGCATGGCCAACATCTATTATTAGCAACCGTCCTGCAGTGCTGAAGACATTTTCATTGAATTGCTAAGGCAATTCCCAGCTTCAAATGCTGCTGCTGGCAATTTACACCCTGCTCCTGACCATTTTCAACAATGTGCACTTAAGTAACATAGCACGAGAGAATATCACATCTGGCTGCTGACCATTTACGCCCTGATGCTGACCATTTACGCCCTGTAGCTGGCCATAAATGCCCTGATGCCGCCCATTAATGTAAGGCTGCTGACCATTTACGCCCTGATGCTGACCATTTACGCCCTGTGGCTGGCAATAAATGCCTGATGCCGCCCATTAATGTAAGGCTGCTGACCATTTACGCCCTGTTGCTGACCATTTACGCCCTGTAGCTGGCAGTAAATGCACTGATGCCGACCATTAATGTAAGGCTGCTGACCATTTACGCCCTGTTGCTGGCCATTTACGCCCCGTTGCTGGTCATTGTGAGGAATGGTGTTTCGTGGTGAAGCCGAGAAGGCAGCTTCAATTTTCACGATAAGAACCTCGAATATCAACAAATTCTAAATACACCCTGTTGCTGACTATATATGCCATGATGCCGACCATTCATGATAAGGGTGCTGACCATTTACACACTGTTGCTGACTATTTACGCCCCGTTTCTGACCATTTATGTCACGCAGCTGACCATTTGCGTCATGTTGCAAACCATTTACACCCTGCTGCTGACTGACCCTTTACACCCTGCAGCTGACCCTTTACACCCTGCAGCTGACCATTTACACCCTGCTGCTGACCATTTACGCCCCGCAGCTGGACATTTACACCCTGCTGCTGACCATTTACACTCTGCTGCTGACCATTTACGTCATGCAGCTGACCATTTATACCCTGCTGCTGACCATTTATGCCCCGTTGTTGACCATTTACACCCTGCTGCTGACCATTTACACTCTGCAGCTGACCACTTATACCCTGCTGCTGACCATTTACACCCTGCTGCTGACCATTTACACCCTGCTGCTGACCATTTACACCCTGCTGCTGACCATTTACACCCTGATGCTGACCATTTACACCCTGCATCTGACCATTTACACCCTGCTGCTGACCATTTACACCCTGATGCTGACCATTTACACCCTGCATCTGACCATTTACACCCTGCTGCTGACCACTTATACCCTGCTGCTGACCATTTACACCCTGCATCTGACCATTTACACCCTGCTGCTGACCATTTACCCTCTGCAGCTGACCACTTATACCCTGCTGCTGACCATTTACACCCTGCATCTGACCATTTACACCCTGCTGCTGACCATTTACACCCTGATGCTGACCATTTACACCCTGCTGCTGTCCATTTGCACCCTGCAGCTGACCATGCATACCCTGCTGCTGATCATGGACGCTCTGCTGTTGACCATTTTCGCCCTGTTGCCGATCATTTAAGTCATGCAGTTGACCATTTACGCCCTGTTGCGGACCATTTATGCCCTGCTGCTGACCATTTGTATGTCGTTGTATACTGGTGGGCCTATACCATGTATATGATATACTCACCTCAGGTACTGGTATATGAAGTCTTGCTGCTGTCTGTTGTGTATTGTGACTAAACTAGCGTCATGGAATTCACACTCTGTCTCCGCCTGGTGCCATGTGGCCGGCTCACTGACATACAGAAAACACATGCTCCCTTCCCGTCTCCAGCCGTCATGACACGCCCTGAATACAAAATAACATGTATTAACAAGACACACCCTGTGTATTAACGCCCTGAATACAAGTAACATGTATTATTAATACCGCCCTGAATACAAAGAAACAGGTATTGTCACAACAGAGGGCGCTCCCTAGTAGGCTAGCTGGATTATACTGGTACCGTAAGATCACATATCAGTCCATCCTCTTACCAATACAGACATCTCATTTTTTATAGTGGTCACAGAGCTAACCTCAATATCTATTGTGTACCCTTGCGCCCGGAATACGAAATAATATGTATTAACAATAACGAACTAAATACTAAACAACATTTATTTTTTTATAAAAATTAACAATAATTACCCAAATACCCTACAAAATAACATGTTTTAACAATAACCCACTCAATACCAAGTAACATGTTTTATCAATGATGCCCCAAATATCAAGTAACATGCATTAACAATAACATACTAAATACCAAAGACCATGTGTTAACAATGATGCCTTAGAACATCACTTGTAAACTTGACCAGTGCAGTGTCACTACAGTGCAGGCACCGATGTAGGCTGTGGTAGTCTTGAAACAACCAGCAATAGAGCGTATGACATTATGTCACTACTACTACTACTACTACTACAACTACTACTACTACTACTATTACTATTACTACTACTAGTACTACTACTACTACTACTACGACGACGACGACGACGACTACTACTACTACTACTTCTACTCCTACTACTACTACTTCTACTACTACTTCTACTACTACTACTACTACTACTACTACTACTACTACTACTACCACAACTACTACTACTACTACTACTACTACTACTACTACTACTACTACTACTACTACTACTACTACTACTACTACTGCTACTACTACCACAACTAGTACTACTACTACTACTACTACTCCTACTACTACTACTACTACTACTACTACTACTACTACTACTATACAACTACTACTACTACTACTACTACTACTACTACTACTACTACTACTACTACTACTACTACTGCTACTAACCTGTATAATGTATCGTTGATGACAGTAAACCAGTTGACGAGGAAACCACCACTGTCACCAGCATTCCCCGTGCCGTCTGTGACAAAGGTCACAGTGAGGGTGTCCCCCACAGAGTGTACCTGAAGGTTATCCTCGTACCCCCTCCAGTCACCACACCTCCTGATGGACTCAGCTCCATCAAACACCTCCACATAGTCCTCCGTACAGTCATCACCTGTGAAGACCCCACTATTTGTCTCTGTGTAAAGGTATATGAACTGTACCATCACAGCTCTGTGAGGGTCATCAGAATTTAATGTCACACGACACGTCTGGTTGGCGGGGTATGGTGACGGGTAACCCAGGCTGCTCAGTGTACCATTATACCCCAGGCTGCTGAGTGTACCATTCTCTACAGAGTATGTCACGTTCATACATGACTTCACAGTGGCGTATGAAGCCAGGAAGCCACCAGACTCCACCACCGTGTCCGTGCTGAACACCACCTCCATCCAATGACTCAGAGACTCAAACACAATGTCTGTGACGTTACCACATAAAGTGGTGACGTTGTCAGCAGAAGAGAGGGCGGGTGTGGGGAATGGGGAAGTCCTGATGGAGAGGGAATCCCTGCAGGATGATGATGTGTCTATTGATGATGAGGCTGATTGGAGAGATAGTGTGTGGATCGTCAGCAGGATCACATGGTTATCCGGGACTCTGATCAGGGTTTTACAGTGAATGTTAGGGAAGTAAGGCCGGGGGTAGTTTGGACTGGTTATGGACCCAGAGTCTTCTGTAAGATGTGAATCACATGCTGTAACATAAAAATCGGTCAATTCAAGGCAGTGGCATAAAAAAGTGGGGATTTTGTGAAGAAAGCCTCATATTTACCAAATATTAATGTTATGTCATATTATATTCGCAACATTTTCAGATGTGGAGCTACTTAAAATTCTATCCAGTTGGCCACCATATGAGTAATTTTCAGCCACTTGTTGTTGTGGGTCGTGGCACTAAATCATTTAATTTAGTGCTTACGGGTTAATGTTATTATTCCCTCCTCAATGTCAGCAGTCACCATCACAGGTATTATAGTATGTGAATTTAGAGCCACTTTATTATGCTGTTTATCTCCCCCGCTGGATAATTGGCGACGACGGGATTTTTTAGCTGACATAGCTGAGGGCTGATTTGCCCTGGCAACCTGCCAGCACCTGGCTTTGGTGCATTGCCATTATCCAGAGACAATGCTAACAGTCACAGTGATTGATTGAAACAGCTGTCACACAATGTAAACATTTATTATATATTTTTCATATACATAAATTGTTTTGGTCATTTTAGGCTGGAAATTGCGTCAGCAAATTCAGCTTCAAATGAATGAAAAACAGATAAAAACAATTCAGCTGCAATGATTAGGTACGGTTATATATACTAAAGTAAGTAATTGCCGACATTTATTCACGGTGGCTTTTTTCTTTTGTTATTTTATTATTTATTTGTGAAAATGGGATTTAAGACATGGCTGATCCGGAAATGCATGGATTCAGTCTTAGGCCATTTTTGTGCACATATGTGTACTGATAATATAAACAACATTTAAAAAAGGATGAAGCATATCTTTTATTATTTGAAAATTATAAGCAGAGCAAAGAATTAAGAAAACTAAGTATTACCACACACTCTCTACAAATAGGAAAAGGCAGATACCACGGACCTAAAAAATCCCCAAAGAATAAAGGCTTTGTGTACATTATACAACTGGTGATGTAGAAGATGAGATGCCGTTCTTCATGACATTCTCGAATTTAGCCAAAACAAGATAAACATTAAAACAGATATATGCACAGCTTTTCCCAGTTCTCGAAATTTGCCAGAAACTGACCAATTTATTTTTATTATGAAAGCAAATGATTTTGGCATTGTAAAACATATAGACAACAGAGGACCTCTGTAAAACCATGCTGCTCCAGTGATATTAACTTTTCAGACTTGTCGTGGTGTGTCTTCTATACTTCTTTAACTGTACTCTATATTGTTTTGTCTCTATGTCTTTTTCAAAATTGTAAACAGGTGTATCATGTAATTATGTAAACAGGTGCAAATAAATATCAATTCAAACTGAGCCAGGTAAAAACTCATGCAGGCAGTGAGATGAATTAGATGACACGTTTCACATACATGACCGGGCGGGGGCCCTAGGGTAGTGGTTAGCACCGCTGCCTTTCACGCCAGAGTCCGGGGTTCGGTTCCCGGTTTCGGCGGTTTGAAAGAAACAAAAATTGTTTCTTCCCCATCCACGTGTGAAAGTTAGTATTGTGGGGAGCCTCCGTGACCGAGAGGTAGCGTGCTCGGCCTCAGACCGCCAGGGCTCGAATTTCGAATCCTGTGTCTGGAGGACAGTGTCATCTCAATCATCTCACCATCCTCAGGAGGTTCTCCTGGCCCAGTTTAGCCTATATGTGCACAAAGGTGGCCTAAAGCCCGATTCATTTCATTTCACATACATGACATTCAAACTACGAAGCTTGGCAGTCTGAGGTCGAGCACGATACAGCTCGGTCCCTATAGCCCTTCAAGATATCTACGAGTGTGCGGTAAAAGAACATTGAATCTGAATCTTTAAGTGTTTAACCCTTTCAGCGCCGGGACCGTCTGTATACGTCAGAATCTGACGTCTGTAGACGTCAGATTCTGACATATAAAAACGGTCTGCGCACTGAAAGAATTAAAATATTTCTTATGGCCGTAGACCCATAACACAGGTATCCAAAGGAAGCGGAAAGAGCTAACTTAGACATTTATGAATATTTCAAACTGAAAAAACCCTATGGTCTCTATGGTTTATGCAGAAATATTTCAGCGCTGTTACGAGTTAAAACCTGAAACAGATAAATGGTTCACCTACCATAATGTCCTGACTCATCCACAGTGTAGTATTGAGCCTGGTAGCCCTTTCTGCCCTCCTTCCCGTCTGCCAGGAATCTGATAATCAGGTAGTTATGGGTGGAGACGAAGGTGAGATTGGCCAGGGATGGCCCAGTATACCTGCCGCACCACCTGGTGGCGGGGGTGGTTGTATTCTCTGTGGATACCACAGTGATATAGTCCACACAGTGACCTTTGTAAGGCTCCTCAAGATAAAACTCCTGAAACTGAAGACAAAATGGCATGAAACAACATAGATCACCACCTTTTAACATATTCACCGCTGATCACGACTATATTTGTTTTAACCCTTTCAAGTCATCTTCATCCACTACAAGCCGCGAATTGCTGCCGCAATTCTCGACTTGTAGTGGATGAAGATGACTTGATGTGGTTTAAAAATTAAAGAAAATTACCACGTAATGGTAAATCAGTTTCATGGAAATTTTTGTTCTAAAACCCTTTGTTGTAAGAAAATTAAGTATGTTTTCAGGGGTGTAAAATGATGCTTTAATGCATCGTGGGGGCTTAAAGGGTTAAATGCTTTTTATTAGCCGATCAAATCACTGTTTATTGTGAATGAAATTTGTGTTTAGGTATCGCGATTTGCAAACGTTTGGTATCAAATTGAACAAATATCAGTAATTTTAAGCCTTACAGTGCGCGGTGATCAACTTTAGACGTCAGAATATGACGTCTGTAGACGTCTGACTATGAAGAATAAAGTAGATCACCACACGGTGAGAGTAAACATATTTATAATGGTCGTAGATCGATAACATAGGTATTCAAATGAATTAGGAAGAGCTAAATAAGAGATTTATAATGATTTCTAATTGAAAAAACCCTTTAGTTTCAATGGTTTATACAAAAATAGTTCAACGTTGTAAGAGTTCACCCAATTGACGTTATGGGTCATCGTTATCTACTACAAGTTGAGAATTGCTACAACAATTTGCGGCTTGTAGTGAATGAAGCCCTAAATGGTAAAAAGCAGGCTTGAAAAAGTGTTAAATCATGCATGCGATTGCTTGCGAGTGAGAGTGAACATGGTGAAACAGTGTAAATAATAATCAACATAAATACAGATATACTACAGGTGGTATGCCTATGGATCCACATGGTATCGACCGTTGACATATATACTGATATATAGGTGGGATATATATAGATATAGTCCTGGCAATGACCTTTATCAGAGATACAAAAAAAAAAATTAATTGATAACCAGCGTTGTGAAGCTTGACACTTGGTATTTGTTAGTCAGCCATAGTTCAATATTCCAAGAGCTATACTTTTATAGGTTACCATGGTTACAATGTATGCTTGACTATCACGGTCAAAAAGTGCAGTCAAGCTTGAATTTTTCTTACTTACTTATGCCAGAATTAGCTCAACGGCCAATTTCAAATATTTCTATTTATGAAAAATATATTCCAATTCGAATTGATTTAATGACTTCATATTTATCATAAATTAGTTTTTACCTTTCAGTCACATTTTATTTGCTTGCAAATTATATAGTGTTCATTCATGTATCGTATCAACTCCCGAGGGGGGGGGGGGCATACAGATCCTACAACTGTCCTGCTAGGCACTCATTCACACGTAAGTGATTCGTGAAATACTTGATGGTGAAGTACCTTGCCCAAGGATACATCATCTAAACACGGATGTTTCAACGTTGAGAGGATAGAAACATTAATGTCTTTGAAAACCTGCGGGGATTTAACTACAGGTGGCGTCACTCGCATGAGCTGTTATTGAGTATACAATGAAGGTATGAAAGCGATATCACACACGGACTATTTTTTTCCATTCTTCAGATAAATAGGTTGAGGTCACGGTTCAACCACGCAGAGTGAATCTAAAGAATGTGGAACATTTGTCTTGTCAGCTAAGGTCAGAAAAACACTTCCTAATTAATGTTAAACAGTTTTAATAGTGACATTATTGTATGTTTATTTTAAGAAAATATTGTGCTGGAAATATAATAAACTCAGCCGTTGATGGATTAAAATATGTGATATCGCTTTCTTACGTTCATTGCATACCCAATTACACACCCTTACACCCTGTCAAGCCTGAATTTATTATTGTCATCTTCATCCACTACAAGCCGCGAATTGCTGCCGCTATTCTCGACTTGTAGTGGATGAAGATGATTTGATGTGGTTTAAAAATTATAGAAAATTGCCATGTATTGGTCTATCAGTTTCATGAAAATTTTCGGTCTAAAATCCTTGGTTGTAGGAAAATCAAGTATGTTTTAAGGGATGTAAAATGATGCTTTAATGCATCGTGAGGGCTTAAAGGGTTAAACCCAAAGGGGGCAATATATTCACAAAAAAAATGTGGTCATAAATTCGAGCAGTGCTGTCGGAAAGTAGTAAGAGTTGACGCAACCACCTCGGCAGTAAAAGCTGTGTTTTTGTATGCTGGTGACCAGTGTACGCTGAGATCATGACAAATGTGAAATAGGAACATTGAAATGATAAATTCTCTTATAAATATTTACATTAAGATTTAAATATAAAATAAATGTCATTACAAAAAAAAAGCATTGATCAAACAATGACGCCTTAATTCATTGCGCAATTGACCGGTTGCGGAGGGAAAATTCGGACCACAACTTTTCAAATGGCGATGATTACAGATTCCGCATCGCGTATGCCTATGCAGAGTCTGTTATCACGGACCACCTGAAATAAAAGGTGAACTGCAGATGACGCCAATCAACTGCGACAACAAGGATCGTTCAAACACACTAAACAGGACACTTTTAACTAATGTTGGCTTAATGTTGGGCCAGCGTCGCAGACATTAAACCAACATTGGTTCAACGTGGTGTGTTCGCCTATAACACAACACTACTGTACGTTGCACTCTCGCTCCGGTAAAAACACCTGCTGATTTTGCAGAGATTCATGTTTTGTGATTCGTGTCTTTACGGACACAGATGTATATTTAGCTGTGGAGATGAGCGCCAAACGTGCGTGTGATAAATGAGCGCTGAGCATGCGTGAGATGGATTTATGCGATTAAAAAGTTACGATTAAAAAGAGTTACCCCTTCACCACCAATCACATTTATTCGCACGTTGGATATTATTTATTTTATCCCTTCATAGACGTCCCTTCTGGCGTCTAAAGTCAGTCCTTCAACGTCAGAATCTGACGTCCACAGTCGTAGTCGGGTTTTATAATGGCCGTAGGCCCAAAACATAGGTATTGGAATAACCCTTTGGTCTCCATGGTTTATATAAACATATTTCAGCGTGCAAAGGGTTGACTGAAACGTGTTCTATGTCCTCTAATGTGACAAATCTGAATAATTTTTACTGACCTGAAGTTGTGGGGATCGCGTCGGCATTTTTCACAACTTCGAGTGAATGAAAAGTGTAATTAAATAGCTTTAACCCTTTAGCCGCCAAATTATTCAAATTGAATTTTTACCCACTTGAAGTTGTGTCTCGCTGACGCGATCCACAACTTCAAGTGAGTGAAAATTAATCAGATTTGACAAAATGGAGGTCAACTGTTTTCAAATATTGCTGATTGATGTCACATTTTATCTTTAAAATGTTCAAAAGGTTGTACTTAATGTGCTAATAAAAAATGAAAACCCGAATATATGCGGCACCGGCGGTTAAAGGGTTAAGTGTTAATGCTGCTATGTTAAATGAATTGGTGCTTTAAGGGTTAATGCTGCTATATTAAATGACTTCGCGATTTAAAGGTTAACAGAAAGTGATCATCTATGACAATGATCGCCGTTACCATGGCAACGGTTTTGTCTCAGCATCACAGGGCGTGGATTCTCAGAAGAATAAAGGTCAAGGTCGATCTGTTTGTCTGTGTAAACCACAAAGAGTTTTTCTGTGATTAAAATGACAACACCTGCCTCGCGTATCGTGTTACGCGATTATCATGGAAGAGCAGTGATCTGACATATACACAACATGTGGGACATATAGTCATTCTGGCACTAAATCGACGGAAATCTGGACAAATTGCTAACAAAGGTTTTATGATTTATTATGGAAGATATAGATCCCAGCTAGCAATCCTGAAAAGTCACAAGCAAAACACCTGTTCAAATTTGTTAAATTGACGAATAGTCAGCCAGCCAGGGGTACATAATGTGATTAAAAAAAGGAGTGATGGCATATATTTGTTTCAAGCAAACTAACTTCAAAAATGTGTTTAGTAGGCCTACATCTCTCTTGTTTGTAGAATAGCGAAATTCAAGATGGCCGCAATATGCACTAGCTATTATGATGAAAATCACATATCTTCACCAATAACTATGCACAGTGTTAATGTAATATATGTATTCGTATGTTTAGAGGGTAAAGGAGTCTGAATATCACAAAATAAGATACATTTGAAACGTTTTTTACAACTTTAATTGTAAAAGACGATTTCAAACCAACAGTTGTGATGTATATATCAGTTATGTACATTTGCAATGTCAATTCGACATATTAACATGGATAATATCCACAATTGCATTGTGTATATGCTATTTTATTATCATATTGATTCTAACCCTATGAGTCTCAAGATTTAACAATGAAAACCCATGTACATTGCAACGTACCTAATCATATATAATCTATAGTGCTTATAAATATGACGAGCAGTTATCCACCATAGAACATGTGAGAAATAGTGCTTATAAATAATTATGACGAGCAGTTATCTGCAGACTTCTGTACATTCTGTGAAACGCAGTGACGTCACTCGGTGAAGACAAGGTTATGGAACACCCCCTCCCCCAGCGTCGGAGACGGTGGACCAACATTAAACCAGCATTGGTTAAACGTGTCTTATTTGCTGGAATGTGTCTTCTTCTGTACGTCTTTTTCTACTTTCCCTGGTTATTTTATCTCTCCCTATGACGTCACCTCAGTCTCCGCCCCCTTTTTCATATCCATCACAGTGATGCTGCTGTAACCAGGTAACACCTCCACACATCTGCTCATTTCTCATGACTAGGCCACTGTGGGGTTTTCTGTTTTAGATGAGCGCGCGCATTAGATTAAGGCTGCAGGCGCATTACCAAAAAAACATGCGGCATTTCTTGCCCAGTTCGCGCATTGGATTGTTGCCAGTTTTCAAAAAATCCAGTTCATTTCAGGAGATATAGAAAACATTGATCCATCTATGCTTTTTGGCTTGTCTTTTTCATCGCCCTTATTCACTTTAAAAAAAATAAGGCTATTTTTATTTCGTCGCTCCCATTAATTTTCCATCCAAAAATGTGTATTTTTTTGGGGGGGGGGATCGCCTTCATTAACCTTTCCAGAATTAGGTTTAACGTTTTTTTAAAGATTTTGTCCTCCTTCATTTGATTTTTCTCATCTAAATCAGATACAATAATCATACTGGCCTTAAATAGCAGATCGAAATTTGACCTGATTAAGGCGACAAACATGTTCATCAATGCTGGCTTGATGCTAGACCAGCATCGTAAACAATGAACCAACATAAAGCCAGCATTGGGTCGATGTCTTGCGTTTGCCGTGCGCGCAAATTAAAAATAGACCGGCAAATGAAATAATAATCAATGCTCAAAGGTTTTCTTGCTGCAAACACCGTATATTTATAAATATATAATATATATGGATCCAAGCAGCTAGGTTTCAAACAAAATAAAACTGAAATAAATATTATAAATCGTAGAATAAGCTCAGTTAATCGATTTTTTTTTTCGTAATTTGAAGCTGGGAACTGCGTCAGCAATTCGAGCTTCAAATAAATGAAAAATAAACTCCCTGTGATAAATCTGGTGCTTTAAATTGAGCCATTTAATGAACAGAGCAACTTTCATAGACAAAATTATCATTTTCAATAATAAGGCAACAGTATACACATCCTGGACCAACATATAAAATGTTATTGATGATTAATGTTATTTTTCCGTGTATTTTGATTTGGTCAAAATGAATGATTTCTGCCTGTCTATCTGACATGAAATAAATGAAGTGTGTGTGCATACTGTGTCTTGGTTATTGTATGTTCTACTTCAAATGGTTGTGCCGGCCCGGATGGCTCAATGGTATCGACCGGGGCTTCCAAACTGTAGGTACCAGGTTCGAATCCCGGTCTGGCCGGATGTTAGTCATCGTGGTTGTGCATACACAGTGCTCAAAACTGTTCAAAGGCATGTAGTGTACAATTCTGCCTGTGTAATGTGCACTATGAAGAACCCCTGAAGTCATTCAAAATAAGAGTAGGACATAGTCCCGGCTTCTGGTTTCCTTTTGTCGCGATATTGCCATGATTGTGCAGAAAGCGACGTAAAGAAATATTCATTCATTCATTCAATACTTCAAATGATTGTGACAATAACTACCGTTTGAATTGGATATTGTATTGTTATTATTGACGCGTGTGTGTGTGTGGGTACATAATGTGTACTTACAAATCACAAACGGCCAAGTAAGCATGGGACATCCATTCAATGTTGGGCTAATGTTGGGCTGACATCGTAGACGGGGGTGGACATTACCCCAACATCAGATCAATGTCTCATGTTTAAACGTTTCAAGCCTGAATTCACCATTGTAATCTTCATCCACTACAAGCCGAGAATTGCTGTCGCAATTCTAGACTTGTAGTGAATGGAGATGACTTGAAGTGGGTGATAAATGAAAAAAATGTTGTTATTATTAAAAGAGTTTCATTGAAATGTTTGTTCTAAAACCCCTAGGTATTGGAAATTAGGTCATATTTCAGAGCTGCAAAATGATGCTTTGGTGAATCGTGAGGGTTTAGTGGGTTAATTGGGAGGCTGCCGCTAATCAATGTAAATGGAGTAGGACAAGGTATAGTAATTATTATACGTCTGGCTCAGAATCAGAATCACCGACGCCGAGCCAACAAACAGCCAGAATCAGAGCAATGGATCGTGTCACCCGTGGTATTATATTCCGTTGTTTGCTAACGTAATAACTCATTAACAATACAGTGTACATCCTTTGAATGCCATGCAAATGCCAGAAGGCCGTAACTACCCATTTTTCACGTTGGCAGTTACAGCGTTTTAGCAAAGCAAAATTACAGTATCTGCTTACTTGTAAAGTAAGCAGAAACTGCCTTTTGGCTTTGCACAGCAGTATATGTAACATTAAAAGAAGGCTTGATAAAGGTCTCTAGTTGAGTAAACACGCCACTCACGTCATATCCGTCAAAACATCAATATTTGCCGGAATAATTTATGTTGTTTTCCATTGAAGTATTTTTACTGTTCCTCGTTTTGCAGGGTAAACATTGAGCAGCAGGGCGTGCCTCAGTAAAGCAGCTATTGCACAAACACCTAGTTTTAGTCATGTTTGGCGAAAGTCTAAAGTTTCCTGATACATGGACAGCTCTACTCCTTATTCAGTGTTAACTGGGCTAATGATATTTAGCTACTCCTTAATATGTTTAATGATATTTGGCTACTCCTTAATTAGTGTAATGATATTTAGCTACTCTTTAATTAGTGTAATGATATTTAGCCACTCCTCAATTAGTCTAATGTTATCTAAAATTGAAAGTTCAAATTTAATGATTGTTTATGCAGCTGGCAAGTTTTGAATTTGTAACAACCGTGTCACAAATTTTGTGGTGGACTAGTAAAATAAATGAATGAATGACTGAATGGATGAATGAATGGATGAATGAATGAATGAATGAATGAAACAATAAATTAATGAATTAATTAAAAAATGAATGAATGAATGAATGAATGAATGAATGAATGAATGAATGAATGAATGAATGAATGAATGAATGAATGAATGAATGAATGAAAGAATGAATGAATGAATGAATGAATGATTGAATGAATGAATGAATGAATGAATGAATGAATGAATGAATGAATGAATGAATGAATGAATGAATGAATGAATGAATGAATGAATGAATGAATGGATGGATGAATGAATGAATGAATGAATGAATGAATGAATGAATGAATGAATGAATGAATGAATGAATGAATGAATGAATGAATGAATGAATGAATGAATGAATGAATGAATGAATGAATGAATGAATGAATGAATGAATGAATGAATGAATGAACGGATGAATGAATGAATGAATGAATGATAAACCAATGAATGAATGGATGAATGAATGAATCATGAATGAATGAATGAATGAATGAATGAATGAATGAATGAATGAATGAATGAATGAATGAATGAATGAATGAATGAATGAATGAATGAATGAATGAATGAATGAATGAATGAATGAATGAATGAATGAATGAATAGATGAATGAATGAATGAAAAACCAACGAATGAATGAATGAATGAATAAATGGATGGATGAATGAATGAATGAATGAATGAATGAATGAATGAATGGATGGATGGATGGATGGATGGATGGATGAATGAATGAATGAATGAATGAATGGAAGAATGAATGAATGAATGAATGAATGAATGAATGAATGAATGAATGAATGAATGAATGAATGAATGAATGAATGAATGAATGAATGGATCAATTAAGGAATAAATGAATAAATGATTGAATAAATGAAGGAATGAATGAATGAATGAATGAATGAATGAATGAATAAATGAATGAATAAATGAATGAATGAATGAATAAATGAATGAATGAATGAATTATTGAATGAATGAATGAATGAATGAATGAATGAATGAATGAATGAATGAATGAATGAATGAATGAATGAATGAATAGATGGATGAATGAATAAATGAATGAATGAATGAACGAATGAATTAATGAATTAATGAATGAATGGGGATTTAGGCCACCTAATAAATGCACCTATAAAGACCATCCTGTAGTCTTCAGTTGTATTCGTTCTCATTACACCTGCCAATGACGGGATGATAAAGCCTGGCGTTTAATCCCCAGATTAAGATATTATTCCAATGAGATGTATATCTGTTATTATAAAATAAAATGAAAATCATTCATCAAACTATGGCGCATTAATTCATTGCGCAATCGATCGTCCGCGCACCGGATTTTTGGGACACAACTTTACAAATGGCAATGATCACATATCGCACACACACTGTTATCACGGACAACCATCTACCACGCTATCAATGAGCTATCCTGGCGCCATCAAATATAAACTATTTTTGAGATATATTTTGTTGGTGCCACCCTTTAGACTTAACGGGTGCTCTCAGGTGTAACACTTGGTACACAATAGCAGGAAAGGTGGGTGCGAGTGAGTGGGTGAGAGTGATTAATGCGAGGAACGAGTTGACGGGTGAGAGTAATCAATGATTCAAATATTGACATAAAGAGCCTGTAAATAGCGATAATTAGCAGTGAATGAAGGGATGATAAAATGCCGGGATCCGTGTCAATACATCAGGTGTTATATGTGTAACCTTGTTCTTTTATTTATTATGTTGTCCCCAATTTAGCCATGAACGAGCACAAAATTTAGATCGTACGTTTTGGAAAAAAACATCAGCTAAACAATGGGAAATAAACGATGAAAAATGGAGATCTCAGAAAGCTATGTCTTTTTGTTAAATTTATATTATCAAAATTTTATTGTGGTAATTACAGCCATTGACATTAAGATTTTTTTATACTAGCCCATCAGACACAAGACGTTAAATCAATGTTGGTTTAAGGTTAGTCCACCGTCTACGACGCTGGACTAACGCTAAACCAACATTGATTCAACGTCTTGTGTCTGCTGGGAGACAACAGGACAGGTAAAACTGTGATTTTTGTCTGCCCTGGTGACTTTTAACTGGACTTTGAAGTGATACGGCGAATAGAATTTATAAGAAAATTTCCCTGACCACCCGGGCGGCCGATGTGGACAGTTTATCCGACCTGGGCCTTTTTAACCTGCCTCGGGCGGTCGGTCGGACGTTAATGTTAATGGCTGTAATTATATTAATTATAATTAAATATTATATTTAAATGGCTGTAAATGTATACACTAACTTATATCTGAAAAATGTACATGTAATTGACGCCAGCGCTCTCCTGGCATATGCATACCTGTATATGGTTGTCTTGCCTCTCCGGAGGTCATCAGAAATAAATACTTGTTACTTGTTAGACCTTTGCTATTGACGTACATACACACAACAATGTTTCACATTAACAAATAATTTAAATTTTACACTAAGCCTATTTTTTGCTGAATTTGCAAACAAAACAAAACGACAAGTCGGATCAATAGTGTTTTAACCCTTGTAGCGAAACATTAAATATTTAAATTTTCACTTACTTGAAGTTGTGTCTCGCTACCGCGACCCACACCTTCAAGTGGGTGAAAAATACTCGTAGTTGTTTAATTTAAGAACTACACCTTACAAATCTTGATGTTAAACACTCATTTCATCACTAATATCCGCGATTTGATCAGCTAATAAAACGGACTAAATCAACTATAGTCGCGCTTAGCCTTAGAAATGAAAGGGTTAATATATCAGTTCAGCTGAACTGAGCTAAACTGATGTTAAAATAACTACTGTAGATCTGGTAATTTTCGCGTGTTTAGATTTTCGCAAATTTGTGATTTGAAACTTTTCGAAAAGTCTAGAATTCGCGAGTTATCAATTTCGATGATAGTAGCGCTATTATAATAATATTCGCGAGATTCCTAAATTCGCGAATTTGTTCTCCTCGCGAAATTCACGAAAATTAAAACCTCGCGAATATTACCAGATCTACAGTATTGTGTAATATTAACCCTTTAATATTAACCCTCTGAAAGAGTAAAACATTTAGGCCTATAATGGTCGTAAACCCATATCATAGGTATTCAAATGAACCGGAAAGAGCTAACTAAGACATTTATGGTGATTTCAAATTGAAAAAATCCATTTTTTTTGTTGGCTTAGGCCTATGTAAAAATATTTCGGCGCTTTAAGGGTTACGCACAAAGCATATCCATTGTGTGGGTGGGTGATGCTTCATATCAAAACATATAATCTCTATCTGGCATAACACAATACAGAATGCTAGCAGCAATATGCCGTAATACAAATGTGTCGCCTATTCCGAGAACGATATGGCATTGTGAGTGTGTTGTCACTGCATTTTTTCTACATCAAATGACTTTCCGTTCAGTACAGGCTTTCACTATGATAACGGAATTGCGCCCTTCGTTTTAGTCAATGTGCCAAATATATTGCATCATCACTGCGTGCTTTAATTAATAAATAAATCTTTAGAACTGGGTAAATTTAGAAAAAAATGGCGCAGCGCGAATTTAATTAGGTACTATTTTTTAACCAAGTGACAGATCTGACGTAACTAACTGTAGGCCAATTTCATTACTGTGTGTAGCACGTAAAATAGCCGGAAGATATCTTTAACGGAATATACCCGACATTGCATGGGTAAATTCCTGCAGCGATTCCTGAAAAGACGCTCTCTGGTCACGCAATTACCACAGGTGATAGACGTTATTTAAAAGTCGTTATAAAGGAGAACAAGTTGATTTGCCAATGCTTGTACAATCACCTACCTCACCAGGTGAAAAGAGAGAAGCACTATAAGGTTTATACCAGAACTAGTGCATAATCTCGCGTCAGCCCTCGCGCTGCGCGCTCCTCTCTAACAAGTTGATATTTTGAATTTAGGTTTTGCAAAGGCTCTTGCGAAAGCTCCTTACAACTTTATGACTGAAAAATGTAATTGCAAAATAACCAAAGTTGAAAATGGTCATACAGCTATACCATGAATGATGTCACTCTTAGTAATGTAAAGGAAGTTTCAGTCAAGGTGAAAGCGCAAGATTTGATAGATTCGTAGATCTGAATGTACGACGCGATATTCAGATGTAAGAATATAGCGTAAGTGAGTGATATTGGGTGAAAACTCGAGGTTTGGCGGGATGAGGTGAGGCAAAGATGAAAGATCAGCACACGTTCTCGTGTAGATCACCATGGTTACTCGGTCACGTTCTCGTGTGGATCACCATGGTTACCATAGTTACTTGATCACGCCCGTGTGATCAGATCAAACAACCAGTTGTTAGAGATTTTTAATTCATTATCACTTTTTATTATCATCACACCTACCTACAAATACCTATTGTTTATTCAGGACATCGCTTAACACAATTTGGCTGAATCTGAACGATCTATGGCCACAGACCAGAACCCGAAAAACATGAGACATTAACTCAATGTTGTTTTGTTGTTGGGCCAGCGCCGTAGTCGGTGGAACAACATTAAAACAACAGTGGATCAATGTAGGCAGTAACTGGTCACTATACAAGTAACGACTTACTTGTAATTCAAGCAGTTACTGCTGTTTATCTTATTTATGTATTTATTTATTTACTACACTTCCATAAATGGTGAAACACGCCCTTTAAACAATATAATATAATATCATGAATCCTCGGACGCTCGACTTTTTTTGTGCTGATATACAACTCTACATATTTGAGATATTTCCGTCATTGATCCACGACATGAATGAATGAATGAATGAATGAATGAATGAATGAATGAATGAATGAATGAATGAATGAATGAATGAATGAATGAATGAATGAATGAATGAATGAAAGAATGAATGAGTGAATGAATGAGTGAATGAATGAATGAATGAGTGAATGAATGAATGAATGAATGAATGAATGAATGAATGAATGAATGAATGAATGAATGAATGAATGAATGAATGAATGAATGAATGAATGAATGAATGTATGAATAAATGAATGAATGAATGAATGAATGAATAAATAAATAAATGATCGAACGAACGAATGAATGAATGAATGAATGAATGAATGAATGAATGAATGAATGAATGAATGAATGAATGAATGAATGAATGAATTAATTAATTAATTAAATAATTAATTAATTAATTAATTAATTGATTAATTGATTAATTAATTAATATTTCATTTTTTTTCGGTATCAATACCATAGTCTACGGAAATTATAAATATTTTAATTTTTTCAGTGCGGCGATCGTCTTTATACGTCAGAATCTGACATCTACAGACGTCAGATTCTAACGTATAAAAACGGTCTTTGCACTGAAAGGGTTAAGGTGAAAGGAATACTTCTGTAACGGAGATTCTTGGTTCATCAATATCTCGATACATGAAAGACTGACGCTTTGTCACTATTGGGTTCGTTGGTGGAGTCCTAATTGGGGTACGTATAGATATCAATCAGAGATCAGCACAATGCTGTAATAGGGATCTAAGAGCACAGATGGAGACAGGATGCGGGCATTTGTTATCAGATCCAGAACCCTCCGTTTTCCTGTCTGGCCTCTTGCTTTCCGGTCAGTGACCAATGTTTTCTTTAACCCTCAAAGCGTTGAAATACGTCCGTATAAATCATGGAGAACAAAGTTTTTTTTCAATTTAAAATTATCATTAATGTCTTACTCAGCTCTTTCCGATTCCTTTGAATACCTATGTTATGGGTCTATTTTTACAATTGCAGTGCGGGGATCGACTGTAGACGTCAGTATCTGACGTCTACAGGGTTGACCCCCACAATTCTGAGGCCATCTCACTAAAATCCTACCATTGATCTGATCCTAACTTTGCATTATTTCAGTTAGAACTAGAGCAAATGTGTCAAGCAACAGTAATAAAGTTTGGACATACTTTCAAAACTTTTTTTACGAAATATTTGACACTTTTGTCATATTTGACATATTTGCAACTTTTGATATTTTTGACATTTTTGACATATTTGAAAAATATTTGAAATTTTTGACATTTTTGATATATTTGACATTTGTGACATATTTGACATTTTTTACATAATTGACATTTTTTTTTACATTTTTGACATTTAAGACATTTGCGTTTGCCACATTTTTAACATGTTTGACATATTAGACATTTTTGCCATATTTGCAATTTTGGACATATTAGACATTTTTGATATTTTTGACATTTTTGACATTTTTGACATTTAAAACTTGAATGCCAGAGTGGGGTTAGAACCCGCGATCTCGGACTTTCCAATTAGGCAGCTTTACCCACTGCACCAGGCCCCCGCCCTAAATTAATCCTAGAGATACTTACGTTTCATAAATATAAATATTTTTCGTCATTTAAAGCTGGAAATTGCGTTAGCAATTCCAGCTTCAAATGACGACAAATACTACCAGCCAATTCAGAGAGACAATATTTGTTAACACAAAAGACAGTCAAACATCACCTCGATATCAATATTTATGTACAGGAAAAAAATCCGAGGATTGGTAATCTGATTATAGAAGCCATTAATCCTGTCATGTGCCATGTGACGGCAAACAGAAGTAATCGCTGACTTCACCCTTTGAAGGCTAAGCACGACAATTGCTTTTATATTTCAAATTGAAAAAATCCATTTTTTTTGTTGGCTTAGGCCTATGTAAAAATATTTCGGCGCTTTAAGGGTTACGCACAAAGCATATCCATTGTGTGGGTGGGTGATGCTTCATATCAAAACATATAATCTCTATCTGGCATAACACAATACAGAATGCTAGCAGCAATATGCCGTAATACAAATGTGTCGCCTATTCCGAGAACGATATGGCATTGTGAGTGTGTTGTCACTGCATTTTTTCTACATCAAATGACTTTCCGTTCAGTACAGGCTTTCACTATGATAACGGAATTGCGCCCTTCGTTTTAGTCAATGTGCCAAATATATTGCATCATCACTGCGTGCTTTAATTAATAAATAAATCTTTAGAACTGGGTAAATTTAGAAAAAAATGGCGCAGCGCGAATTTAATTAGGTACTATTTTTTAACCAAGTGACAGATCTGACGTAACTAACTGTAGGCCAATTTCATTACTGTGTGTAGCACGTAAAATAGCCGGAAGATATCTTTAACGGAATATACCCGACATTGCATGGGTAAATTCCTGCAGCGATTCCTGAAAAGACGCTCTCTGGTCACGCAATTACCACAGGTGATAGACGTTATTTAAAAGTCGTTATAAAGGAGAACAAGTTGATTTGCCAATGCTTGTACAATCACCTACCTCACCAGGTGAAAAGAGAGAAGCACTATAAGGTTTATACCAGAACTAGTGCATAATCTCGCGTCAGCCCTCGCGCTGCGCGCTCCTCTCTAACAAGTTGATATTTTGAATTTAGGTTTTGCAAAGGCTCTTGCGAAAGCTCCTTACAACTTTATGACTGAAAAATGTAATTGCAAAATAACCAAAGTTGAAAATGGTCATACAGCTATACCATGAATGATGTCACTCTTAGTAATGTAAAGGAAGTTTCAGTCAAGGTGAAAGCGCAAGATTTGATAGATTCGTAGATCTGAATGTACGACGCGATATTCAGATGTAAGAATATAGCGTAAGTGAGTGATATTGGGTGAAAACTCGAGGTTTGGCGGGATGAGGTGAGGCAAAGATGAAAGATCAGCACACGTTCTCGTGTAGATCACCATGGTTACTCGGTCACGTTCTCGTGTGGATCACCATGGTTACCATAGTTACTTGATCACGCCCGTGTGATCAGATCAAACAACCAGTTGTTAGAGATTTTTAATTCATTATCACTTTTTATTATCATCACACCTACCTACAAATACCTATTGTTTATTCAGGACATCGCTTAACACAATTTGGCTGAATCTGAACGATCTATGGCCACAGACCAGAACCCGAAAAACATGAGACATTAACTCAATGTTGTTTTGTTGTTGGGCCAGCGCCGTAGTCGGTGGAACAACATTAAAACAACAGTGGATCAATGTAGGCAGTAACTGGTCACTATACAAGTAACGACTTACTTGTAATTCAAGCAGTTACTGCTGTTTATCTTATTTATGTATTTATTTATTTACTACACTTCCATAAATGGTGAAACACGCCCTTTAAACAATATAATATAATATCATGAATCCTCGGACGCTCGACTTTTTTTGTGCTGATATACAACTCTACATATTTGAGATATTTCCGTCATTGATCCACGACATGAATGAATGAATGAATGAATGAATGAATGAATGAATGAATGAATGAATGAATGAATGAATGAATGAATGAATGAATGAATGAATGAATGAATGAAAGAATGAATGAGTGAATGAATGAGTGAATGAATGAATGAATGAGTGAATGAATGAATGAATGAATGAATGAATGAATGAATGAATGAATGAATGAATGAATGAATGAATGAATGAATGAATGAATGAATGAATGAATGAATGAATGAATGAATGAATGAATGAATGTATGAATAAATGAATGAATGAATGAATGAATGAATAAATAAATAAATGATCGAACGAACGAATGAATGAATGAATGAATGAATGAATGAATGAATGAATGAATGAATGAATGAATGAATGAATGAATGAATTAATTAATTAATTAAATAATTAATTAATTAATTAATTAATTGATTAATTGATTAATTAATTAATATTTCATTTTTTTTCGGTATCAATACCATAGTCTACGGAAATTATAAATATTTTAATTTTTTCAGTGCGGCGATCGTCTTTATACGTCAGAATCTGACATCTACAGACGTCAGATTCTAACGTATAAAAACGGTCTTTGCACTGAAAGGGTTAAGGTGAAAGGAATACTTCTGTAACGGAGATTCTTGGTTCATCAATATCTCGATACATGAAAGACTGACGCTTTGTCACTATTGGGTTCGTTGGTGGAGTCCTAATTGGGGTACGTATAGATATCAATCAGAGATCAGCACAATGCTGTAATAGGGATCTAAGAGCACAGATGGAGACAGGATGCGGGCATTTGTTATCAGATCCAGAACCCTCCGTTTTCCTGTCTGGCCTCTTGCTTTCCGGTCAGTGACCAATGTTTTCTTTAACCCTCAAAGCGTTGAAATACGTCCGTATAAATCATGGAGAACAAAGTTTTTTTTCAATTTAAAATTATCATTAATGTCTTACTCAGCTCTTTCCGATTCCTTTGAATACCTATGTTATGGGTCTATTTTTACAATTGCAGTGCGGGGATCGACTGTAGACGTCAGTATCTGACGTCTACAGGGTTGACCCCCACAATTCTGAGGCCATCTCACTAAAATCCTACCATTGATCTGATCCTAACTTTGCATTATTTCAGTTAGAACTAGAGCAAATGTGTCAAGCAACAGTAATAAAGTTTGGACATACTTTCAAAACTTTTTTTACGAAATATTTGACACTTTTGTCATATTTGACATATTTGCAACTTTTGATATTTTTGACATTTTTGACATATTTGAAAAATATTTGAAATTTTTGACATTTTTGATATATTTGACATTTGTGACATATTTGACATTTTTTACATAATTGACATTTTTTTTTACATTTTTGACATTTAAGACATTTGCGTTTGCCACATTTTTAACATGTTTGACATATTAGACATTTTTGCCATATTTGCAATTTTGGACATATTAGACATTTTTGATATTTTTGACATTTTTGACATTTTTGACATTTAAAACTTGAATGCCAGAGTGGGGTTAGAACCCGCGATCTCGGACTTTCCAATTAGGCAGCTTTACCCACTGCACCAGGCCCCCGCCCTAAATTAATCCTAGAGATACTTACGTTTCATAAATATAAATATTTTTCGTCATTTAAAGCTGGAAATTGCGTTAGCAATTCCAGCTTCAAATGACGACAAATACTACCAGCCAATTCAGAGAGACAATATTTGTTAACACAAAAGACAGTCAAACATCACCTCGATATCAATATTTATGTACAGGAAAAAAATCCGAGGATTGGTAATCTGATTATAGAAGCCATTAATCCTGTCATGTGCCATGTGACGGCAAACAGAAGTAATCGCTGACTTCACCCTTTGAAGGCTAAGCACGACAATTGCTTTTATATGTTTTATTAGCATGTTGGATCATAGCTGGCGAGGTCGCCGGTCACAGCGGGGCTCAGCAGCTTCCCTTTGAAAAAAACACTAGAGGCACCACCAATTCGATGTTTCCCGCCGACATCTGACTGTTTTAGTGGTGTACAGTCAATTTGTAACGCTGTAAAAGCGTCTGCCCGCCACTAATAAGTTTTAAGGTCACGTTCAGAAATAATAAATAATTAAAAATTCGAGTCGAGCTGGTATGAACAGTATAAAAGGCCGCCATTTTATTTGAATTTCTCGAGTTTCTCGAATTTCTCTATAAAAAACATCCAGCTCCCTGTCTGGAAACGAAGTGCCAGACAGGCATCCCGTCTAGTTTGATCACAGTTATTGGGAATGAAATGAGTGTTGAAACATCAAGATTTAGAAATGTTTGGTTTCAAAATAATAATAAAAATTGAGTAGTTTTCACCAACTTCCAGCTGCGGTAGCGGTAGCGAGACACAACTTCAAGTGGATAAAAATTTAAATAAAATCACTTGGCGGGTAAAGGGTCATAAAGTAAGCAGTTACTGCTGTTTGGCATCGCACCGCACCATCGGACTGATATACTAGATATGATATACCATTGCTCCGTGACGTAACCATGACTACGGAAACCATATTATATCCTGAGCGATACTGGTAATTAGCGTAGCCATAGTGACAGGCGTCTTCTCATCTTCTCTGATATTAGGAGTCATCACTGATTATCGGGACTACCTAAAACGCGGCACATTTCTGACGACACATTTACGGGACGGATGGCACATAAACGGACAGTGCATCCCACAACTGCACCCCCCCCCCCCTACCAGTCAGCTACTGCTGGATAAACACTGTCACTCCCCACCCTAACGCCCTCAGCGCCTAAAAGACGGCCCATAATCAAGACCCCACCACACGGCACAACCCCTCCCCAGCGGGCAGGGTGGCCGAGTCCCCCCACAGGTGTGAACAGCAACACCTACCCACACAGATATACTGTTTGTGGAATGCCCTCTACTAAACTTATCATCAATAATTTAATAAAACATAGCAAAACAATGCTTTTAATTTCATGAAATTATTATATTAAATGTTATTGTTCAATGTGATATATTCTCATGTGTACAAATGTACAAGGGGCACCATATCAAATTAGCTACGACCTGCGCAAGTTCATTCTGGTTTAATGCATCAGATTAATGTTTGTAACCAATATGTATTTTTTGTAATAACAACACACTATGTGATGAATTTCATTTTGTTTTAGAATGTCTGAAGTAAGAAACCAATTTTTACCCAAATATTGCCACCAACGACCGAACGTTTTAAAGTTTAAAAACATTATGTCAAGTCAAAACCCGAATGTGATTAAAAAATTAGTTCGATATTTTAAAAAATCTTTCAATATTTTTTATCTTCACATTTGATTGCTGCTTACATTGTATATCTTTCTGTTATTGTTTATAATTTTTATAATTGTGTGTATAAAAGATGTATTGTTTCATTTTATATATATTACGCTCCGTGCCACCCCGGCCAGTGTTTGAATAAATTATTGTCTATTGTCTATTGTCTATTGTCCCTCTTCCTCCTGATTATCCTGTTACAGAGACGATCGACTATAATGAGATGGCGGCACCACTCAGTGTATCAGTATCACAGGTCATATCTGCTACATGTCAATCCACTCTAGCTCTTACAACGCTGGAATATTGCTGTATAAACCATGGAGACCAAGGTTTTTTTTCAATTTGTAATCATTATAAATGTCTTAGTTAGCTCTTTCCGCTTCATTTGAATACCTGTGTTATGCGTCTACGGCCATTACAAATGTTTTAATTCTTTCAGTGCGGGGACCGTCTTTATACGTCAGAATCTGACGTCCACAGACGTCAGATTTTGACGTATAAAGACGGTCCCCGCACTGAAAGGGTTAAACTCTCCCGGTAAATGTATGTACCTGAATGAATTAATGGGGCTTTATACCACCTTGGGGATGGTGACATGAATCAGGTGACACTGCCCTTAGACACAGGAGTCGAACACAGGATTCGAAATTCGAGCCCTGGCGGTCCGCGTCGAGCACGCTACCTGGCGAGGACTCCCCGCATTACTAAATCTTTATTAGCTAGCGAGAAAGAAACATTTATGTGCAACACACATGACATTTTTTAATACAATTTATAGAATGAACGCATAAACCAACGATATAATCTTTGACAATGGTGTCATTCTGAGGTTGGATTTGAGATATTGGGTATTTTCGTTTATTGGTTGCAGACATTTTTTGGTTGTAGAATCAATCATAAAACCAACCTACGCAAGCAATGGTCATGAAATTACCAAATATGACCAAACTATGTAATGCGAATTCAAGCAGCAAATCACCATTTACTACCTGCAGATGTTTTCTGGCTCCGTAAATGGTTTACCTGTACATGTATTCTTTCTCCTTACATCATATATCTGTATTCTGGCTCCGTAAATCATCTATCTGTATATGTATTCTGTCTCCGTGAGTTAAATCACATACTTCTAGATGTATTCTGTCTCCGTAAGTCACCTACCTGCAGATGTATTCTGGCTCCGTAAATCATCTACCTGTAGATGTATTCTGGCTCCGTAAATCACTTATCTGTATATGTGTTATGTCTCCGTGAGTTAAATCACCTACCTGTAGATGTATTCTGGCTCCATGCTGGACTTGGATGAGTGTGGTCCTCTCGTACAGGTCCCTGTAGGCTTCCCTCGGGTAGCCGTTAGAGCTGAACCCGTGACTCTCATGGAACAGCAGCCGAAAATTACCTGAGAAAAATAACAGCAAGCTACACAGAACAGCACGTAAATTCAGAGTAAAGAACCGAGCTATACAAAACAGCAAGTAAAAGCAGACTAAAGAACCGCCTTACACAAAACTGCAGGTAAAAGCAGACTAGAAATGAAATGAATCGGGCTTTAGGCCACCTTTGTGCACATATAGGCTAAACTGGGCCAGGAGAACCTCCTGAGGATGGTGAGATGATTGAGATGACACTGTCCTCCAGACACAGGATTCGAAATTCGAGCCCTGGCGGTCTGAGGCCGAGTACGCTACCTCTCGGTCACGGAGGCTCCCCACAATACTGACTTTCACACGTGGATGGGGAAGAAACATTTTTGTTTCTTTCAAACCGCCGAGACCGGGAACCGA
>OZ024909.1:73386983-73446983 GCA_964017125.1 Flabesymbios commensalis | reverse complement strand
TCGAATCTTGTGTCTGGAGGGCAGTGTCAACTCTTTCGTCACACCATCCTCAGGAGGTTCTCCTGGCCCAGTTTAGCCTACATGTACAGGTGGCCTAAAACCCTATTCATTTTTTCCAACCCGGGAAAGACATATACGACAGACGGTAGCGTTAAACATTACACCTGGGCCCAAACCCAGCAAATACAGAATCGTCACGATTTTAGGGATATTTACGCCAGGCATCGATGGCTCATTCTGTCCGGTTGTGGGTGGAAACTTAGAGGTATAGACTGCTTGCACGAGTTTGCGCAGTGAACAATTGTCTGATTAAAACAGTTCAGGGTTGCTCACTGTGTGGCGTGTTGTCATAGAAAAGTGGTTAGCAGTTGTCTGATTAAAACAGTTCAACGATGCTCACCGTGTGGCGTGTTGTTATTGAAAAAGGTGTATTGGGTTCTGGTCCCGGGCGTGTTGGATGTTTTGCTTCGAGGTCGCGACCTGAATAATTATTCACTCAGTCACTCAGTCACTCAGTCACTCAGTCACTCAGTCACTCAGTCACTCACTCACTCACTCACTCACTCACTCACTCACTCACTCACTCACTCACTCACTCACTCACTCACTCACTCACTCACTCACTCAGATATTTACCCGCTTTTTCATTTTTAAAACGTGCTTCTCATTATCTGGTTCCGCCCCCAAAAATCAACCCAATACTGGATCAATACTGGTACAACGTCTACGACGCTAGGCCAACATTGAGCCAACGGTGGGTCAACGTCTGGTGCTCTCAAACCTAATGAAGCTGAATCACAGTGAACATGAAAACTGCTGTCGTTGACAAAATATTATTTTAATGCTGGCCACCGTCTACGACGCTGGCCCAACACTAAAACGGCATTGGGTAAACGTCTCCTGTTTGCACAGTAATAGATCCCGATGAGCATCATACGTTAACCTAATGCTGGTTCAGTGTTGGCCCACCGTCTACGACAGTGGGCCAACATTAAACTAATGTTCACTACCCCCGTTTGCTGGGTAGCTCTAATGAAGCTCTAATGAAGCTGAATCAGCTAGGTGATGAATGACGTCATTATAGGCGGTGGTTTCACACATGATTAGTGCCGTGTGCATGATTACTGCCCGTTTGAGCGTGGATCAGGGCGGAGTGATGTTTATACTTAGTTAAATTCCGTGACGGAGAGATGTTTATACTTAGTTACACTCTGTGACGGAGTGATGTTTATTCTTAGTTACACTCTTTGACGGAGTGATGTTTATACTTAGCTACACTCCGTGACGGAGTGATGTTTATACTCAGTTACATCACATGACAGAGTGATGTTTATACTTTGTTACACTCTACGACGGAGTGATGTCATACTTAGTTACACTCCGTGACGGCGTGATGTTTAAACTTAGTTACACTCTGTGACAGAGTGATGTTTATAATTAGCTACACTCCGTGACGGAGTGATGTTTATACTCAGTTACATCACATGACAGAGTGATGTTTATACTTTGTTACACTCTGTGACGTAATGATGTTTATACTTAGCTACACTCCGTGACGGAGTGATGTTTATACTCAGTTACATCACATGACAGAGTGATGTTTATTCTTTGTTACACTCTGTGACGGGGTGATGTTTATACTCAGTTACCCTCTGTGACGGAATGATGTTTATTCTTAGTTACACTCTGTGACGGAGTGATGTCATACTTAGTTACACTCTGTGACGTAGTGATGTTTATACTTAGTTACACTCTGTGACAGGGTGATGGTCATACTTAGCTACACTCCGTGACAGAGTGATGTTTATACTTAGTTACACTACGTGACGGAATGATGTTTATACTTTGTTACACTACGTGACGGGGTGATGTTTATACTTAGTTACATCACATGACAGAGTGATGTTTATACTTTGTTACACTCTGTGACGGAATGATGTTTATACTCAGTTACCCTCTGTGACGGAATGATGTTTATACTTAGTTACACTCCGTGACGGAATGATGTTTATACTCAGTTACATCACATGACAGAGTGATGTTTATACTTTGTTACCCTCTGTGACGGAATGATGTTTATACTTAGTTACACTCCGTGACGGAGTGATGTTTATACTTAGTTACACTCTGTGACGGAGTGATGTTTATACTCAGTTACATCACATGACAGAGTGATGTTTATTCTTAGTTACACTCTGTGACGGAGTGATGTTTATTCTTAGGTACACTACGTGACGGAGTGATGTTTATACTCAGTTACATCACATGACAGAGTGATGTTTATACTTTGTTACCCTCTGTGACGGAGTGATGTTTATACTTAGTTACACTCCGTGACAGAGTGATGTTTATACTTAGTTACACTCCGTGACGGAGTGATGTTTATACTTAGTTACACTCGGTGACGGAGTGATGTTTATACTTAGGTACACTACGTGACGGAGTGATGTTTATACTTAGTTACATCACATGACAGAGTGATGTTTATACTTTGTTACACTCTGTGACGGAATGATGTTTATACTTAGTTACACTCCATGACTGAGTGCTGTTTACACTTAGTTACATCACATGACAGAGTGATGTTTACACTTAGTTACACTCTGTGACGGAGTGATGTTCATACTTAGTTACACTCCGTGACGGAGTGATGTTTATACTTAGTTACACTCCGTGACAGAATGATGTTTATACTTAGTTACACTCCGTGACAGAGGGTGTCATAATAGATATAATGGTTGAGGCATGTGGCCCACAGTCTACAAAGCTGGCCTAACATTAAACCAATAGGGTATCGGATGAACATCACGAGTTGACTGGGTAATAAATCGCAATCAGTGATACGTTGAGCCAATATCGTTTTAAGGACGACCCATCGTCTACGCCGCTGGCCCAACATTAAACCAAATTCGGGTGAACATGGTGTGTTAACTGGGTAATAAAGCTCAGTCAGCCAGGTGATAAATGACGTCATAATGAGCTGTTGTTGCACTCATGATTAGCGTCGAGTGCATATTAATTATAGGCAACTGGGCGGGTTCAGGTGAAGGAAGACTGTATGTGTGGATATTATGAATGACAAACATGACAAGTGTCCGCCCCTTAATTTATACCCAGGTTAATGAACGGGATCGCATAGTTTTTGCTGGTTTCTCCGTCTATTCTGAACCGATTTCCTTGCAATTTTACAAAGTCCATTTTTCTGTCAAATCTTTTGACATGTAATGAAATTCTAGAATTAGTTTAATAGGCTTATAGAGGGACGTCATAATTTCAATTTCAGGGCTGTTGGGATTCTCCCGAAAAATAGTGTTCGCAAAATGTCATCAAAATCTGTCCAGAAATCAGCGAAACTCGTGGTTGATCAGATTTATTGTGAATATGAGTAGACCCTATAGTGAATTTTAGTATAGTCATTTTCTTCTATTTGTAATCCTTGTCTTCCTCAGACCGTATTTACGTTTTTAAGTTTCAAACCAAATAAATTGTCAACGGAATCAATAAAATATTCTGCAATACACGTTCAGAAATAATGTTATTTTTTTTAGTAGAGATATTTAAATGACGAAAAATAGAAGCAAATATTTTAGCAGGACAATTTTGTCTATTTATTTGATTTATTTTAGTAAAACAGTACAGTAAAATAGCTGCTCGTAATAATCAGGGCCACCATACTGGTCAGCAGGGATAACAATAGGGGCCTACTATAAAGGGTCTGGTGACTCTTATTTCCATAGTGGTCCCTAATATGTGACGGGTTGATACAGAAGTCAGTGAAGCAGGAGATCTGTATTTGTGCGTCCAGGGCGTGCCTAGCCTAGGGTGTGCATCAGCGCTCATTATGTGTCTACTTCGTAGACCAGCCGCTGTCTGTTTATACCACAGGTGGCGCCACTCGCACGAACTGCAATTTAGTCTACAATGAAGGTATAAAAACGATATCACACCTTTAATCAGGACTCAAAATAGACCATTCATCCATAAACGCCGAGCTTATTATATTTCTGCCACAATGATATGGTGAAATTAACAGATAGAAATGTTATTATTAACACTGTTGACATTTAGAATTATTGTATTAACCCTAACAGACCTTTCCATTCATTTTTCGTTCTTGAGCTGTGACCTCACCTCATTCATCTGAAGAATTGAAAATTTGTCTGGGTCTAACAACGTTTTCATACCTTCATGGAATACTCAATTACAGTTCTTTTGAGTGCCGCCACCTGTTGTTACACTCCATGATATTGAGTCTGTTTATACTTACCCTTCAACCGCCAAATTATTCAATCTGAATTTTCACCCACTTGAAATTGTGTCTCGCTGACGCGATCCACAACTTCAAGTGAGTGAAAATTATTCAGATTTGACAAAATGGAGGTCAACTGTTTTCAAATCTTGCGGATTGATGTCATATTTTATCTTTCACATGTTTAAAAGGTGGTACTTAATGTGCTATTAATAAATTAAACCTGAATATATGCGACACCGGCGGTTGAAGGGTTAATTACACTGTGTGACGTGGGGATTGTCTCATTTGTACATCTTGGTTCACTCGGTTCACATTGATGGCTTATTATATAATTATGTCCGGAAAACTGTGCACACCTCAGCACGCACCATGCCATTAATGATGTTGAGTTCTGTACACTTGAGCCCGGCTCCACAGCTTGGACACCTCCACATTGCTAACGCAATGTCCAGCTTCAGAAGACAATACAAATTATAGCACAATTCCCTGTTGCAAAAGAAGATAACAGTTCCACCAGCGAAAATTGTAACGCAATTCACTACTTCAAATGATGATAACTTTTCCATTAACAAAATATTCCAACGCCATTTCCTGAGGATGTTGGATGAATCGGATGACACTGTTATTCAGGTCAAGAGAACCTCATCAAGATGTTGGGATGAAGCAGATGACACTGCCAATGCCTTGCAAAGTTAAAAAAATGAAATCAATAATCATCAACAATTTAAAAAAAAATTATATTTTCTATCCAAAATGGCCCTGGACCCACCCACCCACTTCCAATTTTTTAGATGTTTAGATTTTTTTAACTAGGAGAACCTCCTGAGGGTGGTGAGATGAATTGGATGGCACTGCTCCTGAGGATGGTGAGATGAATCAGATGACACTGTCATTAAGACACCAGGAGAACCTCCTGAGGATGGTGAGATGAACCAGATGGCATTGCCATTCAGACGTCAGGAGAACCTCCTGAGGATGGTGAGATAAATAAGATGACACTGCCATTCAGGTCATGAGAACCTCCTGAGGATGGTGAGATGAATAAGATGACACTGCCATTCAGACTCCAGGAGAACCTCCTGAGATTGGTGAGATGAGTCAGATGACACTGTCGTTAAGAAGCCAGGAGAACCTCCTGAGGATGGTGAGATGAATTAAATGACACTGTCATTAAGATACCGGACAACCTCCTGAAGATGGTGAGATAAATTAAATGACACTGTCATTAAGATACCAGGAGAACCTCCTGAGGATGGTGAGATAAATTAAATGACACTGTCATTAAGATACCAGGAGAACCTCCTGAGGATGGTGAGATAAATTAAATGACACTGTCATTAAGATACCAGGAGAACCTCCTGAGGATGGTGAGATAAATTAAATGACACTGTCATTAAGATACCAGGAGAACCTCCTGAGGATGGTGAGATAAATTAAATGACACTGTCATTAAGATACCAGGAGAACCTCCTGAGGATGGTGAGATAAATTAAATGACACTGTCATTAAGATACCAGGAGAACCTCCTGAGGATGGTGAGATAAATTAAATGACACTGTCATTAAGAAACCAGGAGAACCTCCTGAGGATGGTGAGATAAATTAAATGACACTGTCATTAAGATACCAGGAGAACCTCCTGAGGATGGTGAGATAAATTAAATGACACTGTCATTAAGATACCAGGAGAACCTCCTGAGGATGGTGAGATAAATTAAATGACACTGTCATTAAGAAACCAGGAGAACCTCCTGAGGATGGTGAGATAAATTAAATGACACTGTCATTAAGATACCAGGAGAACCTCCTGAGGATGGTGAGATGAATCAAATAACACTGTAATTAAGATATCAGGAGAACCTCATGAGGATGGTGAGATGAATGAGATGACAGTGTCATTCAGGTCAGGAGAACCTCCTGAGGATGGTGAGATGAATTAAATGACACTGTCATTCAGGCCATGAGAACCTCCTGAGGATGATGGGATGAGTCAGATGACACTACCATTCAGACTCCAGGAGAACCTCCTGAGGATGGTGAGATGAGTCAGATGACACTGCCATTAAGGCCAGGAGAACCTCCTGAGGATGGTGGGATGAATCAAATGACACTAAGACACCAAGAGAACCTCCTGACGATGATGTGGTGAATTAAATGACACTGCCATTAAGACACCACGTGAACTTCCTGAGGATGGTGAGATGAATCAGATAGCACTGCCATTAATTCAGACTCCAGGAGAACCTCCTGAGGATGGTGAGGGAATCAGATTGCACTGGCATCCACACACATTGATCGTTATGGTCGGCAAAGGCTATCGGCAGTAATTGCATACATTATCATTATTATACCTAATCATCTCTCCCAGCAAAGACAAGACGTTGAAACAATACTGGTTTAATATTTGTCCACCGTCTACGACGTTGGACCAACTTTAAGCCAGCATTGTTTCAACGTCTTGTTGTTGGGCGTTGATGATGGTTATTGATGACTTCTGATGTTAACATGACAATATGTGAGTGGATCACGGACGCACGCTTAGCCCCAGCGTCACTGAAACTGAAGGTTTTAGCCACAGATTAGGTCCGTACAAAAACGTGCACAACTCCCATTCGACGCTCATATCTAACACATAAAAGTGATTAATATCTCAATAACAGGTGCATTATAATCAGCAATATTTCCCTACATATGCGCATGCTCAGCTCGTTTTCCACAATGTCAATAAAATGTTCTGGGCATTTTTCGGACCTTGGAGTGTAGATCGCTCTTAGTCACCGCCATGTTGAAAAACCTCGACTCCCCGTTTCAACGAGTTTCTCAATCCACAGCGCATACAATTACGGTGTGGCCGTCCACGGCTAGCTGAGTCCCTGATGACAGCGGATCATGCCTCATTACACATTATCAATTATGTAATGCTCCCCATATGAATAATTAACTGGCATTGATCAGACTTCATCAATTCAACACTCTATTCTATAATTACATTCGTACCTGATCGGCGTGAGTTGCTGGCTCACTGTTGTAATATAACATTAGTACAGCATTGGGTCAACAAATATTACAAAATAGTCCATTTATGTGTGTATTATTGTGATGTTATACTGTTGCAAACGCATAAATCGACCACTCATTCTAATTGGATACATACGTTTCCCCACATAATTTGATTTGATTTTGTACTAATGGTGGGCCAGCGTCGTAGACGTTGGAACAACTTTAGCACAGCATTGGGCTAACTGGTTCAATGAATAAGGTGTTCATTGGAAGATTGATATACTTTCAGATACGATACCGCACTAAACTGACACTGTTGTAACGTAAATATGTAATTTCGTTTGGCCTAATGATTAGAGATAGATATGAGTATATATAGCTTTATTCAGTGAAAATCATGATGATTACGTAATGTCTGATGGGAGGGGATGGCGGGGAACTGATGGTAGAAATAAGATATGTAAACGGTGTTCATTTGAGTGCGGTATTGGAAAATACAGCACTCGTCCAAGGAATAAGGTGGGAGCTTTTAGGCGAACACCTTATTCCTTGGACATGTGCTGTATTTTTCCATACCGCACTCAAATGAACACCGTTTGTATTTTCTCACACCACTGTCCAACTATTTCAACAGCACAAAGAAGTGTACAGTGGACCGACATGACAGACGACCATAAGGTGGTGAATCGCCGACGCTCAGTCAACAGCATTCACTTGTTATACAGCTTGTACGTATAGGCCCTACATGTAGTACAGCAGAGTGCGGTATTGGCTGATACCGCCATATGTCTCATAGTGAAAACACAGCCAGTGAGTGTGATAATGCCTGTTTATCACAGGAAACCCTGTGTAGTCATCATGATAATGATCTGCAGTCACCCACAGCCCCTGCCCACAGCACACACAGAGTGGGTCAATCCATCACGAGGATTCACTTCATGGGCTACCATCACAATTATCATCGGCGAGGAATCGGGTTCCTACGGTGGCTTATATATATACACGCCAATTTTCGTTCCAGAGAAACCTCATGTTAATATGGCGTTATAACACCTTAATTGATATTTTTTTATAATAATAAAAAACCCTCTGGTCTCTATGATTTGTACAAAAATATTTCAGCGTTGAAAGGGTTGAATCACACTCGTTATTTAAAGCATCACTAACACATAGGAATAGTTGACTTCGAGATAAAATAGCACAATCCAACAAAATCAACAAATGTTGGGCTTTTATATGACGTGCCACAATTGTGTAATGGAGAACTTCGAGTAATTTTCACGATCTTGACATTAAAATCGCGGCAGTTTTGGCGACGAGTACCACCACTGAGCCATGTATGCGAAAAGGCTTAATGACGATGATGGGACCGTGCAAGCGGACAGTTTTTTTCATTACAAGAATAGCATATATTATATATAAGTAATAATATATAAGAATATATATTGGCACTTAAGCCTATATCAAATAAAACACCAATTATAAGTTACTGTATAATGATGCTCAGTTTTTAAAGATGATGGTACTTTCTCTTAATGTGGAGTTGACAATTTCGTCAGCAATGAACTTCACACGGAGAAAAAATATTAACCCTTAAAGCGCTGAAATATATATATAAATCATGGAGACTGAAGGGTTAATTTACAATCATCAAAAATGTCTCAGTTAGATCTTTCCGTTTTATTTGAATACCTATGTTATTGGTCTATACGGCCATTATAAATATATATTACCCTTTCAGTGCGGGGTCCAACTTAAGACGTCAGAATCTGACGTCTATACATGTAAAGTCTGTCCCCGCGCTAAACGGGTTAACAGGTTAAGTACAACAGCTCTGGTAGGTAATTGTCGCTGATTTCACAGTCAATTGTCAAACAATTTTCATGGAAAATGTCATGAAAATTAGTTGAGAATTGGCTGCGAAAGCAGCGAAAATGATCTGCCAGGAGCGATAGCCATCCTGCCAAATTAAATGACTCTTGAATCCTGATATAGAATACAACACTTACACAGTTAAATTTACATAATTTACTTGAGTGAAAACATAACGTAGTTAATCATGTATAATGCCACATTGGTAGTTTAATCTATTGTCATTATTTGTTATATATTGCATATATTTTTTCTACCACGCAGATGGCAAATATATAACTTCATTTTAATAGTATTTCTATATTTTTCTATTGTATTTATTTCTATATTATATATTATCAAATACGTCAAAAATGACCAGGCCTCTATAGATACATTGTCAATATAATCGTTCCCATGGTAACGCACACTGACGTGATCGCTCTGTCTCGGATATCGGAGTAGGCCTATCTGTAAATCGATCAGAGACATTGACCTACTCATGTTAGATGGAATTTATAAATAAAGCGAGCGGTCCGTGTCGTGATCAGAGCCCAGTGTCACAATCACAAGACCCTAGGCTGTCATTCCATATGTCCGTTTTTTTCATTCGGATGCGGCAATCGGATCCGGCATGGAATGCAGCTGCAATTCCATGTGTCCAGTCTTTCATACGGATGCAGCAATCGGATCCGGCAATCGCATGCAGCTACCTCTCCATGTTTCCGACAAACATATGCGTCAAACACGAACGCGGAACAGGGATTCCTTTCTATACGTAATTATATTCATCAAGGGGTTACTGCGGGAACAACCTCAAACAATGGCGTCACAAGGGAATTTCCATTCGGCAAACGCATGCGGCAAATGCAAAAACCAACACTGTATCTTCAAGCGCAACTGTGTCTGACCACACCGCAAATCGGACACATGGAAACAACTCAGTACATTCATCTAAAGCTAGGAATCCATATGTACGTTATCATGGTTATACGTAAGGGGTTTTGTCAAGTAAAAAAATAATCCAAAAATCTGAGAAGAACACGGAAGTGGGTGGGTGGGTCAAGCCCCAACTCAGATTTTTTTTTTTCACGGAAGTGGGTGGGTGGGTCAAGCCCCAACTCAGATTTTTTTTTTTTGGTAATGTTGTGTTTTTTTTGTGTTGTTGTTCTTTATGCACATATTTCCAAAAAGTGAGTGGGTGGTTTCTGGCCAATCGAGTTTTTCTCGGATTTTTGTATTATTTTTAACTTGACAATGCCCCTTACGAGTTTTGCGTTGAGAAAACGGTGCGGCAACTGCATGATGTAACCGGACACATGGTATCGTGACCAGAGCACAGTGTCACAATCACCTAACCCTTTACATGTTAAAGGCGCAGGTAATTTGATGTGAAATGATACAATCCCTTGAGATATTGCAATAAGATATTGTTTTGGTATAGGTTTTACTGACTGTTTATACCATATATGTCAGCTTAGACATATTGGTCATTTATTACCCCAATCAGGATGTTTTTTGTCATGGTGTTTGTCTTGTCTTAAAAAATAATGAACGGATTTGCATGAAAATTTTACCAGAGTTATGTCTCGCCCCAAGGACCTATCCATGCAATTTTGGAATGATCCGGATTACGGATAACTCACTCACTCACTCACTCACTCACTCACTCACTCACTCACTCACTCACTCACTCACTCACTCACTCACTCACTCACTCACTCACTCACTCACTCACTCACTCACTCACTCACTCACTCACTCACTCACTCACTCACTCACTCACTCACTCACTCACTCACTCACTCACTCACTCACTCACTCACTCACTCACTCACTCACTCACTCACTCACTCACTCACTCACTCACTCACTCACTCACTCACTCACTCACTCACTCACTCACTCACTCACTCACTCACTCACTCACTCACTCACTCACTCACTCACTCACTCACTCACTCACTCACTCACTCACTCACTCACTCACTCACTCACTCACTCACTCACTCACTCACTCACTCACTCACTCACTCACTCACTCACTCACTCACTCACTCACTCACTCGCTCGCTCGCTCACTCCCTCACTCACTCACTCACTCACTCACTCACTCACTCACTCACTCACTCACTCACTCACTCACTCACTCACTCACTCACTCACTCACTCACTCACTCACTCACTCACTCGCTCGCTCGCTCGCTCACTCACTCACTCACTCACTCACTCACTCACTCACTCACTCACTCACTCACTCACTCACTCACTCACTCACTCACTCACTCACTCACTCACTCTCCCACTCTCCCACTCTCTCAGCTACCTGTTCTCACCTGGTTCTAATTATACACCATTATGCTGATTATGGCCATGCACCAAATCACCTGAAAAACTCACTGCCTAAAACGTCAACAACGACACAAAAAAACCCCCAATTGAATCTGCTCCAGAACCGCTATCCCACAAAACCAGGCATTGGCTCAGTGCTGATTTAATGTTGGGCCAGCGTCGCAGACGGTGTACCAGAATTAAATCCGCACTGTACCAATGTTTCATGTTCGACTCGTGAGCTGAGGCTAACACTGAATGTTGTCTATTAAATATAGTGTTAATTTTAACATCGTTTCATTACATAGCAGCACGACATATAACCAAACAACACGAACACAACACCTTTATGCTGGTGTTAATTTTTATAATTTATATATTTTTTTATGTGAGAAACAAATCATCCCACCGTAATGCTCAGTAGTGTACGGGCGATGCGTTTAAGTGCGTTACGAAACTATAAACTAAAATAACTGATAACGGTTTTAGCTCAATTATTTAATTTCAAAATTATTCATATTTGACAAATAAAGGTTTGCTGTATTGTAATTTTGCTGATTTATTTATCACGTTTTATCCTTTAACTTGTTTAAAAGCTTGTTTAAAAGCCAAGATAACCTCCTGAGAATGGTGAGATATCACTGCCCTCCAGACACAGTATTCGAAATTCGGGACCTAGCAGTCTGATGCCGAGCACGCTACCTCTCGGTCACAGAGTCTCCCAAAAATAATGAATCTTTACGAGTGAGCAGGGGAGAAACTTTCTTTGAAATCAGAATGCCAGACCGGGGGACGAACCCGCAATACCTGACTTTGCAGGCAGTCGGCAAAAAAGAGACATGGATTCAATGTTGTTTTAATGTTGGGCCAGCGTCGTAGACGGTGACCCAACATTAAAACAACATTGGTGCAGAACTCTGTGTTCACTGGCCTCGTGCATGTCCTCCCAACAAACACGATGCCTTAAATTGATGTTGGGCTAACGCTGGCCCATCGTTTGCAACGCTGGCCCAGCATTATACTAGTTCGTCACCTAAATTTTGCTGAGCTGAAATCAGTGGCTGATCCAGGGGGGGGGGGGGGATCGCTGTGACTTAATTGTCAAAAAATCAATATAAATATGCTATTTTGATTTTATCTAATCCCAGTTTATCCCAGTTTGATGCAACCACATGGGTTAGCGTCACAGTTGGACATCCTAGCACAAGCTGTGGTTTTGTATGGTGGTAGCCAGTGTATGCTCAGATATACATACACTTCATGAAAAAATGTGAGGGTAACCCTGTTCAAAAGATAGATTTACCTATAAGACTGGCGTTTAAATCCCCACGGTCAAGCATTTTTCCAATGGAATGTGTAAATGTGTCATTAAACATTAAACAATGACGCATTATTTCATTGCGCAATAGATCGTCCGCGCACCGGATCTTGGAAGCACAACTTTACGAATTGGAATGATTACAGGCTCTGTATCGCACACAGAGTTATTATAGACTACATTTTATGTGGTGGCGCCTTGAAACACCGCTTATTGGCTGAGGAGACGAAAAAGCACTGCTTGACGCCTTAACCCTTTCAGTGCGGGGACCGTCTTTATATGTCAGAATCTGACGTCTGTAGACGTCAGATTCTGACCTATAAAGACGGTCCCCGCACTGACAGAAATAAAATATCTATAATGGCCGTAGACCCATAACATAAATATTCAAATGAAATGGAAAGAGCTAACTAAGACATTTATAATGATTTCAAATTGAAAAATATCTTTGGTCTCCATGGTTTATTACACAAACATATTTCAGCGTTGTAAGGGTCATCAAAATATAGCTGGTCCCCATGGCTCATTCGTATCGACTGGGACTTGTAACCTGGAGGTACGAGGTTCCAATCCTGGTCGTTCCGGATATTTGTCAACGTGGTTGTGCTCTAAACTGTTCAAAGGCATGGAATGTACAGTGCTGTCTATGGTACTGTGCACTATACAGAACCCTTGAAGTCAAATAAGAATAAGGCATAGTCCCGGCTTCGGCCTTCCTTCTGTCGCGATATTACCTCAATGTGCAGAAAGCGACGTGAAGCAATAGAAAAAAAAATATATACAAAAAATCAGCCGCGTCAGTTCAGACCCACTGTCCCGAGGTTTAAGACCCGCCCTGACATTGAGACAAATCTGGATCACTAAGGACTTTATGACCTGATGTCACGCCATGGTCACAACTCACACAATACAGCAATCCCCCTAAACACCAGACGCCGAAACAATGCTGGTTTAATGCTGGGCCAGTGTCTACAACGCTGACCCAGCATTAAACTAGCATTGTTTCGGGTTCTGGTGTATTTCTGAAATCTGACCACAGCTCTGACAATACGTGAATCTGGCCGCCAATACACCAGTCATCACTCTTGTGTTACAAAGCCATATAAGCTGATAGATGAACATTTGTTAATGAGGCATAAACCTGATTGATCAGGCTATAAACGCTACACCTGTATCCCGGCAAACACTAACATGGATCACATGCTGGTTTAATGTGAGGCCAGCGTTGCAGACGGTGGCCCAACATTGCGCCAACATTAGATCAATGTCTCGTGAGGATGACGCTATTTGTCTTGTCTGGACATAGTATTGTTATTATTCAGGTGGAGTAGGCATTATTTTTATGTACAGTGTTACATATTATTATGTACAGTACAGTGCAGTGCAGTGCAGTGCAGTGCAGTGCAGTGCATCGCAGCGCAGCTCAGCGTGCGCAGCGCAGCGCAGAGCAGCGCAATGCAGTGCAGTGCAGTGCAGTGCAGTGCAATGCAGTGCAGTGCAGTGCAGTGCAGTGCAGTGCAGTGCAGTGCAGTGCAGTGCAGTGCAGTGCAGTGCAGTGCAGTGCAGTGCAGTGCAGTGCAGTGCAGTGCAGTGCAGTGCAGTGCAGTGCAGTGCAGTGCAGTGCAGTGCAGTGCAGTGCAGTGCAGTGCAGTGCAGTGCAGTGCAGTGCAGTGCAGTGCAGTGCAGTGCAGTGCAGTGCAGTGCAGTGCAGTGCAGTACAGTACAGTACAGTACAGTACAGTACAGTACAGTACAGTACAGTACAGTACAGTACAGTACAGTACAGTACAGTACAGTACAGTACAGTACAGTACAGTACAGTACAGTACAGTACAGTACAGTACAGTACAGTACAGTACAGTACAGTGCAGTGCAGTGCAGTGCAGTGCAGCGCAGCGCAGCGCAGCGCAGCGCAGCGCAGCGCAGCGCAGCGCAGTGCAGCGCAGCGCAGCGCAGTGCAGCGCAGTGCAGTGCAGTGCAGTGCAGTGCAGACTACAGTACAGTACAGTACTACAGTACAGTATCTTAGCGCATGCTTTTCGTCGATTTCTCCGTCAATTATAAACCAATTTCCTTGAAATTTAGCAAATTTTTTAGCAATTTTTAAGTCATATCATAACGTCGGTGAAAATTGCGCAAAATTATATTTAATATTGCAAAAGTTAGACCATTTGACATGTAATACAATTATAGAATTAGTTTAATGTGTTTAAAGGGAGACGTCATAATTATAATTTACTGCATGTCAAATGGTTTAACTTTTCAAATACTGAATATAATTTTACGAAATTGTCAGGGATATTACGATTCTGTTGAAAAATGATTTTTACAAAATTTTATGAAATTCGGTTGAAAATTGACTGAGAAATCAACGAAAAACATGCGCTACTGGTTAGTTGTGGCCTAAGGTATTGTTAGACACATCCGTAGTTTTGCAAGATCAAATAGTTGAATATTGTTAGCCACTCAGGGGAGGCTTAAAAATATACTAAACCAATAAAATGTGGTGGAGAACAATATGACGCAGTGGTTAACAAAGAGCAGAATATAAAGAACGACTACACCACTTACATTTAGCTCCACTGTGGTCAAAACGAAGTTATAATATTAAAAAAAAAATTACATTTACGATTTGGATCTCACAAAAATTGTAAGCTTCAGCCGTTATAACCCAGATAGAACCATAACTCCACAGAACGTTTCCGACTTAATCCGCCAATGTCTAAAAAAGACGCATTTAGACGAACTTTTTTTAATCGCATATATTACTTTTGGAACAAAATACTAAACTATGTCAGAAGTATCACAGATACGTCTCATTTTATAAATAATATAAAAAATGTAATGTTTTTTTATGTCTTCACAAAATGTGTCTAACAGCTCAACATGCTCATGGAATGTATTTTCAGTGCTTTGCGCTAAATGTAAATCTATGCGGTTCAGCTATAACTGTTTTATATAATTATTAAGTATGGATCTGTTCGCCAGCAAGTCGTTAAAATAATTTTATTTCAATTGACAGGCAGTTTGTTTTTCTAGATATTTCGCATCCACGCCTTTCCTCCATTTTATTCGATCGTGAACAACAAACACAAGTACATGTAGGCCTGCATCACTTTATCTGTTTATAGTTTATATAACCTGATAACAGTACAAGGTCTGAGATGCACATTATTATTAATAAATCACTTAACAGCAAAATTTTACGCAAAGGGGAGAAACAATCAATTAGATTTAGAAATAATTGAAACCATATGTATTATTTCGAATTTCCCTAGATAATTAGGACCGACCGTACGACGGTATCCTATTAAATTTATTTTGCCTGAGTTTGTGTCCTATTTAGGGAAAAGAGGAGTGTTGTGTGTGGGAAACGGTTGACATTTCTGTACACTAGTCCTTTATATGAACATGTGCGATATAATGTTTGAGGTCCTTGGGCTAAGTACTTTCGTGTTTAAAAATGGTGGTCAAGCGCCGCAGACAAGGCCCAACACTATTTCACAATTGGGCTAATGTATCGTGTTATCCGGGTGGGTAGTGGCCTTTCGGGGGATAAAGCGTCACCTGTATGGCAGTCAAAGCAAACACGGGGCAATTACCCAATTCTGTTTCAATGTTGGGCGTTTTTAATATGATAAATCTGTGTGTATTATTAATGGTAATTGAGCCGAATAGAGATCAAGTAGGGGGCCACCATTCAATCCCCAGGAGAGGGGGGAGGGTGGAGTTTTTTGTCGCTGAAAAATTATTTATTTGAATATTTCAACCCCCGACGTCGCGCTGAAAAAAATAAATATAACATATTTATATAGAACAGTTCTTGTAAATTATTTATTTCATTCAAAATCCAGCCCCACCTCACCCCCCCCCCTCCTGGAGATTGAATGGTAGGCCCCTAATGATATGACAGTAAATTGTTACTTTTCAACTAAGCAGTTACCGTCGTTTGACTTTGCGCAGGGCGGGGGCCCTAGGGTAGTGGTTAGCACCGCTGCCTTTCACACTTTCGGGGTTCGGTTCCCGGTCTCGGCGGTTTGAAAGAAACAAAAATGTTTCTTCCCCATCCACATGTGAAAGTCAGTATCGTGGGGAGCCTCCGTGACCGAGAGGTAGCGTGCTCGGCCTCAGACCGTCAGGGCTCGAATTCCGAATCCTGTGTCTGAAGGACAGTGTCATCTCAATCATCTCACCACCCTCAGGAGGTTCTCCTGGCCCAGTTTAGCCTATATGTGCACAAAGGTGGCCTAAAGCCCGATTCATTTCATTTTGACTTTGCGCAGTATTTCAGATATCGCTAAGTGAGCTAGCAAACACGAAAATTCAGCCAACGGTGTATTGATGCTGGACCAGCATCCCAGACGCTGGTCCAGCATCAAAACAACGTTGGCTGAATGTTCCGTGTTTTTTGTGAGGTCACGTGGCCTTTATCTCTTTATGTCAAACAGATCACGCACCAGAAAGAGGAGGGGGGGGGGGCTCGTCACCAGGGGAATTTTCCATTATGACGTACGCACTTGGCTTCTTCCAGACATACACTTCTTCTACGTGCACGAGGTTCGTTAACGTTAAATTTAGATTTTGATCACTTGAAAAAAAATGATTATCTGACAGTGCATTCTTTATTTGACCTCATTTATCATTTATTCTAAATTGATATATTATAATCCTTCATCCTTTGTGTCTCGCTACCGCGACCTATAACTTTAAGTGGGTGGAAATTACTCATATTTGATTAATTTAAGACCAAACATTTTCATTCAGACCAAAAAACATTCATTCTTGATGTTTAAACATAGGCATTTCATTTCAATAGCGTCTTCAAACTTTCTTCTTCATATTATTTGAGAGGTTATAAACAGGTCAAATGTGTCTTAAATCAGAACGTATTAAAACTTATTCTCCGCCATTTTGACGAAGCTAAGCTATTATCACTTGTTTGAAGATATGCATTGCGTCAACCAGTCAACAAGACACAAATGGTTATTCAAGCGGGTGAAAGGACCAAAAAATAATATTTTGCTTCTTTTAATCGACTGAAGAAATAGGCTCAGTGGATAATGATTTGCTTAGTGTCTGTGGATTGTTTAGGGTATATAGATGGGGATTTGATTTGCATTTGTCAAATTAGAGCAGCCTTTAGACATTTCTTTTTTTGACACAAACTGAGACGGCATGTTTTAAAAATGTGAAAAAATGTGAAATTAAAGGGGTGTTAGGGCGGCGCTCTCATTTACCCTTTAAACGCGGGGATCTTTTTTAAACGTCAGAATTGGACGTCTTAAAACGTTCTAAAGAAGTCAGATTCTGACGTCTAAAGTCGATCCTATCACGTAAAGAGTAACATATTTATAATGGCCGTACACCCATAACATAGGTATTCAATTTATGATGATTTCAAATTGAAAAAAACCATGTTTTTCTTGATTTATGTAAAAATATTTCAGCGCTTGAAGGGTTATCTGGAAACTGAATGAAACTTGATAATATTTATGTATTTTTTTATGACATAGAAATCACCAATGACGGTTAAATTGTGTATGTCTGTCTGTCTGTCTCTGTCCCAAGGTGTATGACGAGTATGTAGGAGTATTAAAAAGGAAAGGAACACAATACTTCTCGGGTTTAAAGCGGTAAATGAAACAGAAATCAAAAGGTCCTGAAGAAATAGAACATTTAACATGGCTGAGCGGAAAAAAGATTGTCAAATTCTTTAAAGCACTACCGAAGGATGAACTATCAAGAAGAGAAGAATACATAGAAGACACAAACAAAATCGCGCACACTAACTAAATTGAAACCAGTTGAAGAAAATCATGACAGAGGAAAATGCCTTAAATGTAATGAAACCAACATAGTAAACATGACAGTTCACATAATAATCAACTGTAAACCAATAAATGGGAAAAAAAACAAAAAAAACTCAACATCTCATTAGTAGAAAGAAACTGACTGGAACCTCAGAGACAAATAATTGTTGCAGAAAAGTCTGAAAAAAATCTGAAACAATTGGAACGAATGTTTTACCAGTGGAGGAACTGAAGGGAGTTGGTGATGCATAATCATTTGTGCTAGATATTTGAAGAATAATAACTTAAATTGGATTGTGCTTCGCACAGAAGTTTGACATAATAAATTAGAATTGTGATCACCAACAGAGGGTTTTCATATAATTAAAGCAAGAATAAATGATATGAAGAGTAACAGACATGATTTTGAAGATAGTCAAGAAAAAACTTGCAGCGCAGGACATTTAAACAAGGACAAAAGATGTACAACAATTTTAAAATTTAAATGGAGTGGACTGTTCTTCAAGGAAGCTTCCATTGAGACAATTGTAGCAGTGTAGGTGGAGGAAAACAACTCCTGGTTGGAGATGTCTTATCGATGTGACAACATAAGGTTTTATGATATTGTTTTTTTGAAATTGTTAAAATTATAATGTAAATTATTGGAAAGAGGCTGGGAGCAAGGAGAAAGACAAGATTATATATTTGTTATGTCACCACAGGAATTTTTTGAAAGTAGTATGTCATGTGAATTTGATCTATGGTCATTTTGAAAACTTAAAATCATATTAAGGAGCCAAAATACAAATGATGATTTTAGCATGATTGTGTCGCTTTAATTAAATAATTCATTTATTCAGTAATCCTTACAGTGCGGAGATGGACTTTAGTCGTCAGAGTCTAACGTCTGTAGACGTCAGATTCTGGACTTTACCATGGAATGATGGACTTTAGTCGTCAGAATCTGACGTCTGTAGACGTCAGATTCTGAAGACTAAAGTCCATCTCCGCACTGTTATGAGTAAACATATTTCTAATTGCCGTAGACCCATAACACAGGTATTCAAATGAATCGGAAAGAGCCAACTAAGACATTTCTGATGATTTCAAATCGCAAAAAAACCTTTGGTCTCCATGGTTTATACAAAAATTGTCAGCGTTTTTTATAGGTTCAGCAGACGTTCCTACAAAGTTCATTTGAGTACATCCTGACTGTGGGTGTGATCATTACCGTTTTTATGTGACACTGGCATGCATTAGCGTACATCTCCTGGCTGAGCGCGGATGGAGGGACTAATGAAGCAAATCCTCATCAGTCGTCATTGTATCCAGGCCAAAGTGCAGAGTGGTCCTTTGTACCTGAGGTGAGACTAATAGCAGAATGCATGGATTTACACAGTAAATACGAAACGTCGACCTGATGCTGGATTAATGTTGGGCCAGCGTCGTAGACGGTTGGCCAACAATAAACCAACAGCCAGTGTTTGTCAGATAGTTCCATCAAGATCAAGGAAACGCAACAGATAATTGTCCTTCGTCACGGCATGAGGTAAACCCAGTGTCTCATAGTGGAAACAAACATCGTTTACCTAGGGGTGTACTCAGGGGTTTACCCAGGGTGTTTACCCAGGATTTTACCTTGACCCCCCCCCCCCTCTGGATGCGCCCTGACTGACCCTCCCTGTCTGAATGCGCCACTGTTTGGTATTTTTTTACCATGTAATGAATAATGGAAATGTATCCGGCTCCCCAGATTCCTTACCTGTAGAACGGAAAGCATTTAATGGGGGAGGGGGACAAGCGGTTCCGGGAGTGGATTGGTGACGATATATATACAGCCATGTAAAGGCAAACATCGTGGGGTTTTTCAGCTAAATATCCTCTCAATTTGACTAGGCGATCACGTTAATGGCGGCCTCGTCGATTGTAAACCAGTTATTGACGTTAATTTCTCACAAACAGCAGTAACTGCTTATTTGTCAAGTAATCATACTGCTTTTGGCGCTTACACCACAGAATTATAAGGCATCCCAGCAAACACGAGACCTTGAGTCAATGTTGGTTTAATGTTGAGCCAGCGTCGGAGAAGATGGGCCATCATTAAAGCAACATTGGTTCAACGTCTTGTGTTTGCTGGAATATTGCCTCGACTATTTTCAGCATCTCAGTGTGGTAATATTTGTTATTATGTAGTTAGCAAACGCCTCCCTCCACAACGTGTTTCAAAACATAGTTGAGGGCGAGATCATCCTAACTAATTGTATGTATTTAGTAAAACAATATACAGATATATGTGTTTTTTTAGAAGAGCCTATCATGCAATCAAAGCAAAACATTGGAAAGATTTTTCCTGCAGTTGCACAATACATCTGTTTTCTTAAGAACCTATGTTCTTTGGGATACTTTAAAAATTTACCCCAGAGGTATAACGGTGACTACTAGATATTCACATGGGGGATTTTAAGTACTAAAACTGGTAAATTATTTATCTGACCAACTTAATGTCACATATTTTTTTTCACAAGTCAACATTTCACCATGTGACCTGCAATTCGCATTGTGAGTAAAACGAACCAGTTTCTACGTGTATAATGACAGATAATTCAACCTGAACGTTTTGTTGATCACTATTGTTCTTTAAAAGCTCACAATTAAAGGCAATTGCAACAGTGCTTTTTTGTAACAGCAAGTACGTTTCTTGTGGAGATCTCTGTATCCTATACAAAGTTATCCTGTGCTTGAATAAGTTACGTAATGGTACAAAAATAAAAATGATTGATTTACCTCCATACCATAATTATAACCAGTTATCAGACAACTTCAATAATGTAGAACAAATTATCTCATATCATGTCACTAATGGAAGTACTGGTAATGTCACTTACTGAGTATTAATAGAGTGCTATATTACTTTTCGATTCGATTGGAGACTCTGTATCACGTTCAAACTAATGCAATTTGTAACTTGAGACTGAGTGACGTACGGATGACGTTCGTTGGTTTTCCGTCGTCATGATCTGGCCGAACCAACAGCTGCTTGGGTTTCCCATACGAGGTTATACCTATAATATTTACCACAAAAATCCTTGGATTTGGGGTTAAAAGCATGAACCTTGGCATTCATAAAGAGTGGTCCGCACTGAACAATTACCGATATGCAAATTTATATTTTGGGTCCAAACCGAGCATTGGATTTTTGGAAGTGGGCGCTTTGTTGAGTATCTTTCTTAGATTCAGATGACTGGTTATCATATATTTGATAATTCTTATTATCACCACATCAGACGGCGTTCCTTAGTAGTTAGTGGGATTTATATCTATAAGTTTCGTCAATGCCGTTGATTCAACGTAACGTCGCAACAACGTCGTATGCCCAGTAGACTTAGCCTCTAGGACTCGGTGAAGGAGCTGAGGACAATGAACCCCATCACCAGCTCCGAAGGTTCGACCACAGCGAATGAATTTTAAACCTTCCCAAGGCAGTGTCATCGGGAACACTGATGGGTGAGCTGTATTAGCATCGCTGCCGAGCGGGCGTCACCTTGTCATTGCCCATAACGTTTTTTTGTTTTAATCTTCATGCTAACAGGAACTGTTCCACATAGTTCCACGACACAGGCAAAGTAGGGCTCGTTGGCCGATTTTACATGATTACATTTTTCCAAATAAACATGATTATTGCTTGGCGTAATTTAAATATGGATATTACGAAAACACATCATATAATTGTCCATGTGTATGTAGTGCTCTCTCAATTTTAAATGAATTTCACAAAATTTTGCTCACAACACGTCGACATTTCACACGGAGGCGCAGGGTGCACCCGATACCGAGTCCTATCTGTTGGCACAGCATACCAATCGGTGTCATCATCAAAGCAGGGTCCCCATCCACTCGTAAAACTCAGTATTGTGGGGAGCCTCCGTGACCGAGAGGTAGCGTGCTTGTTTCTCATTCATTTCACCATCCTCAGGAGATTCTCCTTGCCCAATTTGGCCTGTTTGTGCACAAAAGTGGCCTAAAGCCCAATTCATTTCATTTCATTTTCATCAAAGCAACGAGGACTCTTGTTCTTCTAATACTTTACTAATACCACCGAACCGAGGCTGGTTTGATGTTGGCTCACCGTCTGCGACGCTGACCCAGCATCAAACCAACAGCTACTCAATGTATCATGGTAGCTGAGATGCTGCCGCTGTGATCACCCCCGCCAAAGAAATTGTAAGAAACATCTAAAAATATAGCTTCTTGAAAATTGCAGCAAACGCTGAGATCAAAGTGTATTACACGTGGATAAGTGCACGAATCGTACCCAGTGACCTTGCTGCTGTCAGTGTGCCTACAAAAATTTGGTTCACATAAAAAACGCATACTAGGGTCAGCTAATTTTGAGCCAACTGTAAACCAATATTAACACTGAACCCATACAGATCTGACATTACCATTGTCATCTTCATCCACTACAAGCCGCGAATTGTTGTCGCAGTACTCGACCTGCAGTGGATGAAGATGACTTGGATGGGGTGGCAAATGAAAAAAAGGTATCGTCATTATTAAAACAGTTTATAAAAATTTTCGTTGTAAACCCCCTAGGCTTTAGGAAATTAATTAATTCTTCAGATATGCAAAAGTATGCTTTGATGCACTGTGAAGCTTTATTGGGTTTAAGCGATTAAATATTTTAAATTTTCACCCACTTGACGTTGTGTCTCGCTACCGCGATCCACAACATCAAGTGGGTAAAAATATCTGATATTACCTCTACCTACAGTAACTGATGTATCACTGAGTTCGCATATAGGCCGGGCGGATGTATCAAATACGGTTGCTATTTCTTGTGTCGGTTTGATGCATGCCATATTACCGAACCGGATCCGGTATTATAGCATGCACCTGCCTTTCTATGTGTCCGAAAAAATTGTGCGTCAAACTCGTACCTGGAACTGGCATTCCTTCCTACGTCCTTATATTTATTGATGTGTTACCTTGAACAACCTCAAATAATGACCTCACAGGGAAATTCTATGCGGCCAACGCATGCGGCAAAAAACACAACAATCCAACACTGCTTGACCTTCAAACGCACCTGCGTTTGGCCGCGGGCAAGCCCGACACATGGAATCAACTCGGTACATTCATTTAATCTGGAAAAAAACGGTGCGGCAACCACATGCGGCAAATGTACACATGCGCTAACAGTAAACGAAGACCAGTCAATCTATGGTTGTTTAACCCCTTACAACGCTGATATAGTTTTGGATAAACCATGGAGACCAAAGTTTTTTTCAAATTTGAAATTATAATAAATATCTTAGTTAGCTCTTTCTGCTTCATTTGAATACCTGTGTTATGGGTCTGCGGCCAATATAAATACTTTACTCTTTTAGTGCGGGGATCGACTTTAGACGTCAGAATATGACGTCTAGACGTCAGATTCTGACGTCTAAATTCGATCCCCGCACTAGAAGGGTTAATACCGGGCAAGCGTCGCAGACGGTGGCCTAACATTAACCCAGCATAAACTCTGCTGATATATACCTGGGCCCGTATTCTCGTACAAGTTGCGATATATCGTAGGCTTCTGATTGGTCGAGATGGCCATCTCGACCAATCAGAAGCCTACGATATATCGTAACTTGTACGAGAATACGGACCCTGGTTCTCATCAAGTGCTCGAACAATGCTCGGTTAACCCTTTGACGCCTGAATTTACCATTGTCATCTTCACCCACAACAAGCCGCGAATTGCTGTCGCAATTCTCGACTTGTAGTGGATGAAAATGACTTGAAGTAGGTGACAAAGGGAAAAATATACTGTTATTTTCAAAACAGTTCTATGAAAATTTTCGTTCTAAAACCCCTGGGTTTCAGGAAACTAAGTCATTCATCAGAGATACGAAATGATGCTTTAAAGCATCGTGGGGTCTAAAGGGTTAGTGTTGCTGGTTCTGCATTAACCCTTTAAGTGCGGGGAACGACAATAGACGTCAGAATCTGACGTCTATAGTCGTTAGATTCTGATGTCTGGAGTCGGTCGTAATCAGATGATTAAAAACAATATATTGGCTGTCGACCCATAGCATAGGTATTTATATGAGGCGGAAAGAGCTAACTAAGACATTTATGATGATTTCAATTCGAAAAAACCCTTTTGTCTCCATGGTTTATACAAAAAAAATTCAGGGTTATGAGGGATAAACCCACACCTCGTTTTTGTTGGGTTGTGTCCGCCATGACCCGATGATCTGATGATGAGACGCCAGACGCGAGCAAACCACGTGGAATGGAATGGAAAACTGAAAGAACATTGTCACTCTGATGTTTCTAATATCTTCATATCCGCTAATATGATACGGACATGACACGAATCGATCGAGGGTCAACCTAGTTTACAATGATATCCGAAATGTGTTTAGGTACAAATTACACGATTCTTGTTAATTGCTCTGCTAATAAAATAGGCCTATGTGCAGTTGTGTGTGTATATTGATAAAAGGATGGATAAATGCAATATACCAAAACTCGTTAAGTAATTTCAGTTGCATTTAGGACTTTCAGTGCAGGGATCGACTTTCGACGTCATAATCTGACGTCTATAGACGTACGTAAAAAGTCGATCCCCGCATTGAAAAAATATGAAAATTATAATGCTCGTAGACCCATAACATAGGTATTCAAATGGAGCGGAAAGAGTTAATTAGGACATTTATGATGATTTCAAATAGAAAAAACCTCTTTGGTCCCCATGCTTTATACAATACATACTACATACGGGACTCGACAACGTTAAGGAGCCTACAATTTATACAATTTATGTCTCATTTCTATCGATATTCTCCATTATTGGCAAAAATATGTCTAGATATGATAAAAATACCCAAGCTTAGAACTTCCTTGTTTGAAGTATGGGTGGATGAAAAAAATGAATAGATGGATGGATGAATAGATAGGTGGATGGATAAATAGGTGGGTGGGTGGATGGATGAATAAATGAATTAATAAATGAATAGATATGTCTATAAATAGGTGGGTGAATTAATAAATAAATAAATAAATAAATAAATGAATGAATGAATGAATGAATAAATGAATGAATGAATGAATGAATGAATGAATGAATGAATGAATGAATGAATGAATGAATGAATGAATGAATGAATGAATGAATGAATGAATGAATGAATGAATGAATGAATGAATGAATGAATGAATAGGTGGATGGATGAATATATAGGTTGGTGAATAGATGGATCGATAAAAGAAAGAATGAATGAATGGATGGTTCAATATATAGGAGGATGATTAAAATGCATGGATTTATGGATGAATGAATGGGTGAATGGGTCGCTGGATAAGAGGGTGGATGGGCGGGTAGGTGTTTGGATGGATGGGTAGGTGGGTGGTTGAATAAATGGATGGATGGGTGGATAAATGAATGGATGAATGGATGGATGGATGTTTAGATGAATAGATGGATGGATGGGTAGATGGATGGATGGATGTGTAGATGGATGGATGGATGGATGGATGGATGGATGGATGGATGGATGGATGGATGGATGGATGGATGGATGGATGGATGGATGGATGGATGGATGGATGGTTGGATGGGTGGATTAGTGGGTATATGTACAGATGCATAGCCTCTTCTGTCTCTTGTGTCGATAGAGTGTGATGTAAGCTTTCTATAATGCTCTCTATAAATACAGAAGATCAATAATCAATCAATAACCAGGTCTCACTGTGTATAGATGTGGTTCATATTACTCGCTATAAGCCGCTTTCATGCTGTGGACAAAGATTAATCAACAAACAAGTGAGTGGGTGAGTGAGTGAGTGAGGCCTCACTCACTCAAGCCCAGTTTAGCCTATATGTGCACAAAGGTGGCCTAAAGCCCGATTCTTTCATTTCATTTTCATTTGCTAAGCGCGAATATTGTTTTATTAGCCGATCAAATCATGTGTCGTGGCGAATGAAATGTCTGTTTAGACATCATGATTGGCAAATGTTTGGTCTAAAATTAAACAAATATGAGTAATTTCAACCACTTGAAGTCGTGGAACACAACTTTAACATGCTCGAGTGGGTGAAAATTTAAATTATTTAGCATCAAGATTTGCAAATGTTTGGTCTCAAATTAAACAAATATGAATATTTTTTACCAGCTTGAAGTTGTGGGTCGCGGCTGGGAGACACAACTTCAAGTGGGTTAAAATTTAAATTATTCAATTCAGCGCTTTAACTCTTTAACCGCCGGTGCCGTATATATTCGAGTTTTCATTTTTTATTAGCACATTAAGTATACCACCTTTTAAACATAAAATGTGACACCAATCAGCAATATCTGTAAACGGTTGACCTCCATTTTGTCAAGTCTGAATAATTTTCACTCACTTGAAGTTGTGAATCGCGTCAGCGAGACACAACTTCAAGTGGGTGAAAATTCAGATTGAATAATTTTAAAGGGATAAAGGTTAAAGGGATAAGGGCTATAACTTGACTATGTACTTGAGAGTCTGCTACAGATTTGACAAAATGATGCCCATAAGCTATAAATAAAGCTTGTTGACATTTGACATATTTAGTCGCTTGTTTGGACAGCAGGATGGACACACGAACTTTATAATACGTGACATCAACAGTGATCAAATTGGCTATACTGGTCGTTGACATTATGTTATCCGTCTAGAAATCTGTCTAAGTTTAGAATCGGACGTATTTAGCCCTTTAAGCCCTAACGATGCATTAAAGCATCGTTTTACATCCCTGAAAACAGACTAGGGGTTTTAGCATGAAAATTCCCATGAAACTGGTTTTCCAATACATGGGAGTTTTCTTAAATTTTTAAACCACATCAAATCATATTCATCCACTACAAGTCGCGAATTGCGACAGCAATTTGCGGCTTGTAGTGGATGAAAATGACAATGGTAAATTAAAGCTTGAAAGGGTTAATCGGACATGTAGTTCGAGAGGCTGGCATTTCAGGATATACGCGTCATTTTGAAGCAGGTACTAACCTGTTAACATGGTTAATCAGCCATGTACTGTATTTGAATGACACAGTGGTTGAAATTCAAACCCTGGAGGTCTGAAGCCGAGCACGCTACCCCTCGGGCACGGAGGCTCCCCACAATACTGAGTTTTACGAGTGATTGGGGACATTTTTGTTTCTTTCAAACCGCCGAAACCGGGGAACGAACCCCGAACGCTAGCCTGAAAAGCAGCGGTGCTAACCCCTAATCTAGGGCTCCCGCCCGTATTTGAATTGAATTGTGATCGACTTGAAGTTATACCCAGTCCAAAGCTGAGTTTTCACATTTTGTTCGAACTGAGGTAATTCATGTAATATGTAATATGTAAAAACGGTGTATGTACCACGAATAGCTGTAAACGGCTTATGTACCACCAATAGCTCTGAACAGCTTATGTAAAATCTCAAATATGTTGAAATCTCACTGTTTAAGAACACGTTTTATTATTGTTGAGCCACCACGGCTTTTATAAAAGCTGATAATACGTTATAATTAAAGTGTTAATAAAAAAGTAAAAAGTACGATGATTCGTTGAAATTTAAACTTCCCTTCCTTGGTACATACGCTCTAAACGGCGTATGTACCAACAATAGCTGTAAACGGCGTATTTACCACCAATAGCTCTAATCGGCGTATTTACAACCAATAGCTCTAAACGGCGCATTTACCACCAATAGCTCTAAACGACGTATTTACCACCAATAGCTCTAAACGGCGTATTGACCGCCAATAGCTCTAAACGGCGTGTGTACCACCAATAGCTCTAAGCGGCGTATTCACCACCAACAGCTCTAAATGGCGTTTGTACCACCAATAATTCTAAGCGGCGCCTTTACCACCAATAGCTCTAAACGGCGTATTTACCACCAATAGCTCTAAACGGCGTATTTACCACCAATAGCTCTAAACGGCGTTTGTACCACCAATAGCTCTAAATGGCGTATGTACGACCAATAACTCTAAACGGCGTATTTACCACCAATAGCTCTAAACGACGTATTTACCGCCAATAGCTCGAAACGGCGTATTTACCGCCAATAGCTCTCAACGGCGTATGTAACACCAATAGCTCTAAACGGCGTATGTACCAACAATAGCTCTAAACGGCGTATATACCACCAATAACTATAAATAGGGCTTATGTCCCACCAATAGCTCTAAACGGCGTATCTTCCACCAAAAGCTATTTGTTATCCTATCCGATCTACGTCGTGACAATACAAGAGCTGATCTGGTCGGATATCAGATTAAATATTTATTTCGCTTCGGGATTAAATATCCCTGTTTAGTGAAAACCTACCAGAGACTGAGTGCGCACGTTTTCAATATGTCCAGTCATGTGCTGTGTACACTTAAAATTGTACACTAAATATTGCGATTTTATTCGGTTCAAAAATCAAGATCAATCTCATTGGGAAGTCGGTCCGCTGCCGTAATGCGACGAAATTTACAATAGGAAACACGGCTTTAACGGGTCGATCATATCAAGTTTCACATAAATTGATTTTCTCGTTCAAAACAGTAAGGGATCTGATGAATGAATGACTAAATGAATGAATGAATGAATGAATGAATGAATGAATGAATGAATGAATGAATGAATGAATGAATGAATGAATGAATGAATGAATAAATTGATGATTCATTGATTGTTTAATTGTTTGATTAATTAATGTGATTGATTGATTGATTGATTGATTGATTGATTGATTGATTGATTGATTGATTGATTGATTGATCGATCGATCGATCGATCGATCGATCGATCGATCGATCGATTGATCGATCGATCGATCGATCGATTGATTGATTGATTGATTGATTGATTTGATTGATTGATTGATTGATTGATTGATTGATTGATTGATTGATTGATTGATTGATTGATTGATTGATTGATTGATTGATTGATTGATTGATTGATTGATTGATTGATTGATTGATTGATTGATTGATTGATTGATTGATTGATTGATTGATTTATTGATAGATTGATTGATTGATTGATTGATTGATTGATTGATTGATTGATTGATTGATTGATTTATTTGATTGATTGATTGATTGATTGATTGATTGATTGATTGATTGATTGATTGATTGATTGATTGATTGATTGATTGATTGATTGATTGAACCATATCGGAGAGACAGAGAGCATCGTTTAATAACAGCACCAGGGGCCCGACTCCATACCTCCTGACTTAATGAGCGGGCCACATAATTATAATAATAATTCTAATTACAAGCTTATTATGTCGCCTTCATAACTATACCTGCAATTATTTCGATTTATTCTCATTATATAAATTACTCATAATTAACTGTACCAACTAAGGTGTTATATGTAGTGTGTGCCGAATATGTTCATGGGCTTACGATGGGCCAGCATTAAACCAAAATTGTTGTTCATATTTGTATTTGCTGGAATCTTATAACCCTTACAAAGAACAAAGAAAATAGAATTAGATTATATTTTTCTCACAAAGACTAATCGCGTCTATTGCCGTCTTCTGCCTTTCTATTTGTCCATCAAACATGATTTTTTTTAAAAGAAATGATCATTTAATTTGCAACATTGGCATATATGTTGATTCAAATTGTACAAATATAAATAATTTTTACGCATTTGAAGTTGTGGGTCGCGGTAGCGAGACACAACTTCAAAGTGTGTGAAAATTAAATTTAACATGCAGCGCTTTAAGGAATAATTAGCTGGTATGTGTGGCACGATTCACTGATTCAATGTTGTTTAAAGGGACTGGCCCAGGCTAAAATCATAAAAAAATCGGTGATTTTATTTTGACTTCTTAATATGACCATATGATGTAAACATGTCCATAGACTAGAACTGCAATTTTTTTTTTAATTTTTGTGATGCGCATTCACCAGTTAGGCTAGATATAGAGACGAAATTCCCGTATTTCTTATTTTTGACATGGTTGTCAATAATTAGAAATCAGGAAATTCGTCTCTATATCTAGCCTAGCTGGTGAATGCGCATCACACAAATTAAAAAACTTTTGCAGTTCTAGTCTATGGGCATGTTTACATCATATGGTCATATTAAGAAGCCAAAATAAAATCACCGATTTTTTTATGATTTTAGCCTGGGCCAGTCCCTTTAACGGTGGCCTCCAATCTGCGACACTGCTACGGCGTCAAACTAGCATTGGTTCAATGCATCTTATTTACTGGAGTTTTATAAGACGTCTTTGACACTAATTATTATTATTTTGTGTCAATGTTGTATCAATGTTGTTTTGACGCTGGCCCACCGTTTGTGACACTGGTACAACGTTGAATTAGAATTGGTTGAATGCACCGTGTTTGTTGGATTCTAAACCGTCCATGACACTGATTATTGTTATTTCGGTCGTTAGTTAATCAGACCCGGTTGGTTATTTCGGGCAATAATCTGACCCAGTTGACGCACTGATAAGGCCACTATGTTTTTTCTCTGTTTTAGATGAGCGCGCTTATTAGATTTAAGCCGCGCATTACCAAAAAACATGTGTGTTTTTTCCTGCCTAGCGCGCACATTAGATTGTTGCCGAAAAAAATCCAGTTAATTTCGGAAGATAAAAAAACATTCTTAAAAAAAAAAATTATTTCAGGAGATAAAAAACTTTTTTTTTGTTTTCTCCGTCATCCTCATTAACTTTTTAAAAATAGATCAATTGTTTTTTTATTTCGTTTCGTCGCCCTCATTAAATTTTCTAGAAAATTGTCCAATGTTTTTTTTCATTTGGTCGCCCTCTTTAACTTTCTAGAAAATTGTCCAATTTTTTTCTGCTCTAAAACACAGAACTAAAACAAAGTGGCCTAACTTGCAGACGTACGTGATGCTGATATTATGTGGTTGATGTGTGAAGAATGAATGAACGACTTATTTGGGAAGTAAATGGCACTGCCTAATGTGACGTTTCATTCCCCAGCGGTCTGTCTGTCTGTCTGTCTGTCTTCATCTTGTTGCTGAGCAGCTATTTTTGGATTAATCGTGTTTACGGAGGCTTAGAAAACCTTTGACGAGAAGTAGAGTAATTATTATAATATGGCACAGTGATCCAGTGGCGTGCCATAGAGAGGATAGGGTTAACCCTCATAGAGCTGAAATATTTTTGTATAAACCATGGAGACCAAATGTTTTTTTTTAATTTGAAATCATCATAAATGTCTTAGTCAGCTCTTTCTGCTTCATTTGAATACCTATGCTATGGGTCTACGGTCATTATAATTTGTTTTATTCTTTTAGCGCGGGAATCGACTGTAGACGTCAGAATCTGACGTCTATAGACGTCAGATTCTGACGTCTAATGTCGATCCCCGCGCTGAAAGGGTTATGTAGGCCTGTTGTCTAATTAACGATACTAGTGGAAGTGTGATCAGCACATACAAATATTAAATTATTCAGCCTTTTTGGAGTGCACATGCATGATAAGCAAGTGTAAAGGCGCGACCCAAATCAACAAAATTTGGAGCCCAATAGGCCTACTGCTCTGAAAAGTTAAAAAGCACTAGCAATTTAACGGTTACTGCACTTTCATTCGAGTGTTGGTTCAGAAATATTCTTGAAAAAGTAATCCTACACATCCCAGGTGTCCCAATTGGCGATGGTAAGAGCAGATTGGTGTTGCAAAAAGTGGTTCGTTAAGGGTTATTCCTTAAGCATTATGTTATTTTGAAAACTTTAGGACTGGTAAAAACGGGAAATTTGTGTATAAATGAAATGTGTCCTTATTTTTGTCATAAGAGGCATTTTTTTCCACAGTCGATAAATATGCCCTCAAACTATAATACGTTAGCCTGCAGGGTAACAAACCATTTTTTTAATTAGGGAGAGGGGGTTATGCCAAAGAACACGTAATTTACGCCACAGGTTACAATTATCCTGGGCATACCACTAGTAATCTGAGCGTAGTTGTCTGGCGATGTTAGACATCATCCATCTCACCTACAGCCAACAAATAGCCTATAGTATTACATACAATCAATGTAATCATCCTCCAACTCCCGTATGCCCAATATATAGCTTATTATATGCAATCATTGTTAGCCTTTAAAGCGCTGAAATAATTTTGTGTAAACCAAGCATGGAGAAAAAATGTGTTTTTTTCAATTTGAAATCATCATAAATGTCTTACTTAGCTTCTTTCGCTTCATTTGAATACATATGTTATGGGTCTACGGCTATAGAAATAATTTTACTTTTTCAGCGCGGGGATTGTCGAAACGTTTATCCCCGCGCTGTATGGGTTAATCATGATCCTCTAACTCACGTATAACGAAATATATAGCATATTAGATACAATCAATCTAAAGAGGAATAAACGAAGTATGGTCAATAAGTCTTAAGCATGTCATACATTTGCACCTGATTCGTGTGCGTATCCGTGAAAAATAGCGCCTTGTGTGATTCGACACGCACGGATACGTAGAAATTAATGGCACCGAGTAAATTTCTCATGCTTACGCACTTTCGCACGCACACGGATCACGCAAACTGACCACGCACACAGACACGTACACGGACCACGCACACGGACACGCACATTAATGACGTGCAAATGGATGGCCTGCTATATACTGCTCTACAAGGCCAAAAGACAGTATCTGCTTACCTGTAAAGTGAGCAGATATTGCCTTTTGAATTTGCACCGTAGTGAAGTAACTAAGACTGAGTTGATATCAAATGGTACTCCAAACTGTTCAAAGGCCTGGATTGTGCAGTGTTGTCTATAGTAGTGTGCACTATAAAGAACCCTTGCAATCATTCGATCGGGCTTACTTCTGTCGCGATATTGCCATGATTGTGCAGGAAGCGACGTAAAACAACATTCAGTCTCCCCTGATGTCAAATAAACAATGGTGCGCAATTCAACTTAGGGGTTTTGTCAAGTTAAAAAAAATGCCAAAAAGTCCGAGGAAAACTCGGAAGTGGGTGGGTGGGTCAAGCCTAAACTCGGACTTTTCTTTTTTTGGAAATTTAGCATTTTTTTCGTGTTTTTTGTGTTGTTATTTGTTGTTGTACATGTTTCCAAAAATAAAAAATAAAAATGGATAGGGGGGCGGGCGGGTGTTGTGTGGCCAATCCGGATTTTTTAACTTGACAAAACCCCTTACGGTGATTTCGAATCTCGACCATTTCGGACGCCTATCGATGATTGTGGACGGTGATTTCTGACGGTAATTACGGCCTGCGGTAATATCGGATGGCGATTTGGGACGGTGTGTGGTGAGCTCGAACGCCAAAACAACATTGTTTTATGTGACTCTTTCAGCTCTAATATCGGTGATTAGCTATATATAGCTACTGGAGATCTATGGGTGGCTAATGTAGATGGACAGATTACAATGCTTTGATTGCGTCAGATGGTGAGGATGTGGCAGGGAAATGGATCCGTGATATCCTGGAATCATTTCGCAGAAGCGCTTTCCATTGTGAGTGTGCAGTGTTGTGTAGGGTAGTGTGCATCATCCCACAAAGAACCCTTGAAAACATTCGATAAGAGTAAAGCATAGTCACGACTTTGAGCTTCCTTTATTGTCATGATTATATCAAATTACCAATGGTGCGACATTAACCATTTGCCTGTTAATCACGACATTAGTTGTTTTTCATTCGTTTTATTAGCCGATTAAACCACTGTTATGTATAGGATAAAGCCCTAGGAGCTCTACATTCTCAGCTGTGGAAAAGGCCGAGGCTGTGGCCTTTTCCACAGCTAAGAATGTAGAGCTCCGAGGGTTTTAACTGACTTAAAACGTATCAGACCATAATGAGGATCCCTCATAATCAATAGCTCGGTCACATCTGCCTGATTATAGCACCAATGGCCGACCATAATTATTGGTCTGTACCTGATCAACAATAACTCTTCATTCCCGGCTTAGAATGTAGTGGTCGGACAAAGCAAATAATGTAGTGGTGTGTTTTAATGGGAGTGAATGACTGTGCAAACATCAAGATTTGTAAATATTTGGTCTTAAGTTAAACAAATATTAGTGATTTTCAACTACTTGAGGTTGTGGATCGCGGTAGCGAGACACAGCCTCAAGTGGTTGAAAATGTAAATAAATCAATCTAGCAGGATAAGGGTAAATACAGCTACTGGAGATCTATGGGTGTTAGGTGTGCATGATCAGATTACAATGCTTTGATTGCGTCAGATGGTGAGGATAGGCGTTTCCTGGAATCATTTTGCAGAAGCGCCTTCCATTGTGAGGATTGTCCTGATTGGTGCAGTCAACATCCGTGCGTATCAGCTGATCACGTCATCATATTGTGTGGTTACGTCATGCGCACAATACACAGTAATCAGTGACGTCATTAGGGAGTGCCTCACACGGTAAACAGAAGCGATCAAAAGACGGTGGTGACCATCCCAGCAAACACAAGACGTTGACCCAATGTTGATTCAACGTTGGCCCACCGTCTGCGATCAACATTGGGTCAACGTCTTGTGCTTGATGGGAATAATTCCATATGCAGACGCACCCATGGATCAACTGCATATGCAAGCTTGCCCATGAATTAACTGCATATGCATACGAGCCCATGAATTAACTGCATATGCAGACGCACCCATGGAATAACCACTGATAACTGCATATGTAGGCTTGCCCTTGGAAAAAGTCCATATGCAGGCGCGCACATGGGTTGACTCCATATGCCGGCGCGCTCATGGAATAACTCCATATTCAGGCGTGCCCATGGAATGGATTTCCACAGATTTGTTCATGTTTTCAAATCGCACGGATTGTTGAATACTTTTTAGTCACTACGATTTTTGAAAATATATATTTTGTTATTTCTCAAAGCTCTGTTTTCCCTTTCCGTGACAAATATATTTAATATTTATATTAAATATTCTTGTTTCTATTTATACATTGTATTTATTGTATCTATTATTATTGTATGCAATTATTTATAGGCCTACGATTAAAAGAAAAAAATATATAGGCCTATATTTTGACAATTTTCAGAGTTGCAATTCGCTTCATTTTACTGTAGCAAATTCAGAATTAGCGCGCTATTAAAGTTGGGTAATCCTGCATATACCAACGGTATTTAGTGAGAGAAGACAACACATTGCTATTTTCTTTGTTAAGGTTTATTCCGACATGTTTCGCTTATCGCTTCATCAGGGTATGACATTGACACACACAACAACTTGGTTTTGTTAGGCCTAAAGTATTATGACATCATAATTTGTTGCTAGGATACCACTTTACGGTGAGTGTGAACAGTGAAACAGATATCTTTTGTGACGTTATACATGTAGTAGAGGTAGTCAAGCAAAATGTTTAGTCTAAACGAATCAACATGATATTAATTTAAATTAAAAGTTTTTTAATAGTATAAATGTTTTGTCTAATCGAATAGTAAATGATTGTCGTTTTATTGATTCCATGTGTGCGGACGATTGTGCGGAGTTACAGCGTTGGTGCGGATGAAATACAAATATATGGACAAAAATAGTCGGGCTTCTCTATGTAGTTTTGAAGTTGGTCTATGGTGGCAATTTTTACGTTATGGGTAACTGGTGTCCGCTCCGCACGCGGCGGTGCGGCAGCGCACACCCGTAGTGGGTCCGCGTCGACGCCCCGCCGCATGCCGACCAGGCACCACGACCACTGGCAGGGTACATCAGTTTATGTTGTTTATTCTTTGAGTTTAATAAAACATTTACATTTTATGTTCTTCATTTTTCCATTATTCCAAATTCTATTTCTCTATTTGGATACAAAAAACACAGCAATAAGCGGGGTGGGGTGTCAGTGTCTGACTAGGTGACTTGCGGATTACATCATCATGTGCGGATGGCCTGCCCGCGGAGCAGAGGGGTGGGTAGGGTGTTTCATCCGCCCCCTCCACTCCGCCGACAGGTCCTCCGCACACACTTGATTACGCAGAGGTCATAATGTGAATGTGAAATGTGAAAAACAAAATAATATCATATTTAATCTAAAAACAAAAGCGAAACGCTCGATAACGAGATCACAAGAGCTTTACTTAGTGAGCGGGGGTGATCAGGCCGGGTGCGTCCGCGCGGGTTGCACCGGCGCGGAGGAGGGTGAGTCCTCCGCACCAATGCAAACCGCGCCAACGCTTCCTGCCGTCATGAGTATAAGGCACAGCTTCAAGCTTTAATGTTCATCTCTTTGCCAGAGTTACAGTCTATGCGGTATCACATGGGTCTGTGATGCGGAGTGGTCACAGGTTGATATTTTTTAAGAAATGTATCTACAGACAAGTCTGTTTGTGACGGCGGGAGTCATGTTATAAATTTTATTTACACAGTCAAAAGGGTAGGTAGGCGGGGAAAAGTTCGTTTAGAGGGTTGCGTCTTCTTCGGGTAGACTTCTTGTTAGCCCTGGCAGTTGTGATCGTACAGGATCTCTTCCTCAGGTGCTGGGTCTGCGGCAGGTGCGGAGGGCGAGACATTCATGGCTTCATCCGGGTGGACACCAAGGGTTCCGTAACCCGCACCAGGCATCCCCACATGGCCCGTATCGAAGCTCGTTGACGTGGATGTCTGGTACGGGTCGAGTCTTAGGTTGATGTCCACCGGGTCCCTGCTTGGTATGTGGTCTGCCATTAGCTTGTTTAGGTCCCTGATGGTTGTTCTCCATTCACCCGTTGCGTTCCGCAAGACCACTTTGGTGCTGTCCCTTGCGTATGTGATCTCTACCGAATGGGTTGTCTTTTCTTTGTACTCGTCCAGTGTTATTTTCTTCTTTTCTGTGGCTGTTTGGGTGATAGCATCTGATGTAACATGTGGGTCGGTGCCAGTACCGATGGAGTTCCTTCTGCTGCCGTCCGAGTGTCTGTGGCGTTCTCGTCTGACAGAGTGCGTTGCCTTAGCGTCGTGTTGGGATGGTTGCTGTCGTTCACTGCTTCTTGGGGGTTCCAGCGGGAGTTGTTTCTCCTCGTGTGAGAGGTTTGGCGGGTGGTAGGCGGTTGTTTCCTCTGCCCTGCTTATTTCTCCTTCTTGTTGTAACTCCGCAAGGTCAGTGTGTGGAGCTCGACTTTTCAAAAGCGGGATTTTGTATAGCGCCCTCCGCCGTGTTTCTTCATCCTCATTTGTTGATGTTTCTGTACTTGTTTCTTTGTTTGCCGGGTCCCTTGGTTTAGGCAGTTTGACTATCAATCTCTTGCGAGCTGGGTCCATTTAAGTGGGATATGGGAAAATAGTTATTCAAACTTCAATCCATTTGAGAGAGATATGGGAAAATACGGCACCTATTTATTGGACTGTATTTTTCATACCGCAATAGATAATAAACAAAACTTATATTTTATTATTCGATCAAGACAGGTTAAACAATGTTAAAAGACATACAAATGAGACCGAGTGGGATATTCCAAAACACAATACATAGACCCGATGCTTAATCAACGTTGGTCCAGCGTCTACGACGTCGAAACAATGATGATTCAGCTTTATGCATCGTCTTCGCTGGGACAGGCTGGTAGAAAACGTTGCCCCACAAATATTAAAAATATTTACACAAATGGTAAAATTATGGTATTTGAAAACTGTATATTAGCTAATTTAGCTCGATAATAGTGAGGTTCATTCCGGAATATATTATCAGTAAATGTTTCGTTTTGTAGGTAGGCCTATGAACCTTAAATACCTGCTGTATAAATTTAAGTGCGAATTATAGCAAACAATTATGCTAATTAATTGGAAATTGGAAGCAAAGTGTCACAAAAATCCTGAGTGAAGTGTGATGGCTATGTGAAGTATGAGGAAGCACAAGTTGATAATTTGGCTATCATGCAAGATATCCGATATAATGAGAAAAAACGAATACAAATGGCCGCCAGTCGGCGATTGTGGATTTCTCCGCGAAATTTGTCATGAGTTACCCTTGTGCGAAACCCTACATTTTGTTTTATATTCATAGTGCAGATAATTTGAATTGTTTTCAAGTTACTTATTTATCACAAAATTACTCAAAATCAAAATGTGAAGTATGGAGAAGCAGAAGTTGATAGATTAGTGGTTATTTTGAAAACAAATAAATGCGGCGGCGGCCGCGGACCGTGTGGAATAATGTAAGCAGCCCGCCTCGGCGAGAGCTGTTAATTTAAGAATTTGTTGATAAGAAACTAAAACTATAACAATTTAATTTGAAAGGATATTTGTGTCTCCACTCATATCATTATTTGATTACGAAATCAGCATAAATTACCATATTTACTAATAAAATCGATAAAATTACACAAGATTTTGTTACACCCTAATCAGTTAGAAATGTAATAGCATTTCTGCGTTCATTATACGTAGAAGGCGTTAAATGCGATCTTAAGTAACTTCTATCCATTATTAATTATGAATGACGGGATATGACATTACATTACATTACATACGTTGCATTATGATGTTAGGATACCATAATATAATTTCTGATACATTTTTCGTAATTTAAACTTTGAAATTCCAAGTAATTTTAGTCACTTGAAGTTGTGGATCGCGCTAGCGAGGTAAAATTTCACGTGGGTAAATATGGAACAATGTTGGTTTAACGCTGGTCAGCATTGTAGACGATAGACCATCATTAAACCAGCACTGGGGCAATATATAGTTCCTCGTGGTATGTCAAAACTCTAAAATACCAAATGGTATTTAGCTTTTAATAAATGTATTATCTATTAACCCTTTTACCGCCAAATAATTCAATTGGAATTTTCACCCACTTGAAATTGTGTCTCGCTAACGCGATCCACAACTTCAAGTGAGTGAAAATTATCCAGATTTGACAAAATGGAGTTCAATTATTTTCAAATCTTGCTAGTAGATTTATCTTTAACACGTGTCAAAACTGGTATTTAACGTGCTAATGAAAAAGGTAAAATACGAATATAATCGGCACCGGCGGTTAAAGGGTTAATATATTTATTATTAGATTATGATATGTCATAATGTCATTGAAATTGCAGAATGCCACAATAGTCGTTTTTAATTTGTTTTATTAGTCGATCAAACCACAGTTATTCAATTGGGAAAGAAATGGGTGCTTTGCAAATGTTTCGTCTAAAATTGAACAAATATGAGTAATTTCCCACCACTTGAAGTTGTGGGTCACGGTAGCATATTGTTGTCACCTAGCATAGCGTCGTCCGTTGTTGTCGTCGGAAAAAGGCCTATATACAATTCTCATCAATGCTTATATTATAAAGATGAATCTCCATCTTTCGTTCTTTCCTCTCGTAGGGATAAAAGATAGGAGTTTGCCTAAATTTCTGATTCTTATATGAATATGCGGTGTATATACCGTGTTAGTGTGTTACAGATTGGGCAGGATGGGGCGCATGTTTGCACCTTTTAATTTTTTATCTTCGATTTTCTTCTAACACAGCTTTTTATTGATCAGTGAAAGCAGTGATATTAGGGCAAATAATACTTCGATTATTAAATGAATGGATGAATGAGTGAGAAAATCAACGAACGAGTGGACAAACGAATGAGCGAAAGGAATAACATACGAACGAGCGAATGAGTGAATGAACAAATAAATGAATGAAGTAGTGAATTAATTAATTAATCAATGTATTAATTAATGGATCAATGGATTAATAAGAAAATGAATAAATGAATGAATGAATTAACGGAACGAACCAATGAACAACTGAATAAACGAACGAACGAACGAACGAACGAACGAACGAACGAACGAACGAACGAACGAACGAACGAACGAACGAACGAACGAACGAACGATCGAACGAACGGACGAACGAACGAACGAACGAACGAACGGACGGACGGACGGACGGACGGACGGACGGACGGACGGACAAACGAACGAGCGAGCGAGCGAGCGAGCGAGCGAGCGAGCGAGCGAGCGAACGAACGAACGAACGAACGAACGAACGAACGAACGAACGAACGAACGAACGAACGAACGAACGAACGAACGAACGAACGAACGAACGAACGAACGAACGAACGAACGAACGAACGAACGAACGAACGAACGAACGAATGAATGAACGAGCGAACGAACGAACGAACGAACGAACGAATGAATGAATGAATGAATGAATGAATGAATGAATGAATGAATGAATGAATGAATGAATGAATGAATAATGAATGAATGAAGGAATGAATGAATGAATGAATGAATGAATGAATGAATGAATGAATGAATGAAGGAATGAATGAATGAATGAATGAATGAATGAATGAATGAATGAATGAACGAACGAATGAATGATTGTATAAACTATGCCATCAGATGGTTAAGCACATGACTATTACATGTATCTAATTTGTGATTGTTGATTTCTGCCTGTTGGATGGACATGTTGTCGATCACACCTGTTGTTTTGCTGGAGCCATGATTAATCCATTTCCCGCTAAATTATCTTGTCTTGTCTGCAGACGTCAGATTCTGACGACTAAGGTCGATCCCCGCACTGTAAGAGTAAAATATTTCTAATGGCCGTAGACCCATAACATAGGTATTTAAATAAATCGTAAAGAGCTAATTAGAAGGCAGTTATGATTATTTAAAATTGAAAAAAACCCATTGATCGACAAGGTTTTCGTAAGAAAATTTTCACTGCTTTAAGGGTTAGAACAGGTTGATCACATTATGTTGATCATACCTGTTGTTTAGTTGCCACAGAGATCAATATGCATACAATGGGTTGGATTCTAGTTAGGATTATTGGGGTAAAGTCCCGCCATAAGAAGCCTAAAATAAAGATTATCTCAACTTTCTCTCATTTCCATCACAAAATAATTTTGAAAGTGAGAGAAAGTTAGAATAATCTTATTTTTAAGATTTTTAGTGGGGTGGGTCCTCAAACTATTCCTGGTGGTTATGGTGTTTCTTGTTGATCACAACTATTGTTTTGGTGGAGCCAGGATTATATGGATACGGTGGGTTAGGGTTGTTGGGATCAGATCATGGTTTGCTGTTTTTTTCTGGTGGTCAGATGTCCATGATAATTGGTCTGTACTAGGTCAACAATGACTCTACATTCCCGGCTTAAAATGTAGCGGTCAGACAAAGTAAATAATGTAGTGGTGTGTTTCAATGGTTTATAAGTCAGTATATTACTGACCCCTGATTAAAACATGTATAGCCGTTTTTAGTTTTTCTGTTTGTTCTTCAAAATCTGTAAGATAAATGTGCATGAAATTTGAAGATTTGATATAGATTTTTTAATAAAATTGTTTTTTACCCACTTGAAGTTGTGGGTCGCCTTAGCGAAACACAACTTCAAGTGGGTAAAAAACATGTATAATCTAGCTCTTCAAGGACTAAAATACATTTTTAATAAAAATAATGTGCTATATGAATACAAGAATGGGAGTTGGTATTTTGTTTGGTGCCAGTTATCATGTTTTATGTGATTTTCCACATAAGGTCAACCGCTTCGCGTCAGAGGGATTTGCTTACATGGCCACCACTAACTACACGATTTGAGATTGCTTACACGATTCACTCGCATTTCGCCTTGAAATCCAGTATTAATCCCAAAATAAACGCGAGTTCGTGAAGCTGAGACTTTGAGCGTGTAGTGTGTTTGTGACAGAAAATGGTATCATCTCAGAGCATGTCAGAGGGTTCTCCAGATGATGCATGGTAATAGTACTGAAGGATTCTTTTTAAAGAACCTATATTCTTTAGAGTGTAGGGACTTTTTAGAACAGCCAACTAAGAATATCTAGCTTAAAATTATCTTAGTTTTCTCTGATTCTGGTTAAAACATTTTAGATAAATCTTAACTTCTCCAATGGAACCCGAGTTGTAAATCATGATGTAAAATTTCAAATAGCCATATAAGCAACCATTAGACACAGTATAATAGAACGTGGTGCATAGCTATATAATCCTAGAGCTTTACTGCACGTAGTAAGATGTAAGATGACACCAAGGTCATTCCAAGGTCATTTCAAGGTCAAATACGCTGATCTTTGAAAAGTATGAAAATCGCATTATAGAGAACTTGGATAACTACTGAGAATTCGCATTATTGTGAGCTTGGGCAAAGAAGGGTTTGGAAACTCGGATCTCATGTATATCGTATTTCACCATCCCTATTCAGAGTTCGAGTGCTATATATGCATGCACTCTAAACAATAAAGGTTCTTTAGAAGGAACCCTTCAGTACTATTACCATGCCACCACAGGAGAACCCTACGAGGGTTCTCCTGAGGTTGCATAGTAAAAGTACTGAAGGGTTCTTTTTTAAGAACCTATATTGTTAAGAGTGGTACGAGTCGCTGAATCGATCCAATTTGCCGCATTTTCACAATCACTGGTGGTGTTTCCACTATGAGACGTATATCAGGATCAGCCAATACAGCACTCCACTGTACTACATGTATACATGTTGTATGCATGTTGTGAGCGGGGACTGAGCGTCGGCGGGTCTTATGGTCGTCTGTCATGTCGGTCAACTGTACACTTATTTGTGCCGTTGACAGTTTTGAACAATCGTGTGAAAAAATACAAACGGTGTTCATTTTCGTGCGGTATAGAAAAATACAGCACATGTCCAAGGAATAAGGTGTTTGCCTAAAGGCTCACACCTTATTTCTTGGACGAGTGCTGTATTTCCCAATACCGCACTCAAATGAACACCGTTTACATATCTTAGCAGTCCCATGCAAAATGGCAAAAATCGCATCCAACTACGGCCATAATGTCGTCTCGCATCCACTGGTATTGTTTCTAATTCCGTACATATACGGAATCCTCGCTTCGGGATATCACGATCACGACACCAGTTATCCTCAATATAGAAACTCAACCACTTGAACAAAAATATTGATAGACCTACCCCAAACCCTTGGCACAAGCAATTTAACCCGTACAACGAGGCACCGACTACTTCTATCACTCTTTCAGCGCGGGGATCGACTTTAGACGTCTCAAGTATAATATTGAAATGGAAGATCTGAAAAAAACACCCTTATTGTGATGGGTTAATATTTTTTGTTTCACGTATTTTATTCAGAATGGGCAATGTGTCCATAAAAATGGGCTATGCGGCCAAAAAATGGGCTATGCGGCAATAAAATGGGCTGTGCCGCCATAAAATGGGCTATGTGGCCATAAAATGAGCTATGTGGCCATAAAATGGGCTATGCGGCCATTAAATGGGCTATGCATCCATAAAAATGGGCTATGTGGCCATAAAATGGGCTATGCTGCCATAAAAATGGGCGGCCACAAAGGAGACGTGGGCACTAATATGTATATCATTCATTCATTCATTCATTCATTCATTCATTCATTCATTCATTCATTCATTCATTCATTCATTCATTCATTCATTCATTCAATCATTCATTCATTCATTCATCTACTAGTATTCATTCCTTTACCACAGTCAGTTGCATTCACATCCACATCGCCTCTACCATTAGGTGAGTTTCCCGTACGTGTGTTTTGCTCCTGTGTAGCTAGCCCCAGTGGCTGAAACAGGTTTCAGCCACAGATTGACCGCGTACAAAATCGTGGGACATTTCTTTGGACTGTCATATCGGAAAATATCGGGGAGTAATCAGGTCAAAAATAGTTTTTTTAGAATCAGTAACATTTCAGTTCCATGCCCGCATGCACAGCTCAGAGGTCGCACAGTCATTAAAAAGTTATGGGCCTTTTTCGGACCTTGGAGTCGGGATCGCCCTCAGTCACCGCCATGTTGGATTTTTCGGGTACAGCAAATACATCCATCCACGGTCTCGGAGAGGACGGCACGGCAACTGTGTAGCCAGCCTCCTCCCCTCATTGTATTCAAAGTGTCAACCCTTTCCACCCTGCATGCATTTTATTACATATAATTCACTGTGGGATGCGTATTGAATCGCCACAGCAACTCCCACGCGAAGGAAATAATATATCAAATGCTATCAAACACCCACGTATAATATATCAAAACCAGCTCAGCAGCCACAAGACTTTGAATCAATGTTGGTTTGACGTTGGTCCAGCGTCTACGACGCTGGGCCAACATTAAATCAACATTGATTCAGCGTCTCGTGTTCGCTGGGATATACACCCCTCGCGAATAATAAATTAAATGTTAACACCCACGTATAATATATATCTAAACCAACACTGCAGACGCAAGACTTTGAATCAATATTGGTTTAACGTTGGTCCAGCGTCTACGACGCTGGGCCAACATTAAACCAACATTGGTTCAACTAAACGTGTCGTGCTTGCTGGGATATACACCTCACGCAAATAATAATTTAAAATCAAATGTTGTCAAACACCCACGTCTAATATATATCTAAACCAATTGTGTGAAATCAGCCCTATATCAACGGGCTGCATCATTGTTTATTGAATTAGGCCTACATTGATTGGCCCAGTTTAGCCTATATGTGCACAAAGGTAGCTTAAAACGCTATAATAATTTCATTTCAATAATTTACATTAATGGAAAAAGGATCTGTAACGTATACATAGACGTATTGTGTCTGCTGGGAAGTGTCAAATCATATCGATGGGCTGCTTCATTTTTCTTTGAATTACATTTGAAAAATTGCTCTGGGACGCATATATATGTCCCTAGCAGCTAAAGGGTTAATTTGCTGATTACATGACACGATCTCATCGAGATCTGCAGAATCAGCGACGCCCTTACAGAGCAGCTCTCACAGCGCCGCCCTTACAGCTCTCACAGCTCAGTGACGTGGGACAAACACTGGACAAATATAGACGAGCACGAGAGTGTAACAAAAGGGGGGGTGGGTAATGATGACGTGTGCTGAAAATACATGTATTGCACAGAGAAGAGTTTGGATGAATGAATGAATGAATGAATGAATGAATGAATAAATGAATGAATAAATGAATGAATGAATGAATGAATGAATGAATGAATGAATGAATGAATGAATGAATGAATGAATGAATGAATGAATAAGTAAATAAATAAATAAATAAATAAATAAATAAATAAATAAATAAATAAATAAATAAATAAATAAATAAATAAATAAATAAATAAATAAATAAATAAATAAACAAACAAATAAATAAATAAATAAATAAATAAATAAATAAATAAATAAATAAATAAATAAATAAATAAATAAATAAATAAATAAATAAATAAATAAATAAATAAATAAATAAATAAATAAATAAATAAATAAATAAATAAATAAATAAATAAATAAATAAATAAATAAATAAATAAATAAATAAATAAATAAATAAATAAATAAATAAATAAATAAATAAATAAATAAATAAATAAATAAATAAATAAACGAATAAATAAATAAATAAATAAATAAACGAATTAATGAATCGATGCATTAATGAACAAACTAATAAACGAATAAATGAATAAACGAATACATGAATAAAAAAAATGAATAGATAAAGAAATGAATAAATGAATAATTGAATGAATGATTAAATGAATCAAAGAATCGATTCATTATTGAATTAATGTATTAATAAATAAGCTATAATAAACGAATAAATGAATAAGCGAAAACATTAATCAAAAAATAATGAATAAATGAATAAATGAGTAAATGAATAAATGAATAAATGAATAAATGAATAAATGAATAAATGAATAAATGAATAAATGAATAAATGAATAAATAAATAAATGAATAAATAAAGAAATGAATAAATGAATAAATGGATAAATAAATAAATAAATGAATATATGAATAAATAACAGAATAAGTGTGTGGTCGAATACCCGCTGCTAGTCAGATTCAGAAGGGGCTTTAATATTGAAATGATTAAGTTAATTTATATGATTGAACTAATTGAAATGATCCTCAAATATCGTTGAGTGTTAGAAATAACCGTATTATTTCAGCTACTTATTGTAATGGTAACGTTATATATACCTTTGCGTTAAGGTCAAGGCTATAAAGCAGATTAATCTAATTAGCTTGTTTTCATTCTCAAGAGATTTTTTGCTGAATCATTTTGCTCGGACTGGGTTTGATTCTAAGCGGACAACATGTTATTTTGCGGCACATGGTACAATGTAAAATGCTATTATCGCGTTAGCTTTAACAGTTTAAAGCCTACGTAAAGATACATTGGAAGCAGATTTACACACCAGCCCACGCTCGGTGTTTATCAAAAATAGTCCTTGCTAAATTTTCTGAGAAATATGCTGGGGTTATGGGTTATATTATGAATTTACGGATATGATAAATTGTTAATTCTTTCAGTGTGGGGACCATCTCAGACTTCAGAATCTGACGTCTGAAGATGGTCCCCGCGCTTAACCTTTTCACTACCATACATGACGGAAATTTCCGTCGTCATTCGTCAATGAACGTAACCATAAAATGACACAAATTTTCGTCAAATATATACTACATTTATGTATTTTTCGTCATTTGAAGCTGGAAATTGCGTTAGCAATTCCAGCTTTAAATGACGAAAAATAGAACTCCTACACCAGTATATCTAGATCCTGGCATGCACTACGGCCTGGAAGTCAAAGGGTTAAAGGGTTAAATTAGTCATGTTGTTCCAATCGAATAAAAATAAAACAATAATATACTTGGCAGTCTTTGTGTATAAAATGTACTGTTATATTAATCATATTCATGGGTTCGTTAAAATCGTCTCTGCTGTCTTGTGTGTTGTTGTTCTTGCATATAGTAATATGTTTTGCCTTTTGGGTGATAGAATATTACATTCGCTGATAAATGTTCCAGCCGTAGGAGGTTCACCAGCGAGCACGAGACGTTGACCCAACGTTGGGTTAATGCTGGGCTAGCATCGTAGATGGTGAGTCAACATTAGGACAACATTGGGTCAACGACTGATGCTTTCTGAGCATGGTAATGAATATTATCAACAAGTTAAGGCATCGTTGTACAATTATTTGCGCAGAGGTCTACATTTATTTTTCAATAAATAAATGTCAAACAGCTCAAATGAAATGTCAGGTGCAGTCAACATTAACTACGAAAAAGATGCACATTGAAGGAAGCCACACAGCCGTCAAAAGACGATATGTAGTAAATCCTTACTTTTTAATTGTACAGATACGACCTTGTGTCTATTCCGGAGTCTATTTAAGGATGCATATCTGCTTGTATTGTGCGTACTATAATGGAATTACTCCAATTAAATGATTAAATATGCAAGAGTAGCTGTAGAGAATTCTGTCTGTACACGTTATATCACATACAAACTGATAGCTGTGAGGAATCATGTCTGTACACGTGATATCACATACAACCTGACAGATGTAGAGAATCATATCTGTACACGTGATATCAAATATAACCTGACAGATGTAGATAATCATATATGTACACGCGACATCACATACAACTTGACAGCTGTATGAATCCTGTGTGTACACGAGATATCACATACAACCTGACAGTTGTATGAATTCTGTCTGTACACGGGATAGGCCTATCACATACAACCTGACAGCTGTATGAAGCATGTGTGTACACGTGATATCACATACAACTTGACAGCTGTATGAATTCTGTCTGTACGAGTGATATCACATGCAACCTGACAGCTGTATGAATTCTGTCTGTACACGTGATATCACATACAAGCAAGGTTACCCCAAGAACAGATAAGCTTTTATAGCACACAAAATCTGAATTCGGACACTTGATAGCGCGCGAAATTATAGCCTAATTTGCGACATTCATGAAGCACTTGCTCTTAACTTTTCATTCAATAATAACATTTTCTTCTTTTAAATTTTAATTATGTAATTAAACATATAGACCTATGTATAAATAAGTACAATAATAATAATACTATGTATAAATGAATACAAAAATATAACAAATAAATAGGTCCATATTTGCTATGGATGCGGAAAAAGGTGGATTGTTAAATTGTAAATTATATATACAAAAAAATTGAAATATTTTTTACAATTTCACAAAAGTGTTAGACATTAAATGTCTGACACTAAATTGTAAAAAGATCTTTCCATTTGTTTTTAAATTTTCCACCTATTTTTATTTTATATAAATATATAGTATAGTGACGTACCATGCTGTCTTGTCGAACCGTAATGTAACCCGGTTACATTTTACGACGACTCTATGGTTACAGTCTTTCTTGCGTACCATATTGCCATTCGTCATCTGCTCTTCCAAAAAATAGAAGGCGCCTTTGAACTATTGTCCCGTGTCATTCACCCCACCAAGGCGCTTGTGACGGATTAATCCTGTTTAAAACACTACACCTGATGACGGCTTGTTCATCGTGGTCATCGATGGCTATTATACATAGGCACTACATAACCCTTATCCTGCTGATCTTGACTATTGTCGTTTCTACCCTGTTTTAGTGGCCGATCAAATCAATGATATTGGGAACGAAAAGTGTGTTTAAACATCAAGATTTACAAATGTTTGTTCTCAAATTAAACAGTTATGAGTAATTTTCAGCCACTTGAAGTTGTGGGTCGCGGTAGCGAGACACGACTTCAAGTGGCTGAACATTTAAATAAATTAACTTATCAGGATAAGGGAGTAGGGCGTGGTGCTGGAAATGTCTTAGGTGCCCCCTAATTCAAATAATAGCCCTGTATATTTACCTCTCACGGCATAATCAGCGATTAAAAGAGGAGTTGACAGGCGAAATAGCAACCAATCTAGGTGTCACGGAAAGGAAAATGCGGTCACGAAAATGTTAAAAATATATTATCGAAAAATCCGTAAAATCGACCTAATTAAAAAATTCATCAGCAGAATTTGAAAACAATGATATGGCTGATAACATTCACTGACCTTGATAAACGACCCCTGGGACGTAACCTTCAGTCAAGGTCAAAGCCTGGTGCTGTATCCTCAGCTCAAATCGTGGGTCGTCCGTGGCGTCATCCCAGTTAAGGTCAATGTTATAACATGGATTGGGGTCCACAGTGGCGAGATCTCCTTGTGTGGAGCAGCTGAGGGTCAGGATGAGTGTAGTTAGCAGGAGGATGGAAGCCCAGGGTGACGGAGAGTGTGGGGACACTGTGCAGCCACAAGGTGAAGGTCGGGAAAATCTGCACTCACACTGTGACAATCTGCACCCACAAGTGCGGGTAATCCGTGTAGTTCTCCTAGTATTCACCAGGTGGGGTAAGCGGCGTCTGGATCTAATGTTTACCCTGGTATTCAGTAGATGGCGTGTTGACGTGAGGGTTGTTAAGGCTTTAATGTAAGAGAGTATGAGCCGTGATGAGGGCGGGAGGAGCACATGGCACCTCATGGTGTGGATAGACTAGCCCAGAGGTAGGACCCGCTCCTGGGCCGCGGGGTCCGGGGGCAACCACTACCCAGGGGGAGTCTGCAGACGTCATCAGGGGGTTGTGACAGCGAGAGGGCTGTCACCGTCACCGCCGACTGCTGTCACCTTGTGTCAATGTCACCTGAAACACCGTCACCTCCAACAGCTGTCACCTTGTGTCAATGTCACCTGAAACCGTGTCTCCAATCTGTGTCGATGTCACCCATGTGTCGATGTCACCACAAAATACTCCGTGGCAATGTGACCTCGTACCTGTGACCTCTAATATGTGTGAATATCACCTTGTATAACTCCGTGTCACTGTGACCTAGTACCTCAGGCTGCGACCTTAGATCTGTGTCGATGTCACCACATATGACTCCGTGTCACTGTGACCTAGTACTTGTGACCTCTAATATGTATCACGTTGTATTGCGCTGTATCACTGTGATCTCCTTTGCGATGTCACCTCGCTTGCCTCAGTAATGCTATGAGTGTCAGTCTGACAAATGTTATGTCAGTGTCACTGTGACCTACGTATGATTTGATTACAAAATTATACATGGTCACCTTGACCTAATTGAGGTACATGCCCCCATCAATTGTAGCATTTTTTCAACGTCATTATGAGGCGTCATTAAACAATAATAATAAAGGTAGGCTAAAAGGATGTGGTGCAATTAAAAAAAAACATAGTCAATTATTATTTTGCTGATGTCAATGTACCCAGTGTGTCATGTCACTTCCATTATTGAACGCTAACCTGAGATCACGCACACACAAACCTGTCAACTTGTAGCAAAACACACCCGCGAAGAGACATATTCTCTGAAATTAAGTCGGACAACCAATAACATTCCGTGACTGTGAAATATGTCTTTAAGCATCAAATAATGCAGATATTTCTAAAATTTAAGTAATGTGATTATCTTCCCGTCTCGTGGTGGCGAGACACACCTTCAAGTGATAACTTGGTAGGTAAACGGTTAAAATGTTAGAGGAATCCAGAGTTTCTTATAGTAAAGCTTTCAGTTCTCTAGCTCTCTTATTAACCCTTTTGATGCTAGAACCACAGATATATTACGTTATCCTGCATGTTGTAGTCCAAGTGAAATATCACCGAAATTAGCAAAACATGTTGTTTGAGATGCTCAGTTAATCCAAGGGTTCATCCAACCATTCACTTTTGGAGTGTCCATTTTTAATAAATAGAACCAATCTTTTTTATCATTTTAATCTTCAATTTGAGTTAGCAGTTCCAGCTTTAAATGAAACATAGAAGCAATAGGGATAGACTACAGGATGTGACTGGACACATGGCGTGTCAAACATGACCCATCCTCACCATGTGTGACGTCCTAGTACTGGTGTCACAATCACACAGCTGACCGTTGCTGGTGGTATATGAGGGACACGCCCAGTTATAGTATTACAGCTCCTACATGCCACCACAGGTAACCGTGCCGCACCTCACCTACTCCTGATACTCCTAATGTGCTGCTCATTCCTTATGATCTTGTTGATTTAGTGATATGCTGGTCTCTGATGTATCACATGTGGCTATTACACTGTCATAATCATCCATGCGTAGTGTGTGACATCAGCTACAATCCAGAGGCCTTACATTCTGCTGTTTGTTATTAACGTCCTCATATTATTACCTGATTCATGATAATACCTGTCCAAATCCTAAGTGTCTGATGTTGAGGTTCGAGACCTAATCCTCTAGTTATTGATACATGTGTGTGTTGTTGTGGCGATCATCCCATGATCGCTGCCAAGTTAGCAAGCAGTCTGAGCATCTACAGGTGTTAGAGCTGCCACGCCTAGCATTAACTGATGCCATGGCAACAGCAGCAGCCGCAGCCGCATCATCATCATCATCATCACCATAAGCAGCAGCAGCTACAGCAGCAGCTACAGCAGCAGTAGTAGCAGCAGCAGCAGCAGCAGCAGCGGCGGCGGCCGCGCCAACAACAGCGTGGATAATAGCATCACCATCAGCATCTTTGACGGCATCACTCCAACCACATCAGTGGTACCACATCAGCAGCCTCCGCATCAATGACCTCAGCATCAACAGCAGCAACAGCAGCAGTGTCAGCAGCGAATAGTATTAGCAGCACACAATGCAATCATCATCATTATTCACAGCATCACTATTTCGTGGAGATTTAAAGAGTAGCACCAGAACAATGTTATAGATAGATAGATAAATATTTATTGACGGCGGGAAAGTCTATGTAGATTTATGCGTCATTGAAATGAACATTACATTATATAATACTGTTCATAATGTGACAAAATAAAAAATGATGTAAATATATGTACATTAAAATCATTAAATGCGTTAAGAGAATTAAAAGAAACATAAATGTTAATGAGGCTATTAGGCCGTAAGCCCGATCTGGCCTACGTGCCCACAAAAGCTAAGAATTTTTCACTGCGATTTTTATTTAAATTGACCATTGGAGCATAACGAGTTTTAGTTCCTTTTTGCCAAGCAGGACGCTTTAAACCTTAAGGCAGATTTTACCATGTTTTAAACATTCTGGAACATAATGGGGACATATTTAGTGAATTAGCTAGTTTCTAAGTAGCACTCAACAAAACTTGAGACATATTTTATAATGTTTGCTTTTTTCAGGTGCCCGGATTGATAAAAAGGGTGGAAACTATTCAAAATAAAAACCTGGTCAAATATTTTTTTCACTGATTAAAAAATAGTGAAAGTAAATAGAAATATCATTATTTTGAGCACCTTTTTCGGATTCTCGTCAATTTTATTTTAGTGTCCATCTAAAACATGGTAAAATCGGCCTTAGGGCTTAAAGCGTTCTGTTTTGCAAGATAAAGACAATTTCTTAGATTTTGTGGGCACGTAGGCCTTTGAACAGTTTGGGGTTGTATATGCACAACCTCGTGACAAACATCCGAAACGGCCGGGATTCGAACCCAGTACCTCTGAGTTTCAAGCCACAACCGGACCGAATGAGCCACCGGTGCCGGCCGACTAAGAAACGGAGCATAAACATGATTTCTTGTAATCATGATAAGAAAAAGCTTAACATGACTTGAAAGTAAGGATTTAGCTTTTTTGTCCAACATAAAGCAAGCTTTCAAAATTATAGGGATGCGAAAAAAAGAGAATCAATAATGAATGACAATAACAATCCAAAAATAATGCGTGCAAACAAATCTAGAAATAGCTGTAATAAAAACAGTGATGATGATGTATACTATTATTAAAATATCGACCAAGAATCTCGGCATTATTACTGGTAATAGTATAAACCAAGAAATACACCATTTAATTGAAAAACACACTACACCAAGAACACTAGCGTTGTTAAACAGTCTCCACCAAGAACACTAGCGCTGTTAAACAGTCTCCACCAAGAACACTAGCGCTGTTAAACAGTCTCCACCAAGAACACTAGCGTTGTTAAACAGTCTCCACCAATAACCTCGGCATTGCTACTAGAAACAGAAACAGTCTACACAAGGAACATTGGCATTGTTACCAAAAATAATCTGCACAAAGAGCCCCAGCATTGTTAAACACTCTACAGAGGGACATGGCGCAATGGTTACAGCGTGGCGCTCTGCCGATGTCGCTGCCTGCCGTGCTGTTTCGAATCCCGCTTGGTGCAGGATTTTTAGAGAAATATCATGTTTCTCCCCTCTCAATCTTGGGACATTGTTAAGATGTTGTGTCCTTGGGCAAGGCACTTCACCCTCAAATGCATCACTTGACTCAGTAAGTAACTGGTAGGACAGAGATGGCAATGTGTACGATGAGTTCAATAAGCCGAAACGGCTGCAGGACTGTATGCTCTCCGTGGAGTTGAAATGGCACACGAATGAACAGTTCCAATGACCAGAGGGTAAGATGTAAAGTCAGATGATAGGTCTTCAGACTTGATATCAGACTTTAAACCTGCATCTTTACCTTTACACCAAAAACCCTGGCATTGTTAAACAGTCTACACCAATAACCACGGCATTTTTACTAGAAACAGTCTACACCCAGAACACTAGCATTGTTACCAGAAATATTCTACACCAAGAACCTTAGCATTGTTACTAGAAACAGTCTACATCAAGAACCCCAGCATTGTTACCAGCAATAGTCTACACTAAGAACCCCCAGCATTTTAATAAACAGTCTACACCAAGAACCCCAGCATTGTTAACAGAACAGACTACAAAAAACCCAGTCGTTTTTGCTGTTACTTTTTAAATCATAATCATTTTAGCGATGCACAATACCGTATCGAATGGTCTAAAACACGAGAAACGCCATAAAAAATATGTTATTTGATCAATATTTATGACATTACTTTTTTATTTTCAAATGTAATATAACAAAGAATTAAAATGGTATCTATGATCATCTATATCTCGATAGTTACACATAATTTTGTTTAAGAAAGTTACTCTATTTGTTTTCTCTGCGGTAATTGCTTCAAATATACTGGTCATGTCAGCCATTTTGAGTTTTTGTCCAACATAAAACAAAATTTCAAAAATATAGGGATATAAAAAAGAGAATCAATAACCAACAACTAGCATTCCAAAAATAAAGCTGTGCAAACAAATATTGAAATAGCTGTAATAAGAAACGGTGATAGTGATGAATGCCATCCAAAAACATCAGCTAAAACACTAGCATTGTTTAACAATATACATCAAGAATCCTAGCATTGCTACGAGAAACAGTCTATGCTCAGCATAGTCTACACCAAGAACTTCAGCATTGTTAACCAGTCTACACCAACAACCCTTTTATTGTTAAACAATCTACACCGATAAAAGTCTACCACAAAAACCTAAGCATTGTTACTAGCCAGTATACACCAAGAACAACAGCATTGCTATACAGGCTACCACAAGAACCTCAGCATTGTTTTTAGAAAAAGTCTAGACCAAGAACCGTAGAATTATTACCAGAAACAGCTTACACCAAGAATCCCACCATTTTTACCAGAAACAGTCCACATCAAGTAGTCTACAACAAGAACCCCAGCATTGTTCAACAGGCTACATAAAAAATCCTATCATTGTTACCAGAAATAGTCTACACAAGAACCTCGGCGTTGTTACAAGAACAAGAACCTTATCATTCAGCATTGTTAAACAGTCTACCTCAAAAACCCCACCATTATTCAACAATCTACATCAAGAACCATAACATTGTTACCAGAAACAGTCTACACCAAGAAGTCTAGCATCGTTAGGCAGTCTATGCCAAGAATCCTGGCATTGTCAAACAATCTATATAGTTTAGTCCCAATCTCAGATTATAGAAATGTTATTTCTTTTTGAAAATATAATTGGTATAGTTGATCTATGCTATTAACTAGTATTTAAAGTACTTTTCTTCCTATGACATCTTTTCATAACTTATCTTTTGTTTATAAAAAACTTGTGTCTACTCATGTATTATTATCCTGTGTAAATGTCTAGATGACCTAATGCTAGTTAAGTTTCTACGCTTTTCCAGAGTGATTTTTTTAGCTTACAAAAATGTTATTTTTTATCTCTGGTTGTCCGTGCGGGAAACAGGTATTTACACTGCCATCATGTCGCTTTTAACATTAATTTGATTTTTAAGTGTTATCTGCTATCCGCACTAATGACATCTGCTTTTAAAAAAGCTTCCTATGGCAGTTCCAATTAAATTGATTTAAGTGTAGCTATGATTAGATTATGTATATTTAATTTGTATATATAAAAATTACAATATCACATTTTTTTGAAATGTATTTTATTATCTAATGTATAACAAGGTACATATTTTAAAAATAGCATCTTTGCTAAAATGTATACACCCTGTATAAATATATTGTAATAAATAAATAAATAAATTATGACACATTTAATTATGATATTTGGGTACGCTTTTAACGTATGACGCCCACTGAAGTTGATAATTAATGCGTTGGAGTCGTACGCTGAATAAAATTTATCTAAAAGAATAATACGCCAAGAGGCTAAGCCCTCAAAACAAAGTAAACTATATAACGTTACATAACATGGCCTTTCAACATTCTTTCATGTAGTTAACATGCGCAAATGTAAAGCTGACTCAGCGTATAGTTACACAATTACTTGTATTGAATATGAATGTCAAAAATCCCAGAAACCTAATTTTAATTGGCATTAGACAGACAGAGACAACACGTTTATTTCACCAAATTTCATGGCTCTGAAACCCTCACTGAGATTAAAAATTATGACACTTGTCGCCCGAACTTCTTCAGTAAAGAAAAGATTTGCCGTTTGTCTGATCTTAAAATAGATAAAAGCACTTCAATGGATAGTGTGAAACAAGCCGACACATCTTGCATTCCTCCTTCTGCTCGTCTTCTACGGAGCTATGTTTTCCCTATTTGATAAATCCGAATGCATTATTTGTTGTAAAGGTACCCCCACTATGTGACACTACTAAATACCCAGGCCAGACTGGTTTACCAGACATGGTCTGCTGTAAAAGGTTTGCTTGTGAAAATCATATCTACATGTGCCCAGGATCACAACCTATGTGGACGACCTCGCGAACAAGCTGCTGAAAACTTTTGAGAAGCAAAATACAAGATGGAGAGACGACTATTTACTCTACTGCATTGTGTGATGTATTATTAGAACGAAAATTACATTATCTGTTATGTAGGATATCGCACGTGCTGATTGGTTGGTACCATGAGACATAAAGGGTAAGCTCGCCAATTTTGTTCAGCTTTACCGCATTGGCATCTCCACTATTCAAATTATTGAGATTTGGTATGGGATGCATCTTGTTAAAATTTGGGTTTGGGTGGTGAAAAAAAATCACACAATTGCTGCAGCACTACTATCTGTGGCCGCAGCCGCAGCAGCATCAGCAGCAACTGCAACAGTGGCAGCAGCAGCAACAACAAACAGCAACATAAATAATTATGACATCAGTTAGCCGTGGCCTCAACAGCAGTCTCAGCAACTGTAAAAGCAGCAGCAACAGCAACAACATTAATTATAACACCTAGCTGTGGCTGCAGCAGCAGCAAATGCAACAGTAGCAGCAGCAACAACATCAATAGCTATAACATATCAGCAGCAGCAACTGTAAAAGCAGCAGCTGCAACAGCAAACAACAACAAGAATAGTTATGATATCAGTGAGCTGTGGCCGTAGCAGCAGTAGCTGCAGCAATTGCATCAACAACATCAGTAGTAACTATAAACAACGATAGTTGAAAGTTGTAGCACCAGGAACAATGAAAGCTACAACACCAACAACGACAACGACAACAGCAACAACAAAAGCAACAACCACGCTGCCGTAAAAGTCAAACAGCAGTAAATGTTGAAAAGTTGTTTGCCTTTTAAACACTTCAGTATATTACATAAAGCGTCAAGCCGGCCCCGATGGCTCATTCGTATCGACTGGGGCTTGTAACCTGGAGGTACCAGGTTCGAATCCCGGTCGGGCCGGATATTTATCATCTTGGTTGTGCATATACAGTGCTCCAAACTGTTCAAAGGCATGGAGTGTAAAGTGATGCCTATAGTACTGTGCACTATAAAGAACCCTTGAAGTCATTTGAAATAAGAGTAGGACATAGTCTCGGCTTCGGGCTTCCTTCTGTCGCAATATTGCCATGATTGTGCAGAAAGCAACGTAAAGCAATATTCACTCACACAAAACGTCAAAGGCAAACAGCCGTAACTGCTCACTTTAAAATTTAGCAGTTACTGCTGTTTGATATATTACAGTAACATTGCAAGGCAGTATCTGTTAGGCCTATTTGTTAATTATGCTAGCAGTTACTGCTGTTTGATTTTGACTTACAATTTAAAGGCAAACAACAGTAACTGTAACTGTTTAATTTTGTACGTTTTAACATTAGTTCGTAGGAAATTAACATCAGACACAAACAGACTATCAGTGCTAGCAGCAGCTTGTGTTGTATTGTTAGTACTGTTAGCATTGCTCGCATTGTAAGTATTGTTAGTTATTGTCAGTATTGTTGGATATCGTTAGTATTTTTAGTTATTGTCAGTTATTGTTAGTATTGCTAGTAATGTTAGTTGTTGTTAGTTATTGCTAGTATTGTTAGTATTGCTAGATATTGTTTGTTATTGTTAGTATTGTTAGTATTGTCAGTATTGTTAGTATTGTTAGTATTGTTAGTATTGTTAGTATGATTAATTATTGTTCGGCTTGTTAGTATTGTTAGTATTGTTAGTATTATTAGTATTGTTAGTATTGTTAGTATTGTTAGTATTGTTGGTATTATCAGTTTTGTTAGTATTGTTAATAGTGTTAGTAATGTTAGTATTGTTGTATTGTTAGTATTGTTAGTATTGCTAGTATTGTTGGTATTGTCCACATGGTTAATATTGTTAGTATTATTAGTTTCGTTAGTCTTATTAGTATTGTTGGTAAGTATTGTTAGTATTGTCAGTATCGTTAGTCATAGCTAGTATCGTTAGTTTTCGTTAGTATTGTTAGTATTGTTAGTATTGTTGGTAATACACCAGAGTATCATCAGGTGCACCCCTTTACCATATATTGTGTTATCGCGATCCTCATACAATATCTGAATGGCAGATAAGATAAGATAAGATAAGATAAGATAAGATAAGAGGCCTGCATGGGCGGAATATGCGGATAGGTTTCCAGCCCCGTCATTCACTTTCAAAAAACAAAATGTTTTTTCGCCATCCACTAGTAAATATTTAGTATTGTGGCCTCTGTGACAGAGATGTAGGGTTCTTGATTTATTATTGGGAAAGCCTCCGTGACCGAGATGTAGAGTTTTTGATTTAGTATTGTGGGAAGCTTCCGTAATTTGATTTAGCATTGTGGGTAGCCTTCGTAATTGAGATGTAGGGTTCTTGTTTTAGTATCGTGGGCAGCCTCCGCGACTGAAATATAGCGTTCTTGATTTAGTATATGGGTAGGGAGCCTCCATGACAAAGATGTACCGTTCTTGATTTAGTGTTGTGGGTAGCCTCCGTGGCTAAGATGTAGCGTTCTTCATTTAGTATTGAGGGGAGCCTCCGGGACTGACATGTAGCGTTCTTGACTTAGTATTGGGGGAGCTTCTGTGACTGAGATGTAGCGTTCTTGATTTAGTATTGTGTGGAGCCTCCGAGACAGAGATATAGTGTTCTTGATTTAGTATTGTGGGGAGCCTCCGTGACTGAGATGTAGCGTTCTTGATTTAGTATTGTGGGGACCTCCAAAATGGTCATGTAGTGTTCTTGATTTAGTACTGTGGGGAGCTTCTGTGACTGAGATCTAGCGTTCTTGTTTTAGTATTGTGGGAGCAACCGTGACAAAGATGTATAGTTCTTGATTTAGCATTGTATAGGGAGCATCTGTGACTAAGATGTAGCTTTCTTGATTTAGTATTGTGGGGAGCCTCCGTGATTGAGATGTAGCGTTCTTGATTTAGTATAGTGGGGAGCCTCGGTGACTGAGATGTAGCGTTCTTGATTTAGTATTGTGGGGAGCCTCCGTGACTGAGATGTAGCGTTCTTGACTTAGTAATGCGGGGAGCCTCTGTGACTGAGATGTAGCGTTCTTGATTTAGTATTGTGGGGAGCCTCCGTGACTGAGATGTAGCGTTCTTGACTTAGTAATGCGGGGAGCCTCTGTGACTGAGATGTAGCGTTCTGGATTTAGTATTGTGGGGAGCCTTCGTGACTGAGATAATTCTGAATCCTGTGTTTGGAGGGCAGTGTCATCTGATTATTTCACCATCCTCAGGTGGTTATTCGCGGCCGGTTTAGCCTGTATGTGCAGAAATCCAGCCTAAGACCTCATTGACCCACTCATAACTAATCCCACGTGATCAGGGCTCTCCAGAGCTCTTCAGACTTGCGAGAATTGCTGAGAATTTAACGAGTGGGTCAGAGTGCTCGTATCCTCCCTATACATGTTAAAGAGGGAGACAAACGAGGAAAGTCAACGAGTTTTTATCATTTTTCTAAGCGACAGGAATTAGATCACGAGAAGTTTGAAAATAAATGTACCTAAAGCGGGGCTCTCGTGGGGACCGTCTCGCTCAATAGTCGGCAATTCTCGCAAATCTAAAAAGCTCGTTTTATTTTCATCCGAGAATGACTTCATAAAACTTGCCCCTGGTCAGGGCACTGATGTTTGTCACGTGGTCAGGGCAAATTAACCCTCTTC
>OZ024909.1:73004565-73386783 GCA_964017125.1 Flabesymbios commensalis | reverse complement strand
TGTTAATATTTTTAGTTTTTGTTATTGCTTCTATTGTTAGTGGCATCAAAAAAATCTACAAATTATAATTTTCTAAATCTACACTTTCAAAATATCCCACCTCAAATCAATTCTACGTCCCCTTGGATATGAAAGGGTGTATTAAAGTGGCAGATACGCCCTTTTACATCCAAGGAAGCATTTAAATGCCAAATTTATAACTATATAAATAACCTATTTTGTATGATCGACGCTTGAAAAAAAACCTATTATAAAATTATACAAACTTTTTTTAACTGCCAAGACAAAAAATATATTAGACCCCTACGTTTTATAAGTTAGCAATAGGAGGCTCACCAGAGTATCATCAGGTGCATCCCTTCACCATATATTGTGTTATCCCGATCCTCATACAATATCTGAATGGCGGAGGCCTGCATGGGCGGGATATGTGAATAGGTTTCCAGCCCCGTTATTCACTTTCAAAAAACAAAATGTTTTTTTCGCCATCCACTAGTAAATATTTAGTATTGTGGCCTCTGTGACTGAGATGTAGAGTTCTTGATTTAGTATTGTGGGAAGCCTTCGTAATTGAGTAGGGTTCTTGTTTTAGTATCGTGGGTAGCCTCCGCGACTGAAATATAGCGTTCTTGATTTAGTATGTGGGTGGGTAGCCTCCGTGGCTAAGATGTAGCGCTCTTCATTTAAAAGTGTGGGGAGCCTCCGTGACTGACATGTAGCGTTCTAGAATTAGTATTGCGGGAGCCTCCGGGACTGAGATGTAGAGGTCTTGATTTAGTATTGTGGGGAGCCTTTGTGACTGAGAAGTAGAGCTCTTGATTTAGTATTATGGGGAGCCTTCATAATGGAGATGTAGTTTTCTTGACTTAGTATTGTGGGAGCCTCCGTGACTGAGATGTAGCGTTCTAGATTTAGTATTGGGTCAGAGTGCTCGAATCCTCCCCATACATGTTAAAGAGGGAGACAAACGAAGAAAGTCAACCAGCTGTCCGAAAATGACTTCATAAGACGTGCCCCTGGTCAGGGCACTGATGTTTGTCACGTGGTCATGGCAAGCTAACCCTCTTCATACTAGGGTTATATTACCTAATATCTTGTTAAAGCCAGTTATTTATACTTTAAGTAGTCAACATTTATATTTTCAAAGCATCTAGTGTTTTATTATGGCAATGCCACCTAATATTTTAATTCTGTATGTGATTTCATACAAACTAACCATGTCAATAATATATATATATATCTAACTAACTACCTTTAACGTATATAGTCAAGAACAATAGTAAATTTATTTTTTTATTGTACTTCTTTCGTCATGTTTGTCTGTACATACTATAAATTATTTTTTTCTGTTTGTATTCATTTCATGTATTTTGTATATATGTAATGTTTTGAGGGCCCCAAGGAAGATAGGTGAATGCTCATTGGATTTACCCTCTTGAAATAAAGATGTTCATATTATTATTATTATTATTATTATTATTATTATTATTATTATCATTATTATTATTATTATTATTATTATTATCATTATTATTTTTATCATTATTATTATTATTATTATTATTATTATTATTATTATTATTATTATTATTATTATTATTATTATTATTATTATTATTATTATTATTATTATTATTATTATTATTATTATTATTATTATTATTATTATTATTATTATTATTATTATTATTATTATTATTATTATTATTATTTTTATTATTATTATTATTATTATTATTATTATTATTATTATTATTATTATTATTATTATTATTATTATTATTATTATTATTATTATTATTATTATTATTATTCTTATTATTATTATTATTATTATTATTATTATTATTATTATTATTATTATTATTATTATTATTATTATTATTATTATTATTATTATTATTATTATTATTATTATTATTATTATTATTATTATTATTATTATTATTATTATTATTCTTTTTATTATTATATAAACACAGTTTCCAGCAAGTGTCAATCTAAATATAATTTGTTAAAATAGTTTTTCATGTTCATTAACCCTTAAGGCGATAAACTAAATCATTTAAATTTCCATCCACTTAAAGTTGTGTCCGCTACCGCAATCCACAACTTCAAGTGGGTGACAATTACTCATATTGGTTTATTTTTTAAAATGACTAGAGTCGTGCTTAGTAGTGCTAGGTTCAAATCAAATAATTTTCTTTTAATAAATAGAAATAGTTTTCGTCATTCCAAGCTGGAAATTGTGTTTGCACTTCCAGCTTTGGTCAGTGAATATTGTTTTACGTCGCTTTCTGCACAATCATGGCAATATCGCGACAGAAGGAAGCCCGACGACGAGACTATGCCCTCCTGCTATTTCGAATGATTTCAAGGGTTCTTTATATTGCACAGTACCATAGTCAGCACTGAACCCTCCAGGCTTTTGAACAAATTGGAGCACTGTATATGCACAACCACGATGACAAATATCCGGTCCAATGATTCGAGCCTGGTACCTCCAGGTTACAAGCCCCAGCCGATAGTATGTTGTTAATAATATTGCTAAACAGAGAGACTTTAACGCACGGCATGGCGAATATAATATAATGTTACGACAATATAAGCAATTAATCCAAAGAAAGAAAAGACAATACCAGCAAGCCAAACTTAGTGAGCTGGAAAATATGAGAACGGAAGATCCTACTTCCTATCGGAAATTCTGGAAATCTTTAAATCCTAGAAATGTTACTACCGGGCCTACTTTGGCAGACTTTGTGAAATACTTTGAACAACAAGTCTACCCACCACATGTGGATTATTTTTATTATGAACACATGAATAATATTATAAAGCAAGTAACTTCATTTCAACATAATGTAGAGCACGATAAATCTAATATGACACAGTTCCTAAACAGTCCCATAACTGCAGAAGAAATTAAAAAGGCAATTCAAAAGTTGAAATGCAAGAAAGCAGCGGGTGTAGATGGTATTTCTGCCGAATTTTACAAATATGGATGTAATGAACTATTGCCAGCATTAGAATTGTTGTTCAATACCATTCTTACTAATGGGGAATATCCATCCAGATGGGCTACCGGTATAATCCACCCTGTCTACAAAAAGGGGGACCATGGTGTTCCAGATAATTACAGGAAAATCACAGTCATGCCGTGTATTGGGAAGCTATTTGAATCTATACTTAATAACAGACTCTCATTTAAAAACGAAGTGTGTAATGATAATGATCCTTATCAAGCTGGTTTTAAAAGCAATTCGCGAACTACGGACAATATATTCATATTATGTGCCATCATAGATAAACAAAGGTGTCTTTCTAAACCCCTGTATACATGCTTTGTCGTTTTCACAAAAGCATTTGACTATATTGATAGAACAGCATTATACTACAAATTATTGAACAGGGGAATAGACGGCAATTTGCTAAACATAATAAGAAGCATGTTTTCTAAAGCAGAGTGTCGTGTAAAATGGGACTCGCGTATCAGTGACATATTAAAAAGCGAATATGGGGTTCTACAAGGCGGTATGCTCAGACCCAAACTATTCACGGAATTTTTACAAGACATATCCGCAACATTTGACCAAGATCAAGGTATCCCTGTGGACACCTTACTAATGGTATATCTGTTATTTGCAGATGACCTTGTCCTTTTTTCAGAATCTGCTGAGGGATTACAAAAACAGCTAACTGCTCTGTATTTATATGCTTCCCTTTGGCATATCATAGTAAGCATTCCTAAAACAAAAGTTCTAATCTTTAATGAGCGTTACACAAAAGTACACGGAAGCTTCCACTATGGTGATAACATTATAGAAAAATCTGAACAATATAAATACCTGGGTGTGGTATATAGCACCAAGTCTGCTAATAACGTGTTAAAATAAACTTTTTCTCATCTTGCTTCCTAAGCTGGGAAAGCAATTTTTTCTCTACCCACTATTGCGTTCAAGGCATTTGATTGTCAAATATTGCCCATACTAGAATATGGAAGTGATATATGGTACACAGGCGATGATGTTAACGATCTGGGAAAAATCCATCTAAAATTTATTAAATCTACACTTGGAGTTAGAAAGCAAACACCTACACCTGCAATATATGGGGACACGGGACGATTTCCACTGATCATCCGACAACACATAAAAGCCGTAAAATATTGTAGAATTCTAAAACTATCTCAGACCCATCCAGTCAGAAATGCCTACAATATGCTTCTTGAGCTAGATGGCATTGGTTTCACGAATTGGTGTTCCCGTATTCGCTCTGTCCTCGAACGAGCCGGGCTTGATCAAATTTGGGAATCACAGAATATTGGGGATACAAATAAATTCATGCTTTTATTTAAAGAATCATTTGTTAGAATATTTACACAGCAGTGGAGAAAAGATATTGAGAGTTCGAGTAAGCTGCGCACATATGCATTAGTAAAAAAATATTTCTGTGTTGAACCATATATCTTACACACAAGGGGTAACCATCTCATAACATCAATGGCGAGATACCGAATGAGCTCACATGATCTAAATATAGAAAGAGGACGATACAATAATCCAATAACTCCAATAAACCAGCGAATATGCACAAGGTGTGAATTAAACGAAATTGACGACGAAATACATCTTCTTCTCCACTGTAACGCTATGAATAATGAACGCAAAATCTTGTTTAACTCTGTAACCGCAACTATCAATATACAGCCGACAAATGAAATGTTTCTACAAATTATGACATCTAGAGACATAACAGTGATGAAGTCACTAGCGCAATTTATCTATGGCTGTTTTAAACAAGTTAATTGTTAAAAACACCGAGTATAATAAATCAAAGTCACCTATCGCTGTATTATCCATATTATCATGCCTTCATGATCTGACTTGGGTATTACCACATATCAGGACGGCTGTTGCTCTCGGATTTATTATTTGGCTTTTTAGGGCCGGTTAGGGACGTTTCCGTCGCCTTTGTTATCAGATGAGGTGGGGCCTTATGGGGGATTTCAGAGTTGCTAAGTCAACTGATTTTATCTATGAGGTCGGGAATGTTTTTCTTCGATTGTAACTCCGAGTATGTGGTACTAACTAGGTCGTGAGTGAAATGGTATGAAATAAACAATATAGTGAATTAAAATAAGCTGTAATGTTGTTGTTTTTTTGTGCGAGGGCCATATAGGTAATAAATCACTAGTTAATTAAATAAACTTGAATGTTATTGTGTGAGTGCCATGTCCTGCGTGAATGGCACACATAATTATTATCCGTAATTGTCATTGTTATTACATCACTAAGTCTGCAACACTCGATAATATGGATGGTTCTGATGCTATACTTTGTTGGCAGTCGACGAACCACAATGTCCGACTTTTATTACTATGTATATATTGTGTTACGGTAGTAGTACTGTTATTACGTTGTTAAGTTTACACCACTAGTCAATACCAGGGAATCTCCGAGTTCATAGCGACTGTGCTTGCATGGTCACATGGCTCGGAGCTACCTGTTTCGCGGATTGCCACATTAATTGTACTGCTTTATATTATATATATATATATATATATATTTTAAATACCATATAATTTTTACCATTGTCTTATTTCATACTCCAGTTACTGTAGCATAATTATGCACTTGTATATATTTTTGGTTTCTACGCTTTCCAGAGTGTCTTTTTTGCTACTATATATAATTAGTATATTATACATAGTAGCTATTTTATCTCTGGTTTTGGTGCGGGAAACAAAATGATAGACCCCCATGTTATCTTGGCTATGCCTTTTAATTTTATTTTAAGAAGTAGTCATTTGTATTACCGAAATACCCAGTTTTTATTATGGCAATGCCACCTAACATGATTTTAGTTGTTTACCATACCATGTATATTGTCTTATATGATTTTAACAAACTAACATTCTTGTATATACATGTACATATATCTCTCTTATTACTATGACAAATAAGTCTGTAATGACTTTTATTTCTGTCAATAAAATATCTGTCTGTCTGTCTGATACGAATGAGCCATCGAGGTCGGCATTCCAGCTTGGAATGACGGAATATAAACAGACAATTTAGTAGGACAAGGGTTGAAACGCGGATCGTGCCTGAGAATACAGAGCATAGGCTGCCCAATCAATGTCAATATACTTCACGTCAGATGAACCTGCAATGCACGATTCTGACTGCTTTCCCAGTCAATTCTCAGCCGATTTTCATGAAATTTGGCACACACTATGATACCAACTTCGCAATATTATGTATTTACCAGTTTACAACGTTTGAGAATTTGACATGATTCTAGTAAACTGCAAATTATGACCTCGCTATTTAAACCCATTAAAATGTTTTAGTTGTGTTTTAATCTCGAAATTCCATTAAAGTTAAATTGTTTAGCTTTCAAAATACTCACTAAAATGTATCGCTTCATGAAAATCAATTGATAATTGATTAAGAAATCAGAGAAAACAGTCGCCACATGACAGGTTGATACGAGTATGGAGTACACACAGGTCGCCTCATAGATTAAAAAAAATGCAGGTTAACCCATCTGATGTTGTAACCCTATATATATATCAAAAAGTTTTTAATACATGCTTAGTGACTAAAATAATTCAATATTTGAGGTGTAAATATAGACATATTTCGTCAATTGAAGCTGGAAATTGCGTTTGCAATTCCAGCTTCAAATGAAAAATAGAAACAAACAATTCAGCAAGCCAGAAGTCTTCATTGAAATCGCTGTCTAATGCAAGTCGAGAATTGTGACAGCAATAAAATAGTTTCATACAGATTTTTGCAGGTGTAGGAAATCAAGTCAGTTTTTAAGAATGCACAATGAAGCTTTGGGGTATCACGTGGGTTTGAAGAATAGAAATATAAATAAAAAGCATTAGATCTATAATTATTGTTCTTGCAATAGTGTATATATTGTCTGGAGCTATGTTTATTTGTATTACATAAGCTATTCAATATTAATAATTAAATAATAATAGTATGGATTTTGCTATGTTAAACGCTGACCAGTTGACTATCAGTGGCCTCAAGTCGAGCCGAGAGCCACCTGGTGAGTGTCTTGGAAGTAGTTAAAGTGGTTGTTACAGCAACACTAGCGCTAGGTGGTATCATTTCCAGTTAGTCACGTGGGAGAACAACACATTTTTTCATACACATTTTAATAGAATTGTCCGAATTTGGAATATTTACCTGAAACCATTATTGTTTCCAACAACACTAATATTTATCATGTTTATAAACGTAAAATAATTGAATTTTATTTTAACAAATGTTATACATACGATGTAAATAATCGTTGATTATGGACTTGTGGATATATATATAAACATAATTATTTAAACTGGATTGTAATAACTCGATGTAGTAAACATCAATCAATCAATCAATAAAACTTCTATAGCACCTATATCCTCAGCGGACCAAGCTCAGAGGCGCACAAATCCTTAGCGTGATCATTTGTCATAATCGAGGCCAAAGCAGGTTCGTCAACAGAGAGCCGGGCTGCTGAGGAGTTAGGGTGGGAAAGCCAGATCAAATAGGTGAGATTCAAGTAATTTCCGGAATGTTAAGATTGTTTTGGCATTACGTATTGGCAGAGGTAGGGCGTTCCATAAGGCTGGGCCAGATATATAGAGGAAGCTCTTGACTCAGTCTTAGTTTTTATACGAGGAACAACAAATCTATTTGAATTTGTGGAGCGTAGATATTTTGAGCATTTCGGACGAACAAGTAAATCAGCCAGATATGCAAGTTGGATGTCTAAAAATTCAGGGTTCGGAAAGTTTTTGCGCATATTTTAAAATGAATGCGAAACTTGACAGGAAGCCAATGTAATCGTTTTAGAATAGGACCGGAACGATTAAAACGTGGGGCTTTGGTTACCACTCTTGCAATACAGTTCTGAACGCGTTGTAATCTAGCGATATCCTTTTCTGGTATCTTGTAAAAAAGTGATTTACAATAATCTAACTTGCTAATGACCAGTGCCACTGCAATTTGCTTGGCAAGATCTGAGGACACACTTTTTCGAATTCGACGCAAATCACGGATATGATAGAAGCATGCCCTACATGTTTGTGATATGTGTTTTCGGAAATTCAAGCTACTGTCGAATACTACACCAAGATTTATGGCTGACGCAGATGGATTTGTGTCTTGACCTAGAATTAAGCATGGGAAATTATTTAAGATTTTTTCTCGTTGAAGTTTTTGGTCCCAATGAGAAGAAATTCTTACTAGGATTAAGCTTCAGTTTAGACCCTGTCATCCAGGCGGACACGGCCATTACACAATGTTGCAAATTCTCAAGAGATTCCCTAGAATTGGAAACGGGTAGAGACATGTAAATTTGAGTATCATCGGCATAAAGATGGTGGTTTATGTCAAAACTGGAGATGATAGCGCTGAGTGGTGTAGTGTATAGGGTAAAAAGCACTGGTCCCAGCACGGAGCCCTGTGAGAGTGTGACTTTATCTGACAGAGTGTTTTTAATTTTTACGGATTGGTGCCTATTTTGCAAATAAGAAGAAAGCCAAATTTGAGCCTCCCCAGATATTCCATACCAATCTGAAAGTCTATTTGTTAATGTAGCATGGTCAATGGTGTCGAAAGCGGCCGACAAATTGAGCAAGGTCAGAGCTGTAACCTCACCCTGGTCCATACTAATAATTATATCGTTATGTACTTACAGTAGTGCTGATTCTGTAGAATAATGTTTCCTGTAGGCTGATTGTAATGGATTAGATAGATGGTTATTTTTTCTATGAGCTTGCAGCCGATTGGCTACTACCTTTTCTAAGATTTTGGGAATGAAACTCAAGTTGGATACAGGCCTGTCATTTTTCAGTTCGTTTTTAGAAAGAGATGTTTTTTTAAGTATAGTGGTCTTACATGAGCTTCTTTGAAATTTTGAGGAAATGTACTAGTTTCCACTGAAAAGTTAATTATATCAGTGATGGGAGTTATTGATATATCAAGACAATTGTCAGCACGCTTGTATAAATGGGGTCCAGATCACATGATATTGACGATGAGCTCAAAATAAGCTTTTTAATTTCATCTTCTGTCGCACGTTCAAAAATGTTCATTTTGGATATAATTTTGCACTGAAGGAATATTGTGTACTTTATCTGAAAATTTGGTGCGGATAGTTTTAATTTTATCAACAAAATATCTAGAGAAATGGTCACAAAGTGATTTTACTGATGTGAATTCTGGCAGAGCCGGCGGTGGAATTCTATGAAGAATAGTATTTATTGAGTTTCATAGACGACGGGGATTGTCCGAATTTTCTGAAATAACATCAGCTAAATATTTCGATTTAGCTTTTGTCATCATTCTATTACACAGGTGGCATTGATGTTTGTAACGAGAACGATCTAGATTTGTGCGAGATCTGCGCCATGTTCGTTCGAGATTGTGGCGAAGGGTTTTAGCCTTCATTATTTCTTGAGTCATTCATGGAGTTGGTGGTTTTCTGGGTAGAGTCTTTGTACTTACAGGAGTGTATTTGTCCAAAATAGAGCCACGGATAGAATCATACTCTTGACAGAGTGCTGAGAGTTCTTTCTTTGGTTTCTTTATGAGATCCGAATATGTGAATAAAAGGATTCATAATCATTTTTTTTCGGAACGCTATTTTCTAAATGTTTTGCAAGAGACCGCTTCACAGCAAACACGAGACATTAGGCCAAAGCTGATTTAATGCTGGTCTAACGTCGAAGATGTTGGACCAACATTAAAACGGCATTGGGTCAGTGTATTGTGTTACTGGGTTATATTACAACAGCCCACTAGAAATATTTAACACATTAGTTTTAAGTCGTAAAGCGCTTAATTAAATAATCTAAGTTTTTACCCGCTTCACGTTGTGTCTCGCTACCTCGATCCACAACTGCAAGTGGGTAAAAAATACTCATATTTGTTTAATTGGATATCAAACATTTGCAAATCTTCATGTTTAAACAAACATTTCATTCCCGATAACGTTGATTAAAAGGCCCATACCCAGGCAAATGGCATGTTTTTGTTTTAGCTGTGCTATATCTTTTTGAGTGTTTGAATGAGTGAAGGCAACATTCCGATAGATTACATCTTTAGAAACATCTTTTGGCAACGTCATCAGGTTTCAAAAAAAACGAATTATGACAAAATGTCGATCAATACATTTTTGTTTTTTAGATTTACCCGTTTTTTAATAGGGTTGCCATGTTTGACAGAAAAGTAACATCGAGTCGCCAATTTGATTATTTCCTTCTAAAGATATTTTTTTTTATAATTTTCCAGCCGAAATAGATGCCAAAAAGTTCTTAACTCGTATTAGGATAAGTATGTAAGGTCTCAGATGTATCACATCGTCAAAGACGTTGCTAGTTTAATTACAATGTCTTTGGAAAGTCACTGCTTAATGGCGCTTTCCCAACGGGTCTCACATTTCCAAACACGAACGGTCAACACTTCTAAACTCGGCCAATTTACATGTTTTACATCTTTGCGGGACATCATGAACATCGCCAAAATACACAGGTAATATTTATGGGATGTTCGTGGCTGCTGTGGTGACAAAAAGAAAGGGATTTTCTCAGGGTTGATCCTTTCAAATGGAAAACAAATCAACATCGGACCCTTCATCTAGACCCTCAGCGCCTTGGTCGAACCAATATAATTTAAAGGGATGGTTGTTAGAAATTGTATGAACATTCCGAAATACACACTTAGCTTTAAGGGTTAAAGGGTCGTATCTGCCACTTTATAAAGTGGCAGATACGAGCTTTTGAAACCGGTTTATGGTTTATTAATTAATAACTTTCCTCACAATTAAATACTTTTCGACCTGATGAATACGTATCAGTCCCATTTTACTTGCAAAATTATCCACGCTCTCATCTGCATACAATGGAAGACCTAATTCAAACACGATTTTCCCTTTGTAGTGATCCATCTGTAGTGAATATTCGACTGCCTTGATTATGTGTTTGATCACCATATGACTATATAAGTTTGCAGAGTATATTTCCACGTTGATACACCGGGCTTTGCCGCCGTCATAGCATGCATAGTGAGACAGTAAGCTGACCACCTGGCATTTACCAGGCTGGAGAGAATCAAAGCTGAAGTGAACTTTCCATTTCGGCGGAATCATTTGAAGGTTTTCTTTCATCACTGAGAATGGGTGATAAGCCGCACATATTCTGCCGCTGGGAAACAACTGTTTGTTTAGACTGTTCGTAATGATATGAGGTATTACGTGTGGCTGCAGGCTGATGACGTCATCCACAGGGTAGATGACGTCATATACAGTGTAGTCAGCGCTGATGACGTCATCTCCAGGGTGGTCAACATTCCAAAGTAACCTGAATAGTTCATCTGTTGATGTCAGGTAACACCTGTAACCCTGGCGAAATATAAAATCATCCATCAACAATTAAATCTAATTTGTCGATGAATAAATTTGTCATTTGGTGGATCATTGTAATCAATTAGTATTAAGGAGTAGTAGTAGGGAATTATTACTTCACTTCACTTTTCGGCACTCATGGTCATTTAAGTGACATTGTAATAGGATAAAAACAATGGAATCCATCGATGAAATGAGTGATGTACAGATGATGATGTGAGGGTGGGGTGATATGTGATGGCTGGTTGTTGAGAGTGTGTTCCTTCACTCGCCCAATAAGGTAGCCTGAGCAAGACTCCTCTCATGGCTCTTTCACTGACAGCCTTACGATAGAGACGGAATTTCTGTCTACCAATAGAGGTCAATCCAGGGTATTTATCCCCAGACATGCCCAGATGTCCAGAGATTCGTTTCTTTCCCTCAAAACACGGCTCCACTACAGCACTGGCAGTGCCTGCACTTATACGGGAGCTGTATTGGCACTGCTGTTTAGTGGAGGAACCAGGATAAACCACTGGCAGTCCGCTCAAAGCTTATGTCTGCAGCTTCTCTTGGATGATTGCTGTAGACTAGTGTTTCTGCATCATGCTGTACATACGGAGCACATCCCAATGACCCCATCCTGATTGGGGTAAAAAGTACTACTACTAGCGATCATCCCAGTACCCCTATTGTAACAAGATAAAATGTTATGCTGTGAAAAGACTTGGGACGTAGGTAAGACATCCAAACTAATAAGAAATATCCAGTACAAAAACAAGAGTTTGAAAGGATTTGACGCCGCTCAAACTAATAAGTTAAGGTAATCTTAATTTTATGATTTCTTGTGGGATCTAGTTATTTTATAATAAAATTTTTTAGGTATAGAACTTTGTAAATTTAATGTTCTTCACAACACATCTTGCTATCAACGTTATAATAGGCCCTGGTCCACTACACTCCAGGTGTAATATTGAATCCAAAATTGTATGCGAATATATTGCTTCAATTGAAAAAATATAAGAAAGCGTAATTGTAATACAACGTATATGATAAACTGTAGTATGCTAATTAAAAATTTCAGGATCGTAATTGACTCAATGAAACTTTTTTAACTACATTCAAATGTCCTCAAATCAAATAATGAACAGAAAAAGCTAAATTTTGCATAGTTGAACATACTTTCACAAAATAATGGTGCAATATTAGGCTTAATACCATCAATCATCACTCTTATGACATATTTATAAAGCTGTAGCCTATACATGGGGACACAATATCAAGAGGTTGATAAATATTACTTCTATACATATATTATGTTAATTGGTAAAGGGTTTATGATCTGAATTAGTCGGCAGCACGTTTTTAGTGCTACTGATAGATGTTAATATAGATATGAGTATTTTCGCAATAAAGTACAATAAAACTATATTCTTGTAGGCCCACCCATGATGTCAGCGGTGGTTGTGGAGGTGCTTCACGTTTAGCTCTGACAATGGGGCGAATGTGAAGTCTATGGCTAACTCTTAAAAAAATTTTACTGTCTGATCACGACACCCCTTACACAAACCTAGAAGCGTTGACGCGGTTGTCATACTAATCTCGTTCGGCATTCGCACCTTTAACCTCCAAATTATTCAATCTGAATTTTCACCCACTTGAAGTTGTGTCTCGCTGGCGCGATCCACAACTTCAAGTGAGTGAAAATTATTCAGATTTGACAAAACGAAGGTCAACTTTTCTCAAATATATTGCTGATTGATGTCAAATTTTATCTTTAACATGTTTAAAAGGTGGTACTTAATGTGCTAATAAAAAATGAAAACCCGAATATATGCGGCACCGGCGGGTAAAGGGTTAATGTAGGATTCCATAGAAACAAAGACCATCGTCAAACATGAAATAAACTCACCCTTTTTTCTATTATTTTGAACTTCTCTGGATTTGTCAGATAGTAGTTGTTTTCACAGACAGCCCAAATCACATTATTCACAGCTGCCGGATGTTCCTTCTTCACAATATCCATAGTGTAATCCTGTAATTTATGTATTATTTTCCATCCCTAAAAATCATCATTTCAGATAGTTAGTATATATCCTCTCAAATTATAGGGGAAGGACGGGCAGGACGAGACACCTAACTATATGGTCTTAATAACTGTATATGACACCCCGAATTTGCTACAGAAGTATGTATCCACCTACTGTGGATATAGATGCTCAAAATGATACATAATCGAGTGATCCTATCTAGTATTAGGAGTGCCGAATAATTTTTGAATAAATATAAGCGGTGGCTCATCTTGCCCACCCCATTGGTCAAGACGGGCCCACGGGTAATCTTGCCCTACAATTTTCCTACAGGTGGCTTATCTGTGATAATAGGCATATCAACAATAACCGCCATGATACACATGATAAAAATACATTGCAAAATAATTATATTGCAATACAGTTTTCTAAATAGTGGGCTTATGGCCGTGCCCATACCCTGGTATCACAGCAATTTCAGTTTAAAAAAATTGAAAATCTCACACACTTCATGATAATGATATGTAAAATAGAATGAGTATGAGCCACCAATTAACAGACATTCTTTAGTTGGCCCTAATGCCCTGCCTTACTACCTAAGAGTGGTACATGGATTGTTGCAATAGTAACTTGTTAGTAGGCCTTGTGGTAGCTCGACTCCACCTGGGGAGGGTCAATAGGGATCTGTTCCGTCTGTTGCATGCTGTATGACATGGTACGGTAGCACTAGTCTTCAGCGATCATCAGAGGGAAGCTGCAGCCTCCACGTGTTCGGCTATAATCTTCGGGTGATTGCCAGCAGCGAACCCTGGTTCCACCCCTCAACAGAATTTCCAATGCAGCTCCCGCATCAATGTAGGTACTTGGCCTTAAACTAAACCAGCAATAGAGTTGTCCTTTACTATTGTTACTATGGCGACTATCCGACCCGACGTCTCAATTTTGACGGGTAGCTGCATCACAAGAATGCCTGTGAATTTGACACAGATCACGGATGATAAAAACACCATGGAGAAATAAGCTGACTGAAATTCAAGTCACAATCAAATAGCCAACTAAATTTCTGGTGGATTTACTATATAACATTTCTTTTCTAATAAAGGTTACATATTGTTGAATATTGCAATAATAAAAATATAGGTTTCAATGAATTATTGTTAGTCTTCTCAGCTAATATATGGAGGCTTGGCACTCATAATTTACTAGAGTAGTGCCTCTCAACTTGAGGCCTCACCCTAATAAATTTTGAGCGTCAAATACCTATCTGGATCCGCCACTGATTTATGTTAACAGTTATCACACAAATCGCTAAACCAATGCTTGTTTAATGTTGGCCCAGCGTCGTAGACGGTGGGCCAACATTAAACCAACATTGGTTCAACGTCTTGTGCCTGCTGTGTAACCACTAAAGTACCAACTCACAGGCAGATGTTTCTTACATCTTACAGCTCCGTCAATGATTGCCTTCCCTGCATCTATGACGTATTGATAATTAAACGCAACCTATAAATATTTCAAAAGTACTTTATTTTAGTAGCACAAATCAGTCTTTGTTTATTCAAATATACCAATACTGTTCGAATTGGTGTTAGGTAACAGCATTCGGATAATTCAATCTTGTCAACTCTAGGGTAATAATTCAGCATGATATACACTTGTTTATACCTTTTATTCGAATGTCTGTAAAATATTTGAACACAGAACATTACCAAATTATGTATTTAACCAAGTAAATGTTCGTCTCCATAATCTCCAAATAATCATGTTTTTTCTTTAAATATATCTAATAATATTAAAAAATAATAATGTAAGCTTTATTGATATATAGTGTTAATTGAAACATGGTTAAACATTCACAATGCGGCTGCTACATATAGGATGTATAGCCTGTAGTGTCATACTCACCATTGGAACATCAATCTCGGCCAAGGTTGGCTAATAATAATAGTTCTCATCAGTCATTATAATGTGCTGACATTCTCACTATGTCAGATACTATAATGTCCCATCATACTCACTATTTACCCATCAATCATGGCCATGTCTGGTTAATATTTATTATCGGTCATTATTATTCCCCGTCAAACTCTGAGTATGACGGGGAATTATAATGACCGATAATAAATATTAACCAGACAAGGCCATGATTTATGGGTAAATAGTGCGTCACTATGGCGGACGTTATAATGGGCCATCATACATGTACGTACTATGTCACCATCAATCATACCCACAGCTGGGTAATAGTTCATATCAGACATTATGATGTCCCATCTGTCTTTCAGACGATCTATACCATTCGCAAACTCACATGTCGGTCTTATGCTGAGAACATGCTGCAAATCTCCCAACACAGCTAATCTGCATTTAACTACATAGAATAAACAGACAAAAATCATAAATACTTAAACATTACATACATAATTAAAATTACATACAAACAGACGGACAAACAGACACAACAAGCAGGAACAAGTGGTATTGCAAAAAGTGGGTGACAAAAGAGCGTCACAATCACTGTCTGACTTCCCCAGTTCGAAATGCATAATATTATTTGAAAAAGTAGACATTTTGTTCATTGAGCTATGTGAATTAAATTATAGCGTGTTAAATCTACTGGATATTGAACAGTAATATGGAGAAGACACATATGTGCTTACATAACATAATTAGGGATCAATATCGAAGTATTTCGATGAGTTTTTCGTAGAATAGAATCGACCTAAAAATGACAGCATTACCTTACACACAAAGCGATTTCAAGCATTTTGAATCGACAGTCTAGCCTGGTTATAGACAGTTAACCCTCTAACCGCCAAATTATTCAATTGGAATTTTCATCCACTTGAAGTTGTGGCTCGCTGACGCGAACCACAACTTCAAGTGAGTGAAAATTATTCAGATTTGACAAAATGGAGGTCGACAAATTTCAAATCTTGCTGAATAATGTCACATTTTATCTTTAACATGTTTAAAATGTGGTATTTGATGTGCTAATAAAAAATGAAAAACCAAACATATGCGGCACCGGCGGTTAAAGGGTTAACAAACCTCAGATGGCCGTACACAAAACATGTATATTGCAGCCCTAAAACCCTGAAGCAAAACTGTTTACGTATATATGACGTGTTTGAGACAAAAGGTGGACACAGCCGGAAAACATAAAAATATAGATGCGAGCCTTTATCATTTTTGAAGTTCACTCCGAGACTGTGGTGGACTGGCCTAGTAGATACTTCTATTTTAAAATTAGGATTTGCCACGTGAACAAACAGTCAGGAACAACAATTAGACTTACCTCATGAACAAACATCAGACTTACCCCATGAACAAACATCAGACTTACCTCATGAACAAACATCAGACTTACTTCATGAACAAACATCAGACATACCCCATGAACAAACATCAGACTTACCCCATGAACAAATATCAGACTTACCTCATGAACAAACATCAGACTTACCTCATGAACAAACATCAGACTTACTTCGTGAACAAACATCAGACTTACTTCATGAACAAACATCAGACTTACTTTATGAACAAACATCAGACTTACTTCATGAACAAACATCAGACTTACTTCATGAACAAACATCAGACTTACCCCTTGAACAAAAATCAGACTTACTTCATGAACAAACATTAAACTTACCCCTTGAACATATATCAGACTGTTCCAGTGTATTTTCATCCTGATAACTATCTTGATTCTTCTCCGCCATTTTCTATGTTAAAATACGTAAAATATATATGTGTTTTGATTACAGATAAAGTAGGGAGAATCATCAGCCTATCTTATATGACTAACTCCGTGGAGTTGAATCTGCACCTTCTCAGCAAACATGAGACATTGAACCAATGTTGTTTTAACCCTCAACGGGCTGATTTTTTTAGTAAAAAATATGGAAACCAAAGGGTTTGTTTCAATTTGAAACCTGCATAAATGTCTCAGTTAACGCGTGCACCCGCCTTCTGGAGATTGTGCTCAGTATCAGCATAGAGTTAATTAGAAGAGTCTAGTTGTTTTCTTTTAAATTGGATATGTCTCCCTTCCAGCAGCGTAACCATAAAGTTTGATAGCTATTAGATGTTGTGCCAATGGCTTTTGTAATTATTGTTACGAAATGGCTCCTCTGGACAGTAGACAAGCTGTGTCAAGACTTGCTGCCGGGAAGATGATCTACAGTAACTAAATCGTCTTTATGCTCAATCAGTTGGGCAACAGTTTTAATATCTTCACACCCGGTGATGTGCTAAGCACAAAGTGGCCTGTCAACACTCCCAGCAAACACGAGACGTTGACCCAATGCTGGTCCAATTCTGGCCCACTGTCTGCGACGCTGCCCCAGTATAAAACCAGCACTAGTTCAACGCCTTGTGTTTGCTGGGTTGCGGGTCTGGCAGTGCAAGCCGACACCGACCCAATGTCTGTTGAATGTTGGGCCAGCGTCGCCGGTGCTGACTAGTATCTTTTCAACCGTAGTCAGTAGGTCTACTTCATGCTGGCTGTCATTCTCCACACATAGATGTCGCTCAGGTCAACCCCGCTCTCTCTCTGTAACCACACGCCATGTTTGGACAAAAACTGCTCATTTTGAGCAGTTTTGTTGATATAACAACTGTAGGCTTATAAACACGCTTAAGTGTCCTGAAAATATATGGCAAATATAAAACACCACTACTCCGTCACATATGATTTCCTATTCACATAGAAATAGAAAACATTCAATGGATTACTTTTTCTGCCTACGCGCTGCTGTTAGAAGGTCCATGTTTACGTTTTTCTGACAGAATTTACAATCGGCTTCAAAACACTGGCAAATATAAATTACTGAATGACATGCGAATTGTGCTGGTTCAATTTATCCACTACTAAACAGAATAAATAGCCCTTACCTGTAGCAAACTCTAAGATCAAATTAAATATTGAAAAAAGGATAAGTAATGAGTCGAAGTGAGTACCAAAATAGTTCCGTGGTTATAGGAATGGTTATAAAATCACGCGGTAACGCTCACTAACGGCTGATAAATCTGGTCAATCGCCATGCGTGCATACCGCGAAATGAGCGTGTGGTATCAGAGATATAATCTCTGAGGTCAGAATGGCTGGCTGTAATACAGGCACGATGCTTTGAACAAAAGGCCCGTCGTCTGTGACGCTGGCCCACATTCAGCGTGGCGTCAAACACGTCACGGTAACCCAATGCTGGGCTAATGTTGGCTAAGCATCGTAGACGGTGGGCCAACAATAGTCCGGCATTGGGTCAACGTCTCGTGTTTACGGAGAGAACGCTCAGACACAAAACTGACAGACACAAAACTGATCGGACGAACAAATGAGCGGTGAGCAGTAAAGCAATATATCTCCACCTCTATGGTATCAGCGTTTGTACTCGTCGCATCATTTAATGGGAAAACTAAGTCTACCTGTGACTGTTTCTGTGCCTGTAGTAGAATTATGCCCTAATTAGCTACAATTAGCCATAAAAATGTGCTAATTATCTCTCAGAAAATACTATTCCTCCACAAATATAGTGACACAAAAATATTATGCCTCGTTTTCATGTAATTTTTACTCAAAAATTGATTTTCATTTCATTGGTTAAATGTCATCTTCAAGGTAAAAAATGAAGTTCAAGATCAAATATTAGTGAACAATTAAACATAGGAGAGACAGCGAGAGGTGTAATTAGCTGGCTCGATGTTGGGATAATATGTGACATCGGACCAACAATCACCCATGAACTGGCACGTGTTTTTGTAAGCCACCGAGGCACACGTACCCTGTGAATACAGAGCAAGCACAAGACTTTTACCATGTGTTTTTTCAATGTTAGATGTCAAATATATATTACATTAATGCTATATAGTGGCGTAAAATTTTGAATTCAATAATACACCTGAAGATATAGTGGGAACTAGATGGGTTGTGAGGAACATTAACATTACACTCAAAAATAGCCAATCATGAATAATAATTTAAATACATTCCTTTCAGTAATTAGTTTTATCTGTTAGTCTAGCTGACTTATTTGGTCTCACAATTAATTAATTTCTGTTGTTTTTAATATATTAACTCGAAAACAGCATCATCTACAATGACGTTTTAAATTATTGTTTTAGTACATTCTAGATCAGCACCATTCACAAAAAAATGCAATTATCCTGTGTATAGGCCTGCAAATTCATAAGAAATCACTGGCTAAAGGAAGATAATAGGTGAATAGGTGAAAATGTCTCAAATTGCAACTACAATTCATTTAAAATATGGTATATAGAAGGAGGTATTATAATTTCACGCGAACATAATAGCTCTATTAGAAATCTATATTGATTTTGCAAATGTCCCAAAAACAGGAAATTGGTGCGATATTGGACATTTTTACCCTTGACAAATAAAAGAGTGCCTCAGCCTGTCACATGATGGGATTATCTAATCACTTCCGTCATTCAGTTGCTATTTAAATTAGGGGGTAAAACACAATACTTGGGCCAGCTTGGTAGGCTTATATTAGGCTATATATTAATTTATGGTTATGCAAATATATTCGATATATACGCGCAAGTTTAGAAACAGCAGATTTTGAATAGACTGTGGGAGAGCCAACAATCACTGACAATTGGGCGTGCAAACAAACACCAATTCGTAAAAATGTTACAATTAACCTAGCCTATCATTTTAACACAACTACAATATTTGACATGTTGAACAGACAAAAACAAATTTGTGAGCAAAATTTGGTGGTGCAATTGTATCATTTGTATCATAGTTACGACCCTTGAGTAAACTTACACATTGTCTGGTATGTCCTACTAGATATGTTTTTATTCACCTGAATAACGTAGATGTTACAGGTCTTCGCTGCTATATGTGATATAAAATACGCAGGAAATACACCAGCTATAACGTTAAATGCAAATATCATTTAGTTTTTTTATATTCTGTCTTGCTTCATTATATTTTAACAATGCTGTACATGCTATAAAATGCTATATAATTGCTATAAAATGGTAATTTTATTCACATTTTGCACATGTATTAGTACGACAAGTTTAAAGCCGTTCCTATTCATCATTGAAACAAACATTGGACAACCTCATGTATGATAAGCCCACGTGGCTAATGCAACGTTGATTCAACCATGTGCCACGATATACAGTGTTGTCTGACATTTAAGCAACACCAGTATAACACCCCCCTATCATTGGGGTGTAGGCAATGTGTGGCTACCTGACCTCATACCTGAAATAGTATGGTATACAAGGGCTGCTCAATAATTTTGAAAAGGGGGAGGGGGCGAATAAAAAAAATGGTTCCATCTACGATTTTTTAGGCTTTAAAGCTTATATAATGGGGCTTGGAACTTACTGGGGTAGTGTCTCAATTGAGACACTACCCTAGTAAATTTAGTATGCCGAATACCGATAATTTTGACAATTTTAAAAGCTGTTGCGGCAATTAAGTTATGAAAAAGAGGGGTAAGGACCCCCTGAGCCCCCCCCCCGTCCCTGGGATATGCCTAACCTTTTGAGCGCTAAGCACGACTACAGTCGTAATTAATCGGTTTTATTATTCGAATAAATCACTGTTATTGGGAACAAAATGCTCAGCATCAAAGACAACAAATATGACAAACTTTTACCCTTTTGAAGTTGTGGGTCGCCGTAGCTTCAAATAGGTAAAAACTATTTTATATAATGCAGCGTTTTACGGGTGATGACGCGATTTTTAAATCTGAAAGGACGAAAAAATCTACTTTATATTAAGAATAATATCGTTTCAAAAAATCTACAGTGTATTTTTACACTCATTCTTTACAAATTAATATGTCAAATATTTCTTGTCATATTGTGGCATATCATTTCAAACATAATTTAACAATAATAATTTGATGTACACGGCTGCTGTAGGGGCTTGATCAATGTTAACTGTCTTTATATGGCTTTGTACACAATATCACATCCTAAGATCAATTTAACGGAGCATAAAAAATAGATAAATGTAAGACAGTTATGTCATGTTTGACTTGAGAATACAAACGTTCTGCTATATGGCAAATACAAAATATGCCCAACGAATAAGATCTTCGTCTAAGGGCGTGAAAATTACTCATATTTGTTTAAATTAAGACCAAGCATTTTTAGACAAGTATGTAATACATAATGGAAAACATGATGTATTACATAAAATATAGATGTTTTAATGTTGGCCCGACGTCTTGGACGCTGGTCCAATGTAGGCCTAATTCGGGTTCAGGCAAGTTCGTCAGGAGTGGGTACAAGCATGACAAAAGAACGCATCAAAGCTCTGAAAATACATTTATTACAAAGAGTAATGGTTCATCATTCTTACTATAGGCCTATATACACACGATGATACAAGCGTGACGATTAATAGCTGGGTTAGCTATTAGCGCTGTGATGTCTCTTCTTGACACCGTCACACAGGATCCGTGCTGAATGAAGCAGCTGCGTCTAATCCTGCATCCTGGTGACTGGCTTTATGTCCACCTGCTCGAGGTAGCTGGGACCTGGCTGGTCCAGAGACTGGACTAGGGGACTTGTCCACCGAGCCGGTGGCACCTTAAATGTGACAGGAAGAGTCCGGGGTGACAGCTGTTCGTAGCTTGAGTTTCAATCAACAACTGCCGTATTTATACGGCAGTTTACATTAGGCATTAGGTTTACATTAGGTTAAAAAAGAGAAAAAAGATTGAACAAAATCAATATGGCGCTAAAAAAAGATGGAAATAGTTCCAGGCAACAAAATTACATAAGTGAAATTACAGAGAACAAAAATATATATTAAGTCCAGTATTACAAGAAATCGTAATTAGAAATTATCCGCAAAAAAAATTAGGCATGAAGAATAAAAGAACAAGATTAAACAAGTGAAATAAACTACTAACCTGAAATGTGACAAGAGGAGTCCAGGGTGACAGTTGTTCGCAGCTTGAAAAATGAAACAACATCTGTTGAACAAACCCCCCCCCCACCCCCTCCATCTGGTGAACTAACATTAATAATTAATTATAAACCCCATATTACGACTGCTGCACCACTTAGTAGGAGTCGCAAAAAGCGCACATCGTTACACCAAAAATTAAACATCATTGTTTAAATGTGTCGTGTTCGCTGGGTACTTGTCAGCCATATTGTATTACAGGAACTGAATCTGGCTAAAGTCATAAAAAAATCGGTGATTTTATTTTGGCTTCTTAATATGACCATATAATGTAAACATGTCCAAAAGACTAGAACTATTCCAGTATTTCTTATTTTGGACGTGCATGTCAGAAATAAAAAAACAGTACTTGCCTATATAAACTGATCAGGAATTATAAATATAATGTTGTACAGAGCCCTCTGGTGAATAGCAGCGATATCAGAATATATTACTTTGGCCCGTAGGTAGTCTTCCGTGTCTTATCCGACTGTCAGCCACAATCTGTAGTCATAACCAGGCCCCGATTTTGTCCCCGATGACGGGCACTCGTAGTACACGTAATCAGACGCATACGGTGTTCGCCCACTTACTGTTTCTCTGGACAGTGGGGACCGATTAGCCGGCATATCACACGTAGTCGGTCACAAACGGCAATCTACTGTGCTACAGACGACCCTATTTGGCGCAGTGCCGATACAAGCATTGTTATTGATGACCAGTCCACTGATATTTCATTCCAACACGATCTAAAGGTGTGAAAATCGCTTCTCTTCGAACTCGTGACACAAAATTGGTTTATTATTTCAATAGCCAGCTCGTGTTTCAATAGTGACTAAAATCATTAAATCATATTTTGGATATTATGTGCACTTGACAATCTACTAGCTGGTGACGGCCGTGTGTGTGCAGAAATGTTACAAATAGGTCTTTAGTGATGTTATGATCATGGTTATGAATAGTTCTGAATATGTTAATAAAAATATAATTATTAAAGTAATAGTGAACCACCTAATGTTATCATGGCTGTCAAGATTTGCCATGCGTGTGAACAGTTAGAATGTGTCCCCGGTGCAGTGGTTAAAGCTGCCTGCTTGTAAAGTCGTAGATCGCGGGTTCATACCGCACTCTGGTCTTCAAGTTTCAAAAAAACAAAATGTTTCTCCCCGCTCACTCGTAACTATTTAACATTGTGGGGAGCCTCTATGCCTGAGAGGTAGCGTACTCGTACTCAACCTCAGACCGCCAGGGCACGAATTTCAAATCCTATGTCTGGAGGGCTATGTCATCTCACTTATCTCACCACCCTCAGGAGGTTTATTCTGGCCCAGTTTAGCCTATATGTGCACAAAGGTGGCCTAAAGCCACATTCATTTTATTTCAATTAGTTGGAACATTTTTCATTTTTATCGTAACGCAATTTCCACCTTCAAATAAAAAATAGAAATATATGCTATCATTATTATTTTATTTATTAATTAGGTATCTATAATAACAGTATAAACTATCACATCAATAACAGTGGAATGGTATTTGATATTGAACGAGCTTGAAACCGTACATGCTGTTACAGCGGTATGATGTTACAGAGTACAACAGTAGGTGTTGATAATACAGAATACAGCAGGTGGTGCTGATACAGAATACAGCAGGAGATGCTGATAATACAGTATACAGCAGGTGATGCTGATAATACAGAATACAGCAGAAAATGCTGATGATACAGAATACGGCAGGAGATGCTGATGAGACAGAATACAGCAAGAGATACTGATACAGAATACAGCAGGAGATGCTGATACAGAATACAACAGGAGATGCTGATAATACAGAATACAGCAGGTGATGATGATAATACAGAATACAGCAGGAGATGCTGATACAGAATACAGCAAGAGATGCTGATAATACAGAATACAGCAGGTGATGCTGATAATACAGAATACAGCAGGAGATGCTGATAATACAGAATACAGCAGGTGATGCTGATAATACAGAATACAGCAGGTGATGCTGATACAGAATACAGCAGGTGATGATGATACAGAATACAGCAGGTGATGCTGATGACACAGAATACAGCAGGTGATGCTGATGATACAGAATACAGCAGGTGATGCTGATAATACAGAATACAGCAGGTGATGCTGATAATACAGAAGACAGCAGGTGAAGCTGATGATACAGAATACAGAAGGTGATGCTGATGGTACAGAATACAGCAGGTGATGCTGATAAAGAATACAACAGGTGATGCTGATACAGAATACAGTAAGAGATGCTGATACAGAATACAGTAAGAGATGCTGATACAGAATACAGAAGGTGATGCTGATGATACAGAATACAGAAGGTGATGCTGATACAGAGTACAGCAGGTGATGCTGATACAGAGTACAGTAAGAGATGCTGATACAGAATACAGAAAGTGATGCTGATGATACAGAATACAACAGGTGATGCTGATACAGAGTACAGCAGGAGATGCTGATACAGAATACAGTAAGAGATGCTGATACAGAATACAGAAGGTGATGTTGATACAGAACACAGAAGGTGATGCTGAGAATACAGAATACAGTAAGAAATGCTGATGATACAGAGTACAGCAGGAGATGCTGATACAGAATACAGCAGGAGATGCTGATACAGAATACAGCAAGAGATGACAATACAGAATACAGCAGGTGATGCTGATAAAGAATACAGCAGAAGATGCTGATACAGGATACAGTAAGAGATGCTGATGATACAGAATACAGAAGGTGATGCTGATACAGAATACAGAAGGTGATACTGATGATACAGAATACAGCAGGTTATGCTGATACAGAATACAGAAGGTGATACTGATGATACAGAATACAGCAGGTGATGCTGATAATACAGAATACAGCAGGTGATGCTGATAATAGAGAAGACAGTAAGATATGCTGATGATACAGAATACAGCAGGAGATGCTGATGCCTTCATACATCCCGCTGAAGGTATCCGTCGCCTGACGCGAGATAGGATTCATGTCATGATATCACTGACAGATGCCAAACTCAGCTTGTATGGCCTGAGAACAGAGAACTACAAATCATCAATCACTGAACAAACCAGGTAGATGATATCCAAAATCCACCAGACGTTAAACCATAGCTGTCTTAATGCTGGGCCAACATTAAATCACCACTGGGTCGACTAAACGAAAACTGCCTCAACGCCTGGTATTTGTTGAGTAAACTAGATACGAGTATTAACCCTTACACCGCTGAGCACGACTAGTATTGTTGTTTTTAGCCTTTTTATTTAACCCTTAAAGTGCGAGGATCGACTTTAGTCGTCAGAATCTGACGTCTGTAGACGTCAGATTCTGACGACTAAAGTCGATCCTCGCACTGTAAGAGTAAAAATATTTCTAATGGCCGTAGACCCACAACACAGGTAGTCAAATGAATCAGAAAGAGCTAACTAAGACATTTATGATGATTTAAAATTAAAAAAAAACGTTAGTTGCGCTGTTTTTTTACAAATTAATTCAGCGCTTAAAGGGTTAACCTTAAAATAATGAAACGAGCATAACATGTTAGATTGGCGCATGGTTTTATTTAAATTGTACAAACATGAGTAATTTTCACCCAATAGAAGTTTATTTCTCAGGCAATTTCCAATTGATTTTCATAAAGCAAAAACTACCTAAAAAACAGTAAAATTTTAAAGAGTAAAAATGAAATGAATCGGGCTTTAGGCCACCTTTGTGCACATATAGGCTAAACTGGGCCAGGAGAACCTCCTGAGGATGGTGAAATGATTGAGATGACACTGTCCTCCAGACACAGGATTTGAAACTCGAACCCTGGCGGTCTGAGGCCGAGCACGCTACCTCTCGGTCACGTAGGCTCCTCACAATACTGACTTACACACGTGGATGGGGAAGAAACATTTTTTGTTTCTTTCAAACCGCCAAGACCGGGAACCGAACCCCATACTCTGGCGTGAAAGGCAGCGGTGCTAACCACTACCCTAGGGCCCCCGCCCATTTTAAAGAGTATTCTAGAATTTGAATATAGAGATTAAAATTGAATGAAGTTAATGGCATGATAAGTAGCATGATAAGTAGTGACTTGCTACATGCAATAGAGATTAAATTAATGTAATAGAGACTATATTTTGAAGCATACAATATTTTTTTATGAGTATTTGCTGTATGACTAAAAATAATGCTTGCAAAATTGGAAATAGGATGAGAATTGACCGACAACTCTGCGAAAAACATTGCCCTACAGAACAACAAATTTTTATTGTTGCTGTACATGCACTAAATATATATAGTGTTAATATTGTTATAACATTAATACTGATTTTTCAGTTAAGTGGATTTTTTTCGGTATTTTTTAAAACAGCACTCAATATAATAGCTCCTTCATTTAAGATCCGTTTTCTCATTTGACAAATTATTTTTTATCCGAAAACCCCGTACTGATAGTATAGTATATAGTGCTGCAGCAGACCAGCCAAAAAGACGTTATTTAATGAGCAACCTTCAATGATAAAACAACATTAGTTATCTTATACCGTTGGAAAGCCTAATATCTTGAGATTATGGCTAAGGGGGATAACAAGAACGAAATTTTGGACAAATCTGGCAAATTAACCCTTTTAACATCACATTTTTAGTTCATATTTACTTTATGTTATGGTCATCGATATATACTTGGAATAATATGCAGCAAACTATCCATCAGCACCAGACATATATATTTAACTGACCATTACTTAAAAAAAAAATAAGAACTTATTATTTCGATCACCCTTTCACTCCTACAAAACACGCAAAAATAAATTATAGTCCTGAAAATTGTGAAAATGTCTTCTTCGTACAGATATCAATCAATAATATGCAGTAAATAATTATTAATTATCATAAAGTAATGTTTTTATATCTCTTTGACAGCATCTGTTTGTGAACATACGTTCATAGACAGGCAAATTGATACCCAAAGTAGGCCTATTAAAAATCAGTATGTAGTGTCTGAAAATAAGAATGCTCAAATACTTATAGATTTATTTGAATATGGTGCGAAATACAGTACTAAAAAACATTATATATTTTTACTATTTTATTTGTGTGGGAAAAAAATAAAATTATTAAATAAATTTGCACACCATTTGCGCACTAAAAACTGTGATATTTTATTAAGAGCAAACAAACTTTAAATTTAGATAGAGCGCTCCAGCAGACCCACCAAAAAGGCGTTCTTTAGAGGGCAACATTCCATGAAAAAGCAACATTTGTTATCATATACCGTTGAAAAGCTTGAAATCTCAAGATTATGGCTAAGGGGATAAGAAGAATGAAATATTGGACGAATTTGGCAAATTAACCATTTGTGAACATATTTCGTTAAGATTTATATTCTGCTATGGTCATTGATATATACATGAAATAATATGCAGTAAACCATCACTCAGCACCTAGCACATATACTTAACCTACCATGACTAAAACATGACTTGATTATTTCAAGCACCCTTTTACTGCCAGAAAACACGCAAAAAATGTGATGTCCTTAAAATTGTGAAAATGTTGTCTTCATAAATATATCAATCAATAGTATGCAGTAAATAAGTATTAATTACCATAAAGTAATGTTTCTACATCCCTTTGACAACACTTGCTTGTGAGCATATGTTCATAGACAGACATTTTGATACCCAAAGTGGGCCTATTGAAAAAAAGTCTGTGGTGTCTGAAAACAGAAATGCTTGAAGCCCTATAGATTTCTCTGAATATATTTCGAAATACATTACTAAAAAAACACATAATCTAATGTGCTTCCATGACCGTATATAATTAACCCTTGTGCTGCTAGAACCGTATACTATTGACCATTCTGTTTCTAAAACTGTAATTAATTAACCCTTTCGTTGTTAAGACCGTATATAATTAACCCTTGCGCTGCTAGGACTGTAGGACCCCCTATATGTCATCTTCCACCACTCTCTATCTAAAATAAGTGTAGAAGAAACACGGAAAGTTCCCTATGTGCCATCTTACACCACACTAATCTTTATCTAGTGTAGTAGGAACACGGAAAGTTCCCTTTGTGCCATCTTATATCACACTAATCTTTATCTGATGTAGTGGGAACACGAAAAGTTCCCTTTGTGCCATCTTACACCCCACTAATCTTTATCTAGTGTAGTAGGAACACGAAAAGTTCCCTTTGTGCCATCTTATATCACACTAATCTTTATCTGATGTAGTGGGAACACGGAAAGTTCCCTTTGTGCCATCTTACACCCCACTAATCTTTATCTAGTGTAGTAGGAACACGGAAAGTTCCCTTTGTGCCATCTTATATCACACTAATCTTTATCTGATGTAGTGGGAACACGGAAAGTTCCCTTTGTGCCATCTTACACCCCACTAATCTCTATCTAGTGTAGGAGGAACACGGAAAGTTTCCTTTATGCCATATTCCACCACTCTAATCTCTATCTAGTGTAGGAGGAACACGGAAAGTTGCCTTTGTGCCATATTCCACCACTCCAATCTGTATCTAGTGTAGGTTATATAGGAGGAGAATGTTAAGTTACTTCCCTTATGCCATCTTCAACCCACTCTAATCTCTATCTAATGTAGGAGTACAAAACTCTTATGCGTTTATATACATACATAAACGCATAAGAGGTTCAAATAAATACAGTACACATTTGTGTAGGACATAGCAATACATATTAGTTAAGTTTCTCTGTATGAGTTTCTCAGTATGATATACAAATGAAGCTAATTTATTATTTCTACAAAAATGCTGTAAGATGTATAATTCGATCTCAATTCTGTATAAGCAGGACATAACATTGACAAATGACATTCATCTTCTAAAAAATAATATATAATGTTTTACAGAAAATGCACAATCTGCCATTAACAAGTTTTTATATCGTCCTGCTTCAATTTGTAACATATGACTGGAACATCTTAACCTGGATAATGCCTGTCTATGTGACTTATGTGACTTTAAAATTAAAATACCTTTCTGGTTCAAATTATGTATTGAATATTGAATAATTTACTTATATTTCCAAGCTCGGCAAACTACTTATTCTTAAAATGTTCCTGTAGCTTAGGTTCAAATATAAAATTCCATAAATATATCTACATCAACAACACCTTGGCTAATCCACTCAAAACTAAAACCATATCTTTCCAAAAGATATCTAGTATGAGACGCCCAGGTTATTCTACACCTCTCATTCAAAACTTTCAACATTGAATAACAGACTTTGGGATGTATGTGACCAGGTATACGTATAATTTTAAGCCATATTTAAGACAACTAGAATAATAATAAAATTCTACAGGGTATTTTCCTATTTCTCCCATTATTGCTTGCTTAGGTGTGCATGTAATATCTTATCTAGCGTAGGAGGGACACGGGAAGTACCCTTTATGTCATCTTACACCACTTTAATCTCTATCTATTATATATATAGGAGGAACACGGAAAGTTCCCTTTGCTATCTTCCACAACCACTGTAACCTCTATCTATTGTAGGCGAAACATGGAAAATGCCCTTTATGCTATTTTAAACCACTCTAATGTCTATTTAATGTAGAAGTAACATGAAAAAGTTTCCTTTATACCATTTTCCATCACTAATTTCAATCTAACACGCATGGATTCATCTATGCCATTTTGCACCACTCCAGCCGAAAGTGATGGGAACGAGTGATTGTGAATACAGAATATATTATTTTGGTAGTTTTACTAGATTTAGGGGGTAATCGTATGATCATGTATGATTAATTTGCGTTTGAAACAGTGGCGTTTTAAACAGTGTTCGATGGACCCCTTGATGTCTATAACCTAATATTGAATGTAACTTTGTTCAAATCCACCAAAATTGACCAGAAGATATGGCAAATAACAGCATTTCTGCCCTTAACGCACAAATAAGGCGGTGAAATTATTAAGCTTTTCATAAAAAAAACGTAGTTGAGAAAATATTAACCCACATTTCATACCTTAAGTTGTCTTTCATAATTTGCAGATACGGTCTAGTTTACGTGCATTAGCCTCCTGACTATTAGTAGGCATAAGTTGTATTTTTAACAATTTATTTTAAATGTTTTCGACGAAGAACACATTTTGTTAGAAGAGTTTAGATGACACGAAAATCATTTTAAGTAAGATATTCTTTTTGGCAAATATCAAATTTGTTTTCAGATTTTTATATATGCGATATAGAATTTCAAATGTCTAAAAAATAGATCTAGTACGAATAGAACGACATGTTTGTTGAGGTTTTGAATACGAATGTTTTTTTTACATTAATGTTGATGTATCTTCTCTTATTTATCTTATTTTATGTACTTTGTCCAATCAATATATCAATACCATCATAGCAAAATAAATACCAGCTCTAAATGCTGAAAAAATGTATTATGTACGTTTTCAAAAGAAGCAAAATAAATATATGTTGGAATTTTGTACACAAAGGGTTAATTTATATTTTTTCATATAATCTATATGTAAGAAACATAATTTCAATGTGCATATTGTAAAGCTAATTGGGATTTTGTATTACTTTTTTGATAATTCAATATTCTATAGATTACGAAATTGTTAAAAATAAACATTTATATTTTAGTTCTTTTGCAGGCAAAGGGTGGCTATATTTAAACTGGTCTTTCTAAAGACCAGATGTTCATAATAATGATGCTATCGAGTAGATAACATCATGGGTGAGGCGTAAAAATATCCCCATTGTGTCTAATAAATCAGAATCTAAATGAAGAGGCAAATAATGGGCCTATTATGCTGTGCTGTGGTACACAAAGGGTCTTTTTACTTCCAGTTTAATATTTCTATAGTGAGATTATCTGAAGACATCTACAATAACAATAATGAGGATTCTTACAACACATTTAAACACATGGTTACACTGTAAATACATTTAGAACACTTTAAACTTCAATCATGTTAGTGCATTTTTCATTAGCTTCTCATCATATGGAATATTATCCCAACGAGTTCAAAAGCAAATAATGATGCTGCTAATAAATCTTCTGTTTGTTTTGTAAGGTATGAGATCCAAATATATAGGTCACATAATATGTTATACCATGGTGCACAAAGGGTCAAATTGCCAAAATTGTCCAAAATGTCGCGCTTGTTATCCCCCCTAGCCATATTCCTTAGATTTCAAGCTTTTCAACGGTATATGATAAGTGATGTTGTTTCTTGCTGGAAGGTCTTGCTGGAAGGTCACTTTGCTGCTACACTATTAGGGTTAATAACAGTTTTGATGATGGGTATTACTCTTGCAAATAATTATTTCTGTCTATAGCTTCAGGTTTATCTGACCTATGTTTCAGAAGCATCAGATACACAAACAAAAGACGTCGGACCAAAGTTGTGTTTTTATCGAGCCAGCATCGATTAAATCACCATTTGTAATTATATCGCTAATCACATAAAATCATTTTTTGTCAATCTCTGGTCAATTTTGGGTGATTGCTGTGGTATTAAAATATGATCACTTTCCAACTCGTTATATTGCTGTGGAAAAAGCATGTCGGTTTAAATTAAAATGTTATTGAAATAAACAACATGCAAATGTAATGCGAGTTATAACGTTATTAAAAAAATACACACAAGTATAACGTTACTAATCTCGTAAATTTAATTATGAGTCGGCCTACGGTTGAAAAAAGGGTAATTGTTATGAAAAGGTAGTGCGTCGAAATTAAAATAAAAAAGCAACAACGTGTCAAAATGTGGTATTTCACAATTTGATTATATTCGTGTATAATCTAGAAATTGTACCGGCCTCACCCCCAAGTAATAGTTATAAAGTAGAAAGGAAACATGACAGACGCTTTGTTATGATTTCAATGTAAAACGTAAGATAAAGAATATGTTCAATGTATACACGCTACAGTATATGACACATTTTATGCTAATAAAAAAATTGTATTGTTTTTATTTCAGCACAACTTAGCAGTTGTTTTTGTCTCATAGATAAAAATAAATAAATGAATAATGGTGACCAACTTCCAAAATTATTGGTTATTATCGACTAAGGCTTGACTTACATTTTCTGATGTGGCATACATCAGCTGAAGTAGGACCCGGGTCACGAAACCATTGATATTTTTTGATAAAAACAAAGTAATTTCCAGTAAAAAATTTAAAAATAATGTGAAAAATATTCACCATACACAAAAATAATGAGAATAAGATTTTACTATTTGATCCGAGACCAATATTAAACAATTAGTCAATATCAGTTTTCATGTGGAGGCCATTTTGGATTTTGTTGTTATCAGGGGCTACCACGGCTACCTGGTCATAATTTGGGAATGTGTTGTTTTGCCTTAACCTAGCTGTGCTATGCAATAACCCAACATGACCCGGGTCACAACACCATGTAAATACAGAATTTGCTAAAAACAAGCTCTACCAGGTTCCCATAACCTTAATTCGACGAAATGCAAAACAATGCAACACCAATAAATGTTGAAAAAAGGTACCCGGTATTACATGTTCTGTGACAACTATAATAAACAAATTAAATATAAATGATTTTTGGTTGGGGCCATTTTAATTTCGCCGTTACGAGGGGTTCCTGGCTAAACATTTTATGAATCCCTTACAAAATACCTACGGTGGAACTTTTAGGCTTAGTCCCTGCACTATTGTTTTAAGGCTGGGCCAACGTCACAGACAGTAGGTCAGAACCACGTAACTATCTATTATTACCACTTGAGGAGGCGCTACTGGTGGGATATTGCTGTTTATGCGGCGTAATATTTGGCTAGCAGCCCTACTCTAGGGCTACCAGACTCTCTGTGTGTACGCGCAGTTGCCTGCATAATCAGCTGCTAGCCTGGTGTACAACTGGTGTACTCGAGCTGCAGGTACAGGTACACTTGTGATCTATGCGGGCGGACACCACAGCGGCACGCCAACAAGACGGGTGCGTCGTGATAGCACTCAGTGGTTAGTTTCTGCATAGACATGTTAGTCTATGTTGTAACTGTAGGCAAAGAATAAATATGTTTTAAGGATCCGTTGTCATGTTGAAAAAGCGATAATAATAGTAATAACATGATTTGATATGCTGTATTATTGCCCTCCACAGATGCCAGCATCCTTCGGCTCTGCCTCGTGCTGCTGGCATCTGCGTCAGGTAATAATACAGCATATCGCTCTACAAAATCATGTTATTTTTATATTGTTCTTTCCGATTTAGTAACATAGAGTGAGGTTCCACATACATAACTGTCTACATTATCATAATTGTGTAAAATAACCTCAAGAACCTTCTGTTTTGAGAGTGTATATATACATGTGTTACTTACATTTTCTGTGCAAGCAATGTAACTTTATATTCAATATAATTAATCATTTGAACATTTATAATGTTCAATGTATTACTATATAAGGAATATATTACTATATACGGAATACGGCGTTAGCTCATCGGTGTCGACTCGATCACTGAAGTTAAGCAACGCCGGGCACGCCGGTGACCGCCTGGGACTACCAGGTGCTGTATACACTAGAACATGCGTGTAGCGATGTCGTGTCGTGGGGCTCAGAGAAACACGTAAATCAGATGGCTCGTCTGACTGACCTACACTCTAAATAATATAGGTTCTTTATAAGGAACCCTTCAGTACTATTACCATCCAACCCCAAGAGAACCCTTGCAGGGCTCTCCTAGGGTTGCATGGTAATAGTACTGAAGGATTCTTTTTGGAGAACCTATATTGTTTAGAGTGTAGAGTTGGACGTAAAAGAACCTCTATGGACGTAGGCGCAATCTCCATCCAGCGAGACCCTAGGAAATCCACAATGTGTGAGTACTTGGTACATAAGGCGAAATTGCTTGGAATGAAAAATAGCTTGATGCGCCTCAATGGCAGCTCAACTGTATATCTCCCAGGAGACTGAGTTGGAATTTGAATATAACAGGCCTTGCTAAGTTACTCTCGATGTACAGCGTTCTGAACAGCCTTCGGCTGGATCCATGTGCTATAAATATAAGATTTCATTTATTCATTTATTATATAAAAAAAAGATAAAAAATCTAGAAAAATTAAAAAAATTAAAAAAATTATATATGAACAAAGCTAGTTAACCTTTCCATAATCACGAAAAAATCGTTTCTTATTTGTTTTATTAGCCATCAAATGACTTTTATTAGGAGTGAAATGGGTCGAAGCATCAACATTTGCAAATGTTTGGTCTCAAATTGAACAAAGATTGGTAATTGTCACCCACTTGAAGTTGTGGATCGCGGTAGCGAGACACAACTTCAAGTGGTTGAAATTTAAATAATTTGACTTAATGCTTTTAGGGTTAATATTAAGATTTATGTCTGGATGCACGATTTTATATTGACGTGGAATTAATGCCAATATCGTGTGGAACAAAATTAAATATGGTGTAGACTGGCTGAGACTGAGGTTTCTCTTCACATGTGACACCAGTGTCTCTAGAATATAGGCCTATGTGACACTCACGCCCAGCAAACACAAGACCAATGCTGGGTAGATTGCGGCTCACCGTCTGCGACGCTGGCCCAACATTTAACCAGAATCGGGTGAATGCGCTATGTTTGTCGGAGAGGAGTGTAAGATTACCCAGGTCCACTCTCTTTGCTGTCCATTTATAGGAAATTGACATTATTATTAAAAGGCTCAGGTATATTATTACTTGGTCCATTATTATATTATATTCATTTTGAAACGAATTTGCCATAAAAACGCCTTCGTAACATCATGCATCATTATAGACTGATGATCATATGTCAGGGTTGATCAACAATTTCTCAATGACATTAGAAATACGATATCATTTACCAAAATTAAACGATAATTATGAAAGAAAGTAAAGATCAAGGACATTGGTTTTAAATAAACTAATTTAAATTCGGAAATGACGTCAGTTTAAAAAAACGAAAATACGTTAACCCTATAGCTGCTAGTAATAAAAGTTTTTTGGATAGAAAATGCCACAGCACATCAAAAAGAGCAAGTTTCGTGTTAGCGTTTTGATAAATCAGATTTCTATCTTTTATCAAATTGGGAATAGCGGTAGCAATTAAAGGCATGGGGTTTAGAACGAAACTTTTCATGGAACTCTTTTATTAATAACAAGTCAAGTCAAGTAAAAGTTATTCAAGCGTTACCCACAATTCATTTATATTAAGAACATTACAGAAGTACATTTATTGTGACCAGTCAGTTCTGACTTACGAGACACTATCAAAAGCATAGCATTGAATAATATATTGTTAAAAAATAATATAAAATCGAGAATTGCGGCAGCAATTCACGACTTGTAGTGGATGAAGATGACAATGGTAAATTCAGATTTCAAAAGGTTATTGATGTTAACCGTTTAAACCCTCACGATGCATCAAAGTATAATCTTACATTCGCGAAAACAGGTTTTACTTTCCTACAACTAAGAGGTTTTAGAAAGAAAATTTTCATGAAACTGTGTTACCACTACATGGCAAATGTCTTTAATTTTTCACCCACTTCAAGTTATCTTTATCCACTACAAATCGAGAATTGCGACAACAATTCACGGCATGTAGTGGATAAAGATGACAATGGTAAATTCAGGTTTCAACGGGTTGACTGAAATAAATCTTGAAATCTGACCAGGTATATCGTTTGTCGTGATTTGACAAAGTTTCCAGGAAATGATGCTATCCACGTTGGGTCAGCATTGGGTGAACATCTCTGTAACTGGAGACGAATCACGCGTCTGCCTCGTGCTATTCCCCCCTCCTCCCCACACCTCCTCCCCCTCCCCCCGAAACCTGCATATCAGAGATGATAGTGATTCTGTTTATACTGTGCTGTCAGTGAACGAAAATACTCAGATACTTCCAGAATTGAATCAGAGCACAGGCGCAGCATTGGAAGACAACTAGGCCTACACCGTTGAATCTGATAAGGTAAGAAAACTATTGCTACTAATGGCTTCTAATTTGTAGACTACAATGTGGAATGTACATAGGCCTTCTTGGGCCATGCACATATAAAAATGGCCTAAAACTGTAACTGAAAATGTTAGAATGGGCTAAAAAAAGAGATGGGTCAAGTTCTATCGTCCCTTATATCAGCCTTTCCCAGTTGTATTATCCCTCGGGCCCCTAAGTTGAGCTGATATGCGGGATGGACAGCTTTAGCAAAAGTGCTTCTAAATTTAAAATATATTTTTGAAAATCGATTTGAACAATGAAAACTGCAAATGCTTTATTTTAAATACATATCATGGTGAATCGCTGGGCATTATGTGGATTTCGGGCTATTTCTTAGCCTTAACGTGAAACTGATTACTGGCTATAATGCATTTTAATAGTCGCCATGGTGATCGTAATAAACATTATTTTTTGTGATCCATTCCATACTTCGCATCGTCTGGGGCTTGTAACCTGGAGGTACCAGGTGCAAATTCCGGTCGGGCCGGATTTATGTCATTTTGGTTGTGCATAAACAGTTTTCCGAACTATTCAAAGGTCTGGAGTTTACAGTGCTGTCTATGGTACTTTGCACAATAAAGAACCCTTGAAGTCATTAGAAATAAGAGTAGGTGCCATGGTTGTGCAAAAAGCGACGTAAAGCAAAGTCCCCTCACTCACTCATAGGTAAAATAACTTATTACGGGCATCCAGTTTTGACGTCAAAGTTCTGATGTCAATAGTCCATCTCTACGCTGAAAGTATTAAAAAATTATAATGGTCATATTTCTAAAGGTATTCAATTGAAGCGGACAGAGCTAGCGAACACGATACGTTAAACCAATGCTGATTTAATGTTGGGCCGACGGCGGAGACGCTCGGCCAACATTAAATCGGCATTGGATTAACGTGTCGTGTTTGCTAGCTCTGTCCGCTTCAATTGAATACCTTTAGAAATATGACCATTATAATTTTTTAATACTTTTAATACGCTGAAAAGTGAATAACCCTTTTAGTCGGGTCATATTTGGTAATTCTGTGACCGTTGCTTCCGGAGATTGGTTTTATGATTGATTGACTTCTACAACCGATAAAGAGAAAAACTTAGCCCCCATGCCTTTCGCAAAAGTGTGGGCGGAATTTTTGAGAGCCCACAATTCAAAATGGCTGCCAAAATGTAAAACAGAATTTAAATTTCCAGGTATGTGTAATTTATCGTTTCTATGTGATTCGAGGTTGATAAATTCGTTATTTGAAGCTTTGAGATAATTTGACCTATATTTCACCTAGAGATCCAAGATGGCCGCAATTTTTTCTCATTAATGATAAATTAACTTGGGTTTTTCACCTAATATGTGCAATTTATTGTTTCTAGGTGACTAGGTGGCGAGAAATTAATTTATTTTGTAGTTTAGTTATTTTGGCCTTTCTTTCGCCCACAAATCCACTATTGCCGTCATTTTGTTCATTTGTGAAAAATAATGTTGGTCTATCACGAAGAAAAACAGTGTGATTTATCGTTTCTAGCTAATTTTGGGTCGAAAAATTCATTTATTGTGTCTTTTATATAATTGGACCAATATTTCCAAGATGGCCGCAGCTTTTTTAGTCATGAAAACTAATATTGCTAGTAAACTAAAAATAAATGTAGCCTGGAACATTTCTAAACATTTGAGACTGAAATATTCTGAAAATGCTCACTATTATTATATTGCCATAAAGAAATAATAGTATAATTATGTTGTTGTACCAAATCATGCGTTTTGTCATATAATGTAGCATTTTACATGACACTTCAGATCAGCAAACTTATATTTGTGTCATTTTTGTGGTTAAACTTGTTTTCGCTCAATGAATGTACTTTATGATTTAAACTATACATGTATTACAGGGTAACCCGGGTTATCCAAGCATTAAGTTATAAACAACAGGCAGAGTGAAAAACAACTCTCCTTAAATGTTGAAGAGAAATGTTACCACGCACGACCCACCAAATTGGCCGTCATATTTGTTATTTCAGACCAGTGGTAATAAATTCCTGCCAAATCTCTTTTTGGCGAGGGGTGGCGAAAGGGAACAATCACTCGCCTTATCACTGAAGGCCTGGTTGTCATGGTAACACGTGTTGGATCATATATGTATAGAGATTGAGAGAAATTGTACACTTTTTTAATATATTACATCAATAAATGAAATGAAATGAATGGGGTTTTAGGCCGCATTTGTGCTCATATAGGCTAAACTGGGCCAGGATAAACTCCTGGGGATGGTGAGATGAATGAGATGCCACTGCCATCCAGACACAGGATTCTAAATTCGAGCCCTGGTGGTCTGATGCCAAGCTCGCTACTTCTCGGTCATGGAAGCTCCTCACAATATCGAATCTCACGAGGGAAGAAACATTCTATTTCCTTGAAACTTGAATACCAGAGCGGGTTCGAGCCCGCGATCTACGACTTTCAAAGCCATTATTGCATCAATACAACAGAGCACATATTTAGAAAAATAACGATTTATCTAATATGTTCAATTCTTTACACATATATTTTTTAATTACATGATGTTTGTTATTCATTGTTCAAGGTTACATTTCTGTCATTCCCTTTATTGTAATGCAATAATATATTATTCTGTTTTTCATTATTATTGATTATGGAATGTGCTACATCGATGTAAAATTGCAAATATAAAATAATATACCCTATTGATTGTGTTAATTTATTTTAATAATATTTTTATTGTTGAAGGTGATCACATTGACAGCTCAACAGAAATAAAATTCTGGCAACATGGGTGGACCGTCAATATGTGGCTTTGTCAAGGCTGTAGAGGCTTCAAAAACTGTCAGACTCACTACACTAGAATATGTGGATCCTTCCCCTTCTGTGACGACTGTTGGGGATGTATGGGAGCTGTACAGTCAGGAGACGACAGAGTCACCAATGTCGTTCACCGAGTCGCCATTCTCGGTGACAGAGTCATCATTCTCAGTGATCAGCGACCCCAAACCAGTCCAGAGGGGTATATTGTGGTTCAGTGTGGTCATACCATTGATCTGTGTATTTGGAGTAATCGGCAATGTGTTTACTGCCATCATATTTACACGTCGTCGCATGTTCAAAAGTTTGGACAGACTCGGACGCTCGGCTTATCATGGTCTAGTGGCTTTGGCCATGTCTGATCTCGTGTTCTGCTTGACTGTTCTACCACACGCCTTCATGCCCTTGGTTAGTTCTATGTCTACAGAAGGTAGCCGAGTGGCTATGTTATACAGAATACATGGTGTTTCCCTGATCAACCTGCTCCTAATGACATCTACATGGTTGGTAGTGATGATAGCAGTGACCAGATATAGAGCTGTAGCGCATCCTCTTGAAGTACGCTTTGGATCCTTTGCATCCCAAGCTTCAGTTATGATCACCACAGTGTGTGTCATGTCGTTTATCTTGACTTTACCTTACTTTATACACACAGATGTCCGCTCATGCATAATACCAGGAACTGGTCTGAGCTGGGAGTTCACACCCGTATTTAACAGAAGACTCACACGCCTTCTTCAGAACTACATACGCTGGGTATGGCCTGTACTGGCGGACTTCATACCCATCTGTATACTGGTGTTCTGCAACATCATGTTGGTACGCCAGCTACGCTCAGCAACACTAAAAAGGCGTCATTCTTGTCCTGGTCAGAAAGTACGAGAAACGAGTAAACGCATCACAGTCACCCTAGTGAGTATTATACTGATGCAAGTGATCCTGGTGACACCTAGCGAATTACTCAAGTACTTCAACCCATATGCTTCATGGGGCCGCGTTGGACATGTAATAGCCCATGTCACAAACGTGATGCAGACGGCTAATTTTGCCTGTAATTTTCTGCTGTATTTGGCTGTCAATTTGAGCTTCAGGAGAACGGCAAAGCTTGTGCTGTTTGGCAAGTGGCCATGTGGCGTGAAAAGATCTACAGACCCGACGTCTCAATCGTATATTTCACTGAGACACATGGTGTCAACAGACGTGGAGTGAAAAAATCTGGATAATATGGTTCTCTGAGAGAAATGTCCACAGACAAAGTGGATGAACTGTTCCCAGTCAACACAAAATATTTGTATAAGATTTGTATATTATTGGACCAACGTCGGAGACGTTGGGCCGATGTTGTACAAATGTTATACAAATGTTTTGTGTTTGCTGGGTTAGCACCATTGTAAAATCGGTGTCCTGATTATTGAACAACGTCCCTGACTGTGATCGGCCAGTTTCTTACTGCGCAGAGCGATGTGGAAAATAACCAGGTCAAGACGGCTATAATAGAAACATAATACAAACAACAATTTTTAACTTCCAATGATGAAAAATACGTTTTTTGAAAAATATAGACATTTGCCACATTAAATTAATTTGTCTAAAAGAACATTTACCAGAAGCAGTTTTAGCAATTTCAGTTTTTATTCATAAAAGGGAAAGAATTTTTGAAAAATCTGTATTATTTTTAAATGTGGGAAATATCTATTTTTCATAAAAAGACGTATTTCTCATCACTGGAAGTTGAAAGCTGTGTTACTAATTCTAGTTTTAAACAAATTAAATATACTAAATGACAACTCTGCAGTACGGGGAGACAGGGGCGGAGTTTGTTGAAACAGAGTATCTCAAGCCCGAAGTTTGACCTTGTGGATCATGTGAGAACACCTAGGAATGCCAGTTGTGTAATAGAAGACTCCATCTTTTTGAAAAAAATCAACATGAGCATATTATCTGGTAGAGACAAGTTTGTTTATTTTTTTATGTTGTGAGTGAATTTTACATATCTGTTCGTTATCAGCGGTACTTATAGTGTATAGCTAACAACTTTTCTCTCACTGTAAACCTTATATGGAGTATACGTGTATACGTGAATGCTGCACTCTTCTGCAATGTAATATGGCAATGTAATATATGGCTCAAGATTTAACAGTGAGGGCCCGTTTTTTCGTACAAGTTACGATATATCGTATCTTGCAAAACGTAATGTAAAACTGCAAATTTTCTTTTGAAATTAAAGAAGGCTTACATAATGTTCTTATCCTTGGCTGCATGTGAGAATCATGAGATTGATGTATGTTACATGTGTGGTAAAATAAATGCAGTCATTGTCCTGTGGTTCGTGTTTCGTTATTGTTCAATCAGGATTAAATAATGTATAAACCTGCGCAGGTTCTACCTATATCCGATTTAATATCGACAAGAATGTCATTTAATTCCAGTGGCACAATAACAATGTGACTCAAACCTCCCATAGACAATTGATTTAGTTGCATGTGTCTTTATATCTATTTTGATCTATGTACAATTCAGTGCTAATGGTAAGGGCAACCGATTTACTGTGTGACATAAGCTGACATACGCCGGTGTTCATATTCATATATCAGACACGTGGCATTGTGGTGACTAAAGGTCATTCTACACGTGGTGAATACACCATATCACTATGTTCTCTCTCGGCGTCGTCTGTCACAAATCTATCAGCTTGATTATTTTGTCGTGCATATCAAAGTCTCCCTATAGGCTAGTCATTATCGTGCAGCAATCAAAAAAGGCGGTCGTTTATTCAACATTTACCTTGTCCAAATTAAATTATTTACTAACCGACTCCGTCGAATACCCTGGTGCCTGCTGGGATAGTCAAAAATCGCGGTTTCATCCTCCGCTCTGGTAGGCCTATTCAAATTTCAAAGAAATCTAATGTTTCTTCCCCGCTCATCAGCAAAGATTAAATATTGTGGGCAGCCTCTGTGACCGAGGGGTACCGTGCTCGACCTCTTCCTGCCAGGGTTCTAATTTAGAATCATCTGTGTGAAGGGCAGTGTCATCCCACCACCATCAGGAGTTTCTCTTGGTCCACTTTAGCTTATATGTGAACAAAGGTGGCCTAAAAACCCATTCATTCATTCATTCATTCATTCATTTATTCACACACTCTCCATATTTATCTATAAATTAAGCCCCAGTCGGACCGATATTATACGCATACCGCATCGTTGGGTAGGCGAGATGGGCTCATCTCAGCAAAAGTCACAACATTTCAAAGCCCGAGCCTTTAGGCGAGTGCTTGACGTGGTGACGAGTATTGAGATCAGCCCATCTCGCCGTACCAACGTAGTAGTATGTATTTTCTCGTAGGCCTACGAATATCTACCTGAAACGGAAAAATCAAGCTGACGACTGTGAAGTGTGGATGCTAGTTTATTACTGTAATGACTAGGTCTTATGACGGTGTTTCTCATATTTGAAATATTGTATGTCAAAACCTTGCCATTCCTAGAACATTGACCTCCAATACCACATGTTGGCTCGGCAATGGGTTAATTCTAGACACGCAATTGAAACCATTGATCCAGTTATATGATATGATCACAATTCAATGGGTGTATAATTGGTATTTTGATAAACGGCTGCACATTGGAAGCTTGCTACGCTTGAGGGTAAATGTCTGTGTCAGGTTCTACATGCACTTTTAATAATCATGTTAATTGGTATTTTACTTGGGAAGCTTACTATATAGTTAGCTTCCCAAGTTGTAATGTCCGTCCACCATCTGCGACGCTGGCCCATACTGCCCTGAGGGTTATATGACTATATCGGGTTATACATGGGTAACACACTTTTATTAATAGGTTTTCCCAGCAAACAAGATACGTAGATCTAATATTGATTTATTGTTGGCCCGCTGTAGATAAAATACGCCAAATTTCGTCACAGAGAAACCCACTGTTAAACAATTCAGGTGGTATTATGACTTTTAGGCGATAAAACACATTATTAAGGCGTTCTAAAGCCTAAATGAGAAGCCCTGTAACACTATATAAGGCCTTGATAAGGTGTTATTAGACCATACGTTATTACATCTTACACATTGGTTCCTATGGAGCGAAAATTGGCGGTTGTCAGTCGCCGTAGTTATGAGTATTTCGCCATAGTTTCACAACTCTGAATAAAACGTGTCTTCAATCTGAGTTATTGTCACGAACTTCAGGTTGTGGGTCAAGTCAGTGAGATATAGTTTCAAGTCAGTGAAAATTAAACTGCCATTTGGCACTTCAAGGTTTGGCATTTTAAGGTTAGAAGGCAATGCTTTGTCAACTAGTAGGCAGCCTGGGTTCATCATATCATACATGTGCCTGCCAGTCACGGCATCAGCTAACTGTGTATTATTTGATCATATTTATAAAGGACTTTGTAATCATTATTCGACAAATAAATCGACAGCGTTAATATTCTGATATTTGGTCCATGTTGGGTTAATGTCGTGCCAACATGCAGAGTATTCATTGCTTCTAAACTTGGTGATATTGGTTCACTTCCGCCATTTTGTTCATTGTTCTGATTGTACTATGTTCAGCTACGTTTCTTCTAAACTGGGGGATATTGGTTCACTTCCGCCATTTTGTTCATTTTTCTGATTGTACTTTGTTCAGCATATATGTGTGGAGACGTTTGGAAAAGGTTTGTGGGTTTGTAGGTATGAACTGAAAAACATATGTGGTTTTTATGCAAAAAAAAAGAAAAAAACACATAGAAATGAACAAAATAGTTAAAAATAACTTATCATGGAAAACAGTTATTACAGCTTTTTCTGCGAAGCAAACACTGAAACACCATGGCTTCAATGTTTGTCGATAATTGATTCCCCCTGTTTTGTCTGATCATCATCATCTAATGACGTCATCCCACCCTGTCAAATGACATGTATGACGTCATTCTCTGTGTGTCGTCACGCATGACATCCATGGAATCCTTCACGTGATATTCTATCAGGGGCAGAAACTTGTCACCGCCATCTTTAAATCGTCCACAAACCAGGAGTTTGGCTGTACGGCTGGGGGTTCGTATAGTGCCAAGCCATAGCTTGTCTTGTTGCTGCAACAAGCCAAGCATACAATAGGTTAGGTCGATAGTTTTATGTATGGTACATATAATGTCCTTGCTATTAATACAATATCTTGCTAACTAAGAATTTATATATGCAAACTGAATGCTAAAACCCTCAACATGTGAACAGTAAATCAATGTTAGCTGCTTTTGCAATAATTGTATAAGCATCCATATTACCTTTAAGCCGGTCCACTTTTCCCCTTTCTACCCCGTCAGTGTATACAAGGAAAATAGACTATTTTCCTAGGTTTATACAACCAGCTTTTTCCCACCACTCACCATCATACATTACCACTAGGCTTGTCTTCTCCCCCTTCCCACTGCCAGCAAGCATATATTAGGCCTTTAAGCAGGTCCACTAGTCCCCTTCTCCACGCCTGCCAGAGTATAAATAGTTAACTTTAACCTGCAATACCCTCCCCCCACCCCCCACCTTCCACCGCTTGCCAGCATGGATGTATACATTACCTTCAAGCTGGCTCATTTTCCATCTCCCTGCTAGAGTATAATTAGTTAACGTTAAGGTGTTCCCAGCAAACACAACAAAAACATTTGTATAACAGTTATACAATGTGGAGCAACGTGTATGTTGGATCAACGTCGAAGAAGTTAGGCCGCCCTTGTATAAATGTTATACAAATATTGTGTATGGGTTTCACCCCACTTTCCCACTTTCCAACTCTCGCCAGAATATTACCTTTAAGCTGAAGTGTGAAGTGCTGAAGTGTGGATGCTAGTTTATTACTGTAATGACTAGGTCTTATGACGGTGTTTCTCATATTTGAAATATTGTATGTCAAAACCTTGCCATTCCTAGAACATTGACCTCGCAATACCACATGTTGGCTCGGCAATGGGTTAATTCTAGACACGCAATTGAAACCATTGATCCAGTTATATGATATGATCACAATTCAATGGGTGTATAATTGGTATTTTGATAAAAGGCTGCACTTTGGAAGCTTGCTGCGCTTGAGGGTAAATGTCCGTGTCAGGTTCTACATGCACTTAAAATTGGTATTTTACTTGGGAAGCTTACCATATAGTTAGCTTCCCAAGTTGTAATGTCCGTCCACCATCTGCGACGCTGGCCCATACTGCCCTGAGGGTTATATGACTATATCGGGTTATACATGGGTAACACACTTTTATTGAGAGGTTTTCCCAGCAAACAAGATACGTAGATCTAATATTGATTTATTGTTGGCCCGCTGTAGATGAAAACCGCCAAATTTCGTCACAGAGAAACCCCATGTTAAACAATTAAGGTGGTATTATGACTTTTAGGCGATAAAACACATTATTAAGGCGTTCTAAAGCCTAAATGAGAAGCCCTGTAACACTATATAAGGCCTTGATAAGGTGTTATTAGACCATACGTTATTACATCTTACACAGTGGTTCCTATGGAGCGAAAATTGGCAGTTGTCAGTCGCCGTAGTTATGAGTATGTCGCCATAGTTTCACAAATCTGAATAAAACGTGTCTTCAATCTGAGTTATTGTCACGAACTGCAGGTTGTGGGTCAAGTCAGTGAGATATAGTTTTAAGTGAGTGAAAATTAAACTGCCATTTGGTACTTCAAGGTTTGGCATTTTAAGGTTAGAAGGCAATGCTTTGTCAACTAGTAGGCAGCCTGGGTACATCATATCATACATTTACCTGCCAGTCATGGCATCAGCTAACTGTGTATTATTTGATCATATTTATAAAGGACGTTGTAATCATTATTCGACAAATAAATTGACAGCGTTAATATTCTGATATTTGGTCCATGTTGGGTTAATGTCGTGCCAACATGCAGAGTATTCATTGCTTCTAAACTGGATGATATTGGTTCACTGCCGCCATTTTGTTCATTGTTCTGATTGTACCATGTTCAGCTACGTTGCTTCTAAACTGGGTGATATTGGTTCACTTCCGCCATTTTTTTCATTTTTCTGATTGTACTTTGTTCAGCATATATGTGTGGAGACGTTAGTAAATGGGTTGTGGGTTTGTAGGTATGTACTGAAAAACATATGTGGTTTTTATGGAAAAAAAAGAAAAAACACATAAAAATGAACAAAATAGTTAAAAATAATTTATCATGAAAAACAGTTATTATAGCTTTTTCTGCCAAGCAAACACTGAAACACCATGGCTTCAATGTTTGCCGAGAATTAATCCCCCCTGTTTTGTCTGATCATCATTATCTAATGACGTCATCCCACCCTGTCAAATGACATGTATGACGTCATTCTCTGTGTGTCGTCACGCATGGCATCCATGGAATCCTTCACGTGATATTCTATCAGGGGCAGAAACTTGTCACCGCCATCTTTAAATCGTCCACAGACCAGGAGTTTGGCTGTACGGCTGGGGGTTCGTATAGTGCCAAGCCATAACTTGTCTTGTTGCTGCAACAAGCCAGACATACAATATGTTAGGCCACTAACGTTGTGGACGGTACATATAAAGGCGTGCTTCAATATAATTTATATACAAGTTCTTAAGTAAAAATTTCTATATCCAAATTAAATGCTAAAAAGATAAGAAATAACCGCCTGCTAGAGTTGAGATTTCTCATTTACTTTCAGCTGTGTCACCACCCTTTGCAACTTTGGCCAGCAGATATTACCTTTAAGCTGGTCCACCCCTCTTTCCACCGTCTGCCAGTGTATTTTACCTTTAACTGGTCCATCTCCCCCTTTCCAACGCAACGCCCGCCAGCATATATTATGTTTAAAGGGACTATCCCAGACTAAAAACATAAAACAATCGATGATTTTATTTTGGCTTCTTAATATAACCATATGATGTAAACATGTCCATAAACTAGAGCTGCAATTTTTTTTAATTTATGTGCTTCGCATTTACCAGTTAGGCTAGTTATAGAGACGAAATTCCCGTATTTTTTATTTTTGACATGGTTGTCCAAAATAAGAAATCAGGAATTTCATCTATTCTGTGAAACTCAATGACCTCGACCTCCTTTGTTTTCACCGAGCTGGCTAATACAATGAAGTATGGGGGAGGGGGTATTATATAACATTGTTTTCACCGAGTGACGTCACTGCGTTTCACAGAATTAAGTATGGGAGAGGGGGTGTTATATAACTTTGTTTTCACCGAGTGACGTCACTGCGTTTCACAGAAAATTTAGCCTAACTAAATGCGCAGCACAAAAATTTAAAAATATTTGCAGTTCTAGTCTATGGACATGGTTGGATCATATGGTCATATTAAGAAGCCAAAATAAAATCACCGATTTTTTATGATTTTAGCCTAGGACAGTACCTTTAAGCTGATCGACTTTTCCACCGTCTGTCAGAGTATAATTAGTTACCATTAAAGCTACTTCTCTAGCCACCCCCCCCCCCCTTTCCACTGCTCGTCAGGATATATAACCTTAAGGCTATTTCAGGGGTCCCTTTCCATCGCCCGTATATATATTACCTTTAATTGCGTACACTCCTTTCCATCGCCCGTCAGCATCAAATTATTACCTTTCATTGCGTACACTCACCATGTCCATCGCCCATCAGCATATACTACCTTTATTTGCGTACCCTCCCCCTTTTTACCACCCGTCAGAATATATTACCTTTAAGCTGGTCCACTTGTCTCCTTCTACCACAGCTATTTCCTCAGCGATACGTGACTCCAGCCTGAAGTTCACCTTTGCATCAGGAAGCAGTACCTCATATAAAGGCTCCAGTAGCTTACAATGACGCCACCGCTTAGAAACCTGTAAGTAAAACAACATAATCATGATAGTAGCTTACAATGACGCCACCGCTTAGAAACCTGTACTTGTAAAACAATATATAGCTTACAATTACGCCACTGTTTAGAAACCTGTACATGTAAAACAACATATTCTGTAAAACTCAATGACCGCGACCTCCTTTGTTTTCACCGAGCTGGCTAATACAGCTCAGAAACCTGTAGGCCCCTACATGTAAAACAACATAAAATTATAGCTTACAATGACACCACCGCTCAGAAACCTGTACATATAAAACAACATATAGCTTGAAATGACGCCACTGCTTAGAAACCTGTACATGTAAAACAACATAAGCGTATTAAAATGACACCTCCGCTTAGAAACCTGTACACGTAAAACAACATATAGCTTAAAATGACACCTCCGCATAGAGCTTAGAAAACATGTACATGTTAAACAGCATAAGCTTAAAATGACGCCACCGTTTAGACGCATGTACCATTGTAAAAGACAAATAGAGGCATTTCTTTTCAATTTTTACAAAGCATTTTCGTTTCTACCTCTACAAAACATTTAACAAATCAGTCGGGTATTTCCCATTATTTTCTTCTACTGATAGCTAGTAAAGACTACAGTATTTAAGTCAACTTCACTGCATTCCAGCAAACACCAGACATTTAACATACATTTTTTTAGGTTGGCTCAGCATCATCAGATCATAGACCACGGACCAAATTTAAAAGAATATTAGAAATGTCGTGCTGTATTAAAATCAGATTCTATAGTTTACCCAATACTGGTTAAATGCTGTAGACGATTGGCTTACATTGGACGCTGGCCCATCCTTAAAAAACATTTCGTCAAGGGGGTCTTCGAGAAATCCATCTGGATATCGCGAAAAAACCTTCGACTCTCGTCTGGGACTCAAGGGTGGTTGGTCGAGGGTGGTAAAGTTATTCGAGATATTCGTTTTGTGCTTAATTTTGAAATGGAGATAATGAAATAAATGCCTACCTTTGGCATTGGCCTGGCGTTCTCGCATGCTTGTCTACACTCCACCAAGGCTTTATACACTGGTCCCATTTGTTGACTAGGCTCATCTATACCTGTGACAAATAAGGTAAAGAGAAAGCGTCCCCTTTTTGGTGGCGTCAAAAGGTATGATACACCATTCTGAGCTCGGTGCCGCATCAGGGCAAAACGGTCCATGTCATCTAGCCGCCCGTCTCTAGTCCCCAAGCGCTGGAAACTATGGCACAATTTGATCTCCTTTGTCAATCGGAAAGACAGTTTCACTTCTCCGTGAGATATAATGTACGGATCATTATGACTGAATGTTCTGAGACCCCAGCGGGAGAAGCCTGCCATGGCTCCCCATACACCCATCTGGGGATAGGGTATGTGGGCCTCTGATGACACCCCTGAACAGTGGATACAGAAGGAGCAGGCATTATCCATACGGTCCTCACGCCAATCTGACGCCACGAATATATCCAGAGTGTAATGACCCGGACATGGGATGTTCACACTGATCATTGTCTGCTTCTCGATACGCCGTATCAACACCCGCTGCTCTAATACCTCAGCCGGAACAAAGTCATCATGCGCGCGCAGCTTGCCGGCCATGTTGGTGATCTTAGGCGTGTCCAGTCTCACCTCCGTGGTGCCATCAGGTGCGAATAGCTGTGCCTCGTAAGGCAACACAAATCCCAGGTGACTGTTAAAGAAGGGTGACTTGACCACAGGTAGACGAGCAAACTCTTCCAGACTGAGAGGGTTTCTTATGAGCTGCCATCGCCCCTCATCTGGGAAATGTTGGTAAAGATGCTGCTCAGGATCTGTCAAGAAGTAAAACTCGTCACATTTATACGTCATCAGCTCGTCTCGTGGGCCTTTCACGTGACGGGAACCCCAGTTTGTGTTGATAAAGCGCCAGGAACCATCAACCCATACAGACGTCCACTGGTTTCTGAATGTCGTACCCTAAAATAGAAAATAAAGAAGTTTATTTAAATATGTATCATGTACACTTTAATGGATGTTGACCGCTTTTCCATTTTATTATGCAGAATACCATACTTAAAATTAATGTCGTAGGCCCACTATGTGGAATGTCGCTAACAGGTTTTGCTTAGGATATAAGAAACTTTGACGTGTTATTAAATCTCTGGAGAGTCTGAATATGTTAACTTTGATATCTGATAATATTTTGATGATTCAAGGTCAACGTCAAGGTCAAAATGTAAATTTCAAGGTGAAATAAACGGTAATATAACCTTCAACAAATAAATATTGAAACAAGTGTAATACAACTTTTTTTATGTGATTTTGACTGGGAAATATATTTCTGTTTCTATTTTGACCAATCGAGGTCATCTTCAGTTCAAAAGATTATTTTCAAAGTAAAAGAAAAGTACCCTACAACACGCTTGCTGATCAGAATAAACGTCTTCCGCGCTTATCACATTTGAAACAAATATATAACTAGTTATTCATGATTGTAGGCTACTTTGCGTGAAAAACATATTTTATTGTTTTTAGTTTGGGTCGTTATTGCGCTTCAAAAATATGGAAGCTATTATGGTTATAGAGGCTAACTTTTAGACTAGATTAAACTATTTCATATATATCATGTGGGAAAATTCCCATGAAACTGGTTCAGCAGTACATGGCATGGGGTGGATGAAGATCACAAATGTAAATTCAAGCTCAAAAGAGTTGAAATGCGGACATACTAATAGTTGATAAGTTCTGTAGACAGAGTGCCATTAGCCAGAGGACCAGAGGTTCACACATACCTGTAGTGGTGTATTAGGGCGATAGCCTGCTCCTTTGGAATAACCATCTATAATTTGACAGTGTAATCCCGCATAGCTGTAACACCAAAAACAAAGATTACATGCATTGTTTGTTTCTATTTTTATTCATTTGAAGTAAGTGTATGAACTTTTGGAGATATGTTTTTTTGTTATGTTAGGATTGCTAGACGGGTGTCTAATTTCTAGCACTTAGCCAATTATTATATATTAAATATTGTGGTATCATTTCCATGCCGTACATATCATTTATCATCATTGTTCGGGGAGGCAGTGATGGGGCTTCCACCTCATAACTGTATGTAAGTAAAAGGTCTTCTTCACTTCACTTTTCGGCCAGTATGGCCATTTAATTGAAAATTACAAAGTATTACAATATCCTAAATTGTATAGTAAAAGTGGTGAAGAGAAGATCAAACTAATAACAGCATGTTCGTAATAAAATATTAATTTAAAAAAGTTTGATATGATACTATATGATGATGCTCCTGGCACCGTTATGTAACGAGTTTGATGACATGTTGTAGCGCCTGCACTACAACACAGTTTAATGACTATAAAATTATGAAGTGAACGACTTATGAAGTGAATTTATCTCCATGAGTGATTATGTAAAAACTACAAGTCTTAATAATTAAAACATAAAATATAGGTTACATTCCCGTAGGAACTGAATAATAAAACCTTCAAATAGTTCAAATAGGTATTTAAAAGCAAAATATTTCCTTTTGATATGCGCATATTTCGCATAACTGTATGCTTGTCATCTCTCCAGGTGTAATTTTACCTTCAAAAAAGAAAAATAGAAGCATGCGTGAGACACCTGGCATATTTTGTAGGATTGATGTCCCGCGTTAATTCTTGGTTAATGTTATATCCACTAGGTGGAGCTCCTGTCTGTGTTAGATGAGAGGGAAGGGGGTCCAACCTCTCTCTGAGATCCGTAGCTTTTTATAAATCCATTGGCAGTTTGTTGCTAGCAGCCAGCGCGGTTGATTCGAATGCTGTAAGCGTATGGCTAACTATTTTTGTATCAGAATGGCAGAAACGGGCGACGAAATCCAATCAGATATCAATATTATGCTGAAATGGGCACAGTCATATCGCAGAGGATGTAGTAAAAACCATTATTAAAAACTGTTTCACACCGATCCAGCTGTAGCTCTAGTGACAGAGGAGGACTTAAATGACTTGACCGCAACGCTCCCTGCCAAAGGGAAGATTTTGAGTGGACAGCAGAAGCTCCTCCTGAACGCAGCGTGTTGCCTAGAGCTGGTTTGTGGTGCGGGTGTGACGTCGAAGGTTCTCTCCAATCAGCCTGACGCTGGATGTCAAGAGACGCAAGTGAGCGAGGATCCATACCTGGCAATTGTTTCGGGCCTGGTACGTCTTCAGGAACAAAGACAGATACTGCCCCCTCGTAATTGGTCGGAGATAGTACATTAACACTGAGAATGAGTGTATCGAGTCTTTATCATCACAACATCACTCATCTTGGTCTGACCCACATGTTCATCTTAAAGGAGTCGAGGGGAAGGGATCACATATATTTTATGATATCACTGATTTTGTATGTGTTAGTGGGGCCAGTCAGGCTGGACATGTTGTCAGTGATTCAACACATTGGTATTCAAGTCAAGTAAGTAAGGAAAATTTCTGCTTTACTTCACTTTTCGGCCAGTATGGCCATTTAAGTGAAAATTCCTAGTATTACAATATCCCATATTGTATAGTTAAAGTAGTAAAGGAAAGACAAAGCTAATAAAAGCATGCTCGTACTAAAATATTCAGTTTAAAATGTTTGATATGATAATATGACGATGCTCCTGGCACCTATATGTAACGAGTCTGATGGTATTTAAGTCAAGCCCTGCCAAGCCCAAGCTTGAGTAGCTCTCCAATGCTCAGTGGTCACTCGCCAACTTGGCTATTCTTAATAAACTGATATCGCATGACAGCATGGAAAAAGAGGAGAGAATGGACTATCTATTGTATACATGCTATATCTATAGACTTCTATTATCAAAAAGCGTCTGTCTTTTTGTATGACAGTGATTATAGGCTTTACATGGATATCGGTGGGGGACACACGCTATTCACCTTAATGACATTTGGTCGATCAAAGTGACACACAATCAACGCCGACAACCCCAGGAGCAACGCTCCAAGATTTCCAGAGCAACAACAGCAAAGCCGATCTGCAGGCAGTTCAACTGTGCGGTGGGGTGTCAGTGCCATGACACTCACATTTATAATGTGGCAGATTGTGGCAAGAAGCACCAGGCAACATTGCATGATGTCGCCAGTTTGCTAGGCGTGGAGTGGTCAGTTTGTGGCTGTTTGCCAGTTAAAAAAAATATAAAATACAAATCTTTTTCCCACTCCTGTGTTGGTGTTTGATATATATAGATCTGGAGACAATATTAAAACGGTATAATGTTGGTCCAGCGTATCATAATTAAATTTATACATTTTTTTATAATTATGATTTATCACTCAACATAAACAGCAGGTTTTTATATTACGTGAAGAGTTTTAAATGTTAATAATACACAGGGTTTGAGGCACATGGCCTGCAGGAGTAATAGTAGTAAATCATTGCTTCACGTCATTTTTTTGGCACTATTGGTTATTTAAATGACATTGTAATACGATACAAACAGCGCAGTTCATTGATGCGATGAATTCTGTACAGATGATGACGGTGAGGGTGGGGTGATAGGGCATGGTGGGTTGTTGAGAGTGTTTTCTTTCACTCGCTGGATAAAGGGTTCTGGGCATGACTAGGGGATTTACCCCCAGACATGCTCAAACGTCCAGAGACTCGTTTTTTTCCTGCAAAACACCGCTCTGCTATCCTCGGGTCGGATAGTCCTTAGAGTTACAATAGCTGAGGGTAACTCTATTCTTCCCACGTGAGAGACTTAATGTCAAACACTCCATTGCCTGCACTGACAGCGCCTGTACCGATGTGGGAGCTACATTGGCACCGCAGTTGATAGGAGGAACCTGGGTATTTCAATGACAATGGCCTGCAGGAAATGCGTAAAAAGAGACAATACAAAATGGCCGCAACAAATATCCTACATATAACTTTTGAATGGCTTCTTCAAATTGAATGTGTGATATATGGTTCTTGGTGTGCCAAGTCTAGTTCTGACACCATTTCGTAGATTTAGGCCATATTTAGGTTGTTTATGTGAAGATCAAGGTCTTTAGGATTACGGTCTGGTTATACAATTATATTGAAGCAGCCAAACTGGGTATCAGAAAAACGGCAGTATTCTGTTATTTGTAGCAGTAGTGATAGTAGAATATTGCTTAACATCACTGTAGAAATACACACTTAAGCATGGACACATGATCGTGCTCTTAGACATGGTCCTAATATTTACATGCACCAATATATTGCGCTACTATTTTTCTGTATTTAGAGGGAATACAAAGTTAACAAAATTTTCGTTGCCATTCCGGCCTTTATTTTCCATAAAACTACAGGTTATGGACCCAACACGATTCCACTGCGCAATGTAAAGTCAGTATAGACAATATAGAGTGACTATAACTTCTCCAAAGTGTGTTTTGTGTGAGTTTGTTTTTGAGATTTTGAGCGAGTCTAAGAACGGCACAGTCACGCAACTGTCGGTAAAATGGCAAGTGGAGACAAGTGGGAAATTGACAGGTAGGATGGCTCCAACTATGCCATATGGAAATTCCAGATGAAGCAATTTTTGGTGGCCAAGGATCTGTGGAAGTACGTTGACGGGATAGCGGTACGTCCTGAAGATGCCGACGCTATTGTTCGACAATAGCAAAAGGCGATGCCAACGTAATGGGTGTCTATTCAAGTGTTATTTATCTGTTGACAACATGTGAATTGACAAAAGAAGTCTGGGACACACTCAAGGCACAGTATGAACGTGATACCTTAGCAAATAAATTTTTCCTGAGAAGGCAGTTCTTCATCACAAAAATGACAAAAGCTCACCTCAATGCAATGAAAGAAATAACATAAATTGGGAGCTGTCGGGGCAGCTGTGGCAGGTGAAGAAAAGGTAGTGGCTCTACTCATAAGTCTCCCACCAAGCTACGAAACCCTTGTCACAGCCCTTGAAGCACAGGGCGATGACTTAACGCTGGTGTTTGTTGAATAGGCGATACTAAATGAAGATCAAAAGCAAAAAGTGGCACATAAAGAACCAACAGCCAGCACAGCATATGGTCGTGTTTCAGCACTACTCGTAGACAAAGTTCAGACTCTATTCAAAGGAAAAAAAGTGTCAACAAATTAGGCACAGAGCTATCCAATGTGTTGAGAAAAGATATTCTATTGAGACAAAGAAATATTCAAAGCATCTCAAACAAAATCGAACAAAGCATCATAAAGCGACTGCAGCTAATAAGTAAAACAGAGAAACCAGGTGCTCGACAAACACGTTACCACTACTCACCAATTAATGACACACAATACAAAAATGGAAGTAAGAAGCAGAGGCTACTTATGCAAGACAAACCTGAAAGTGTACTATACGATTTTAGATATGAAGCCTCAACAAGTCAGCAGTGTTGTCTCCAGAAGATAGTCCATGTAATGTCAAATTTTTACCAAGTCGTCTTGCTGATTGGCTACGTGCCAGACACTACAATAATAAGCATCATGACGGTACTTTAACCCCTCAGCCTTCCATAAAATCAGGGAACAGAGGTGAACAGCTACGGATATATGGTCAAGCATGCCAGCATGTTTTTCTACAAAACTGGTATTGTGTTGATACAAGGTTCTGGTTGCGGAGAGTGGGAAAATAAGAATATGCCTGGCATTAAATGTTTACTCCCTGATGATTGCCTACTCCCCAGTCGACATCATGTGAAACCTCATCAACAAGGATATGACTCAGGATATGCTTCTAGCAGCTACCAATCGTTTATCCAGCTTCCGAAACTTATCATCTTCTGGACTAAAATCACAAGAAAGACACGGATGTTCAACTCAGAGGGGGGGGGGGGGCGCAATGCAAGTTTGATCCTATTGCTATAAACCAAGATAGAGACATGCCTCTTGCAGCCACTCCGACTAATCATCAAGAAAATATATTAAAACACAATTCCCCAACAATGAGAAGGACTACTCCAACCGTCGTCTCTGAAGATGACCAAATACTCGAACTCCTCCAATAGTAGTAGTAGTATAGTAGTAGTAAATCATTGTTTTACGTCACTTCACTGCACAAATGGTCTTTTAAGTGACATTTCAATACGATAAAAACGTTGTAGTCAATTGATGAGATGAATGATGTACAGATGATAACGTGTTGGTTGGGGGTGATAGGGCATGGGGGTTATTGAGAGCGTTTTCCTTCGCTCGCCTGATAAGGGGTTACAAAAAGCAGACAACGATCACTGAACCTTTCAAAACCCCACCTCCCAGAATGCTATGTAACAAAAAGGAAAACGGATGAACGGATCTGGTATGTCACACATCTTGTTAGAAGCGGGATTGATATCATAAAGTCTTGTTGTAATGCATGGAGCGATTGCTGTTGGAGCAGTACATAGAAAGTCAAGGTGATGATAAGCTGTTTGCCTCTTTATCATAAGAGTCTCAGAAAAAAAGACTGGATCTGATCCAGTCTACAAACAAAGATTCTTCTGATGAAGTTTTGGGTGATGAAGCCATAGCGCTCACAAAAAAATGATTTTTTCCTGTATGCACAATGTCTCCATTCGATGGCAGACCTTCTCTACAGTTTTGGAGGACAAAACAATGCTCGCTATTACCTATTTCTTCACATTCAAGCCAATATTGAATTATCTCTTTCTGGAGCAACGGCATTAATCAAGAAGAGAGCCATTAGTGTAGCCAGATCATTCATTCCAGGCAACAGGTGTGCTAATGACAGAACAATGGAAGAATTTTGGTCTTTTAGGTGAAATTGTAATACGATAAAAACGTTGTAGTCAATTGATGTGATGAATGATGTACATATGATCACGTGAGGGTGGGGGTGATAGGGCATGGTGGGTTATTGGGAGCGTTCTCCTTCGCTCGCCCAATAAGGGGTTCTGGCCATGTCTAGGGGATCTACCCCCAGACATGCCAAGACGGCCAGAGATAATGCTGAAACTCCGTGGCATTTCGCGCAGATCCGCTATCCTCGGGGTGGATAGTCCTCAGAGTAACAATAGGAAGGGTCACTCCAATCACCCCCCCCCCCCCCGTGAGAGACCTAGCGTCAGACACTCGATTGCCGGTTATGTAAGGTTACCACGGTCTACACCAGCGCCAGGACTGATGCGAGAGCTGCATTGGCACTGCAGTTGAGCTGAGGAACCACGGTACACCACTGTATTGTGTCGTGTCGTGTCGTGTCGTATCGTATTGTATCGTATCGTATCGTATCGTATTGTATTGTTCTGATGGAAAATAACTTTATACAATATTGCTGGTGAATTAATATCTACCTGCCAGATTTCTGCTACTGACAGACAACAATCAATTTCGTTTGGAAGTATTTTAGATCTTGCCAGTTAAGAAACACAATCAGAATAGATTTTTTCTAATTTGTTTAACTGGTCATCGTGTGTTACAATTGCTATGAATTAAAAACAACCGTTTTTCTGTTTTGTTGTGTCCTCGCCTCAAAGCAAATGAAATAGGGTAGCTTCTTCTCAAACCTGACTCTCAACGGACACAACTGTTTTAAAAGGGGAGACGACTGGGATAGTGAAAACATTCCAAGCTCTTGGTGACACATGGAATGTAATCCATCAATCAACGCCACTTGTGAAATAGAATGATGAAAAAGCTAAATGAAACTATTTAGCTGAGGTTATTTCAGAAAATTCGAACAATCCCCGAATAACATTCTGCATAGAATTCCACTGCATAAAATTCCACTGCCGCCTCTGCCAGCATTCACATCAGTAGAATCACTCTGTGATCATTTCTCGAAGTATTTTCTGGATAAAATTAAAACTATCCTTTCCAAATTTCCAGATAAAGTACAGAATATTCCACCGGTGCAAAAATCAGAAATTACATCCAAAATTACTGTTTTTGCAAGTGTGTCAGAAGACGAAATTCAAAAGCTTATTTTGAGCCCATCGTCAAAATCATGTGAGCTGGACCCCATTCCTACAAGCGTGTTGAAAAATTGTCTTGACATAGTAATGACTCCCATCACTGACATAATTAACATTTCAATGGAAACTAGTACATTTCCTAAAAATTTCAGAGAAGCGCATGTAAGACCATTACTTAAAAAAACATCTCTTCCCAAAAACGAATTGAAAAATCACAGGCCTGTGTCCAGCTTGTGTTTCATTTCCAAAATCTTAGAAAAGGTAGTAGCCAATCGTCTGCAAACTCTTATAAAAAACAATCACCTATCTAATTCATTACAATCAGCCTACAGGAAACATCTACATTCTACAGAATCGGCTCTACTGAAAGTACATAACATATCATTATTAGTATGGACAAGGGTGAAGTTACTGCTCTGACCTTGCTTGACTTGTCGGCCGCCTTGAACACCATTGACCATGCTACATCAACAGATAGACTTTCTGATTGGTATGGGATATCTGGCCAGGCTCAAATTTTGTTTTCTTCTAATTTGCAAAATAGGCACCAATCCGTATATATTAAAGACACTCTGTCAGATAAAGTCACACTCTCACATGGAGCTCCACAGGGCTCTGTGCTGGGACCAGTGCTTTTTACATTGTAAACTACACCACTCAGCGCTATTATATCTAGTTTTGACATAAACCACCACCTTTATGCTGATGTTACTCAAATTCACATGTGTCTATCAATTTCAAACGCTAAGGAAGTTGCAACAGTGTTTAATGGGTGTGTCGACCTGGATGACAGACTCTAAGCTGAAGCCTAATCTTAGCAAGACAGAATTTCTTCTTATTGGGACCAAACTTCAGCGAGAAAAAATCGTGCATAACTTCCCATGCTTATTTCTTGTTCAAGACACAAATCCATCTGCATCAGCCAAAAATCTTGGTGTAGTATTTGACAGTTGACTGAATTTCCAAAAACACATATCCCAAACATGTAGGGCATGCTTCTATCCTATCCGTGACCTGCGTCAAATTCGAAAAAAGTCTCTCCTTAGATCTTGCCAAGCAAATTGCAGTGGCACTTGTCAGTACTAGCAAGTGGATTATTTTTCACTTTTTGACAATATGCCAGAAAAGGATATTGCTAGATTACAACGCGTTCAGAACTGCCTTGCAAGAGTGGTAACCAATCCCCCACGATTTAGTCGTTCCGATCCTATTCTAAAACGATTGCATTGGCTTCCTGTCAAGTTTCGCATTCATTTTAAAATATGCGCAACAACTTTCCGAACCCTAAAAGACAATCAACCTACATATCTGGCTGACTTACTTGTTCGGCCGAAATGCTCAAAATATCTACACTCCACAAATTCAAATAGATTTGTTGTTCCTCGTATAAAAACTAAGACTGGGTCAATAGCTTTCTCTATATTTGGCCCAGCCTGTGCCCGTGCGTAATGCCGAAACAATTTTAACATTCAGGAAAAAACTTAAATCTCATCTTTTTGATCTGGCTTTCCCACCCTAGCTCCTCAGTAGTCCGGCTCCCTGTTGACGAACCTGCTTTGGCCTCGACTACGACACAAGATCACGCTAAGGATTTGTGCGCCTCTAAGCTCGGTCCGCTGAGGATGTAGGTGGTAGTAGTAAATCATTGGTTTACGTAACTTTTCGGCATAAAGACAAATTTCTGCACAGCAGAAATTATTTTTTGGCAATAAATAATGAGGGATTCTGTTCTGCTAAGTCCGATGTTACAAGAGGCGAGGCCGAGTTGTCGGCACTCGCTAGGTAGCGCTCTGTTTCCGCCTGGTGGTATCACGTGACCCATGCTATCGGCAGTTGGATGTTTACATAACAGAGGAACGCTGTCGCCTTCTGTTTTGTGATAGTTTTCAACGCTTTTGAGAAAATTTCTTGAAGTTACAGACTTTTCAAAAGATAGAATATTGAAAGGTGAGGTATTTTTCACTATTTTAATGGTCATTGTTTGTATTTTACGAGAGTTGTAAGACTGTTTTACGCGGCGAGTCAGTAGAGTCACTCGCTTGCCTGGCACAGACAGTCACAGTGGCAGCCAGTGGCATGCTCCATTGACGTAGTCTGAGTGAGGGACACGTTCGGCCATTTTGTTTTGACCTGTCGTTGTCCTTTCAGGTTCACTGCCCTATTCAAATGGACTAGTCATTAAATGACATTATTCTTACACTCCGTACTAGTCTAGTCGGTTGTTTATACTTTATTATTATCATGATTATAGTAATTTAATTGAATTATACATAGACTAATTTCACTCAAGACTATACTAGTAGAGTCTAAGTTAGTCACAGGAAACTCAAGATAGTCTAGTAGTGGCTACTATAATAAGTTAGTTAATAACTAAGTCTAATACTAATACTGTCTAACAGTTAGACTGGTGTATTAAGTCTACTCTACCAGGTTTTTACACTGCAGAGTTTGTCATTGTTCGTCAGACTAGTATTATTAATTAATCGGCTTCTGGCACTTAATCTTGTTTCCTCACTTCTATGTAAACATTCCAAGCATCAAGGTGAATAGATTATAAGGTACCGGTACAAAAAAAATAAAAAAAATATAAATAAAATAGTATTATTTAAATCTGTTAGCAGGATTGGGATAGTCTACCAGAGAAAATGTTATAAATTATTCATGGAGAAGTTCTCTTTTTCCTTAGGTTCATAGACTGTTCACTATCTATCATTTCTGGGCTTATACCAAAATTGAATCACTCAACTGCTCAATGTACTAGGATAAATTTGATAGAATCAAGCAGCTTTGATTTTGACTTCATCTAACTTGCAAGGTATGTTTGACATATAAGATGAACAGGTTTATAGAGGCGCGAGATAGATCGAACAAGACCAGCAGCATTAACTCTAGGTTTAGCCTTCAATCTAGACAGGATGATGCAGTTCCCAGTTTTGGTCCGCAATTTGCTCAAGTCATGGTCAAGGGACATAGTTTTGTGAATAGGCTGCAGTCTTATGTTCATATACATAAGCCTCATACTTTTTCAGGCATTAATTCAAAGGTTGAGTTATTGGGACGGTCTGGAGCACATTTACGTCACATGGAAGCAAAGCTGAACTCCGATTCCACTAAATTCAAAGACTCCTATGTTGTGCTACAGATTGGTGGGAATGATTTGAATAGTGATGAAGTTGTCCCTCGTCAACTTGCCCGGGAGATAGTAAATCTTGCCAGAAAGTTAGTGAATGATATGGGTATTAGATATGTTACTATTTGCCAGTTGTTGTATAGGAAGCAGACGATTGCAGCTCGTTTTGTTTTAAGACAAAACTACAATTTGTTGGTGAAACAAGTGAACTTGGAGTTGGATTTCCTTTGTACTTTCTTCCCGAAGATCAGATTTTGGACACATAAACGAATGAATGAGAAGTGGCAGCATTATTTATCACATGATGGGGTTCACTTAAATGAGCAAGGCACAGTGAGATTCTGCAGGTCGGTTCGCGGAGCTGTTTTACATGGTCCACATCATAGTGGGTATTAAGATGAACTATTTATTACATGGGTATGGTATGTAATAAAGCAACTCGTTCGCTATTTTTGATCATGACAGGTGGCACTGTGTGCTGTTACATTTTAGTTCTGCTGTATCTTCATTGTGTTTTGAAGTTAGGTTCCTGTGTTAAAGCTCTCACTGTTTATAACTATGAGGTCATACTTGACCATTCTTTGATAACTTCTCACATGCAATGTTTGTTTTCTGTCAGATCACCATGCAGTGTCAATTCTGCATTTTTTACTGCACTTTCAGTACTTTGTTCCCTGTCTGCTTCTTTATAAGGGACTGACTCAAGATATTTTGGGTAAATGTCTTTTGTGGCTTTCTGGAAGTTGCGTTGGTGTTCTGAGTTCACCCCGTAATTAGCTATATGTATAGTATTGAATGACATCGAGTCGAGGATGGTTGTTCGCATATTTGTATGCAATAGTATTTTATTGTCGGATCACCATGCAGTGTAAATTCTGCAATTTTTACTGCACTTTCAGTATTTTTTTGTTCCCTGTTTTCTTTGTTATATTAAGGGACGGACTTAAGATATTTTTGGGTGAATGTCTTTTGTGGCTTTCTGGAAGTTGCGATGGTGTTCCGAGTTCACCCAGGAATTAGTTATGTAGGGTGTTGAATGTCATCAGGTCGAGGATGGTTGTATACAGTTATTATTATGTTATTGTCAGATCACCATGCAGTGTCACTTCTGAATTTTTTACTGCACTTTCAGTATTTTTTGTTCCCTGTTTTCTTTTTAATAAGGGACTGACTTAAGACTATTTGGGTGAATGTCTTTTGTGGCTTTCTGGAAGTTGCGTTGGTGTTCTGATTTCACCCATGATCTAGTCATATGAGTTATTGAAGGACATCAGGTCACGGATGACTGTCTACAGAATATTCACTTCCCATACTATGATGTTTTATATGTATGCAATGGTATTTTAGTGTCTGATCACCATGCAGTGTCAATTCTGCATTTTTTTTACTATAGTCATGTATGGTATTGAATGACATCAGGTTGCGTATGGCTGTTTACAGTTATTGTTATACATTCACTTCCCATATTATGATGTTAAATTTGTGTGCATTGTTATTTTATTGTCAGATCTCCATGCTGCTGTTTATACCAGTAAAATTGCAGTAAAATTGTGTTTCTTTCTGATAAGGGATATACTTGAGATATCATGGGTGAATGTCTTGTGTGGTTTTACTAAAGTTGAGATGATGTTCTGATTTCACCCCCGTATTAGTCTGATATACATGTATGGTTTTGAATGACTCCAGATCGTGGATGGCTGTCTACAGTTAATAATATACAATTACTTCCCATACTATAATGTCAGTATTTGTATGCAATATTTTTTATTGTCAGATCACCAAGCAGGGTTAATTCTGTGTTTTGTACTGCTTTTCCAGTAATGTCTGTTTCCTATTTTCTTTATTATAAAAGGTTGACTTAAGATATTGTGAGGTGAATATGTTATTCAGTTATTAGTAAGATACTGGTAATTATTAAGTTCATTACTACATTTTCCTTTGATAAAATGTGAAGCTTTTAAACTTTTCCCCACAACAATTGGGGTATGTCTAAATGTATGATATGATACACAATTCGTTTGAAGCGGGTGTGGTTTTAATAAATAGGGTGGTTACTGTTTACTGCAACACATTTTTCTCAATTATATCAATATTAGCAAGAAATAGTTTGTCACTTGACACACAATTTTTTATGTTTACACATATGTACTGCGTTAATAGACGCATGCAGCATGCATGATGCTTTATCTCCACTTGATACAAATTTATATAATAATATTTAATTTTTCATGTTGACTTATGGCGCCCTTGTGGGTTTGCTTAATTTTGCAGAATGGCACCCAGAAAAAAGCTCCTGGGAGCATCTGCAAGGAAGAGAGGTGTCCAGCCCAAATCTCGATCTACCCAAGGAAGGGGGTCCCAGCTGGCAGCCACAGCAGAGGGCGATGCTCAGAGTGCCACAACAGACCAGCTGGTGGCAGCAGTTTTGAAATCGCTGAGGGATTCAGGCGAACTGCAGAAGCCTCCCAGCAGTGATAAGAAATCAAGAAAACCGTCGAAAAAGCGAAAGCTGCCATCTCCTTCTCCCAGCTCATCCAGCGATGATACCACAGATTCTGATGATTCATCTGGTGAGAATCATCATGACCATACTTTCAGAGTTGCCGCTACACCCCTCGGCTCCCGTCTCCCCAAGCGCATTGGGCGCAATATTGTGAAGGGGGACTATGTTAATTTTGCGGAACTTTTGTCGACCAATGAGGTCCAGTCTTCGGACTACCAAATTGAAGACTCGCATGAAAATAATGCTTTCAAAATAGTGTCAAGTAGACGACCAAAAGCCATCAGCAACATTTACCAATGGACTGATGCTTTTTTGCTTTTTGCTGCTGTGAGGTCTGAAGTATATCCCGACGAAGCCCCAGGTCTCATGAAATATGGGAAATTTATCAGAGATAACAGTGGCAAGGGCTCACGTAAGAAGTGGCTCCGATATGATGAACTTTTTCGAAAGGAAAAGCATTCCCACAAGCTGTCGTGGTCTCAGGTCCATTGGGAGGCATATTTCGAAATCATGAACACAAATACACCTCAATCCGCTAGCTCTCAATCCTCTGGCTCGAACACTAGCAGAGCCACATCCCAAAAACTATTTCGTGACAATGGGCACAATCAGTCCTTTCGAGGAAATGAGGACCAACAAGAGTTTAAACAGGGTCAATGCTACAAATTTGAAATTCATGGGAAATGTACGAAAGAAAGCTGCAAATACAGACATAGCTGTTTCAAATGTCAAGGCAGACACTCCACAAGCAAGTGTGCCGCATCCGATAATAAATCTCCCCGCTCAGATCCCGACTCCAATACGTCCAAACGTGCTCGGTGAATATCTCAAAAATTCAAAATTTGATCAAAAGGAATCAAAAGAATTATTGACTGGTTTTACAGAAGGGTTTTCTGTGCATTTTGAAGGTCCCCATATTTCTTCAGATTCGAAAAATCATGGGTCAGTCTTAAAAAATCCAGACGCAGTGACACACAAAATTGACAAAGAAATTGCAGCAGGTAGATTGGCTGGTCCTTTCGACAAACCTCCTTTTACCAATTTTCGTATTTTCCCTATTGGTTTATTCGAAAAGAAAGAACCAGGAGCATTTAGACTGATCCATGATCTCTCGTCTCCGAAAGAAAATTCTGGTAATTCTTGTATTCCAGACCAGTTTAGATCTGTTTCGTATGAAACAATTGACAATGTCGTCACTCTAGTCCAAAAGTTTGGACAGGGGGCATTAGTAGCTAAAGCTGATATTGAGGATGCATTTAGAATAATTCCAATTTCACCCAAAGATTACCCACTTTTAGGTTTCAGATATGCAAACAAAATTTATTTTGACAAAGCTTTGCCCATGGGGTGCAGTACTTCTTGTCAGACTTTTGAAAAATTTAGCCAAGCAGTCCAATGGATTCTAATAAAACTTTTTAATGTGTCAGGTATGTCTCACATACTAGACGATTTCATTTTTATCGGTCCTGCTAAATCTCCTCTCTGTCAGCTTTCGCTAGATGCTTTCATGACTCTTGCCAGCGATGTAAACATTCCAGTCAAAGAGACCAAAACGGTGTTACCCACCACATGCTGTATTGTACACGGCATTGAATTTGACACCTTAAAATGGGAGCTGAGGCTACCAGGGGATAAAGGTGTTAAAATTAGATCTCAATTGAACAACATAAAAAAGAAAAGGACTGTAAGATTAAAAGAACTGCAATCTCTATTAGGATTGTTGAATTTTGCATGTTTAGTGGTGATTCCTGGTCGGACATTCCTCAGACGTCTATTTAATTTAACATGTGGAATACACAAAGCATATCACCACATTACTTTAAATGTTGAAGCCAGAGCAGATTTGGCAGCTTGGTCAATTTTTATGGATTCTTTCAATGGAAAATGTTTGATTCTGAATGAGAAATGTTTACATTCTGAGAAGATACATCTTTACTCAGATGCTTCCAGTTCAGTAGGTTTTGCTGGAGTTTTCGGTAAATACTGGTTTGCAGGTAAATGGCACACAAACTTTGTATCAGGAGACATAACAATTCTCGAATTCTATCCAATTATGGTTTTACTTGACATGTGGGGATATAAGTTGAAAGATCATTGTGTTGTTTTTATGACTGACAATGCTGCTCTGGTTTCAATTCTCAATGATCAAACTTGTAAGTGTAAACGGGTCATGAAAATGTGTTAACTTCCATGAAATTTAATGTGCTGTTCAAAGCTCAACATATACCTGGAAAGTTAAATGTGATTGCTGATTGTCTATCTCGCTTTAAATTCCAGGAATCAAAAAAATGGGCACCGTGGTTAGCAGAGCAGTCAACTCCAGTCCCAAGCTACCTAGCCACAGAAAAATGGCTAGGGTAATGGACAAACTGTTGGCTGCAGCATTGACTAAAGCATCACATGCTTCTTATAGAAGACATAGGGCAAGGTTTAGCGTTGTTATAAAAAACAGAGATGGCCTGACCATCCTGTAAATAGAGAAATAATAGCTGCATTTATTACGTATTTGTTCTCATGTCATTATGCTCCTGCAACTATTATCTCAAATGTTTCAGCAATTTCATATATTCACAAAATGAAAGGTTGGGTTGACACATGCGAATCTTTTCTTATTAAAAAAATATAATTAGGTGCAAAAAATTTGAAGGGTACCATCGACATGAGGTTACCCATCAATATTGATCATTTAGTTAAAATCTGTAAACATGCAAAATCTGTAACTTCTTCCTATTACATGGAATATGCCTTGAAAGCTATGTTTTCTCTTGCATTTTTTGCTTTATTACGAGTTGGGGAATATACAGTCAAAAATCACTCTGTCAGCTCTAATAAAAAAGGTTTACATCTTTCAGATATTGAAATGTTGGGGAAGAAAAATAACAAAGTTTTATGTGTTACAATGAAAAATTTTAAACACAATAAATCACACAGACCTATAACATTGCAAATAGAAAGACAGTCTAAAGAAATTTGTCCTGTCAGATGCATGACAAAATATTTAGCTAAGAGAGAAAGTAAAAGGAAACCATTGTTTGTTTTTCCAGACGGTGAATCAATAACGCAATCATATTTTTGTAAAAAATTGAAAGAGTGTTTAGAGAGTTCCGGTCTGTCATCTAAACGTTTCGAGGCACATTCCCTGAGGATAGGGGGTGCTACACAGGTAGCATCTTTGGGTTTTACCGATGCCCAGATACAGGCTATGGGCAGGTGGAAATCAGGTGCTTTTAAAAAGTATATAAGAATTCCAACAATAAGTAACTAACAAAGCACTTTAAAACATTAAAGCTTGAAGAAACTTTAATAAAGTAAGAAATGATTTCATGGGTTCTTGTAATGGGCTTGAATACATGAAGTTTTTTCCAATAATGAAAGTGTATGTCCACTTTCCCATGCATGTGTATTTTGCGAATATCAGTATTATGAACTTGTCGACTACGCCGTCTGACAGATAACAGTTGGTAAAGAGGATAAGCTGTGACATGGTTTTGTGATTTTTCTACTTATTTGGGATTGCTGCCAGTAAGCAATTTTTAATGAGTATTTGATTATTTTACCATGTTAATAAGATCTGTTTGTGTCTGATACAATATAATTCATTGTCAAGAAGGTTGTGAGAAAATAGGTCATGTTTCTTGTAATGGGCTTGAATACATGATGTTTTTTCCATTATAAAAATTGGATGTATATTATTTCCTGTTAATTTTGAGAGTATTGATTCATATATTGATTTCACCACTTGGGAGAAATATTTCAGTGTTTCGGTAATGCACTTGAATGCGTTATCAGACAAGTATCCTGGCATAATTTTAGAAATTGTGTATTATAATAGATTGATGTCAGTGCACAACAAATTGTTATCATTTATTTACCATATGCTTCTTATAGACTACCGGTATATGGTTTATTATGGAGAAAATATTAAATGTTAGTATTTTTGGGTCGTTTTTCTGAACAGTGTGAAGGGGAAAAATACTTGCCTTGTGATGGGCTTGAGCATGTATTTTTTCCTTTTAGATACATGTGTGTATTGCCATTTACAGATTAAGGCACATTGTATAGGTTCATTACATATTTGTCAGGAGGATTTGGATAAGGACGGTGATGAAACTGTCATCTCCAATTGTATATATATAATGTAGTAGGTTTGTGGACTGAATAACCTAGCACAATTGCAGAAAAGGTCCATACAGGTAATATTAGATTGATGTCTAATGGGGAGTATTACTTGCCTTGTGATGGGCTTGAGCATGTGTTTTTTCCTTCTAGATGAAAGTGTCTATTCAAATTAACAGATTAAAGCACATAGTATAATTATGTTCCTTACATTTTAGTTATGAGGATATGGATAAGGTGATGAATTTGCATCCCCAACTGTGTATATATAGTTGTTTGTGAGGACTGAATAATCAGGCACATTATCTAAAAATGTTTATAATAATATATTTATGCCGAGTTCCAACCAATTGATAACAAAAGTGAACATTTGCAGCGTATGGACTATGTTGTTATAATAGAATGAAAAGATTAAATGTCACTTTATTACATGTTTTTCGAACAATGGAATAAGCTAAATTAATTGAGAAATTATATACAATTTGATGATATTAAATCACTAACGGTTTTATAGCAGTGAAGTATGAATGATCGATCAATCAGGCAAGGGATTTGGGGGGGGGGGGCGACTCCGATGTAAAGATTTTACATCAGAGTCGTGTGGCGGTTTTGGAACCCACTCCTCCTTTTTTCCTATACATTGTTAAATTTAATCTAAATAAGTCAAATTTGAATTGTCGTAAATTTGACGATAACTAGTATATGTTTTAGTCAACATACATATGTCAAGTTGAATCATGATAATTTTTTAGTTGACTTGTCACCTATTGTATTGACCATGTTGACAGTCAACATATAGATGTGAGTTTGTTAACTAATAATTCCAGAATTGACTGTTTCATTGATGAGTTATAACTAATATATTTTTTAGTCAACATATTTTAGTTGACTTGTCACCTATTGTATTGACAGTCAACATATAAATGTGAGTTTGTTAACTAATAATTCCAGAATTGACTGTTTCATTGATGAGTTATAACTAATATATTTTTTAGTCAACATATTTTAGTTGACTTGTCACCTATTGTATTGACAGTCAACATATATATATAGATGTTAGTTTGTTAACAAATATTTCCAGAATTGACAGTTTCATTGATGAGTTATAACTAGTATATTTTTTAGTCAATTTTAGTTGACTTGTCACCTATGGTATGGACCATGTGGACAGTCAACTTATGTATATAGATGTTTAATATATACTGTACTAATAGTTGTATTGTCATTGAAATAAATGACCATTCTCATTCACTGCTGTGTACTAGAGTTAAGATTTTACAAACTATGTTTCAAGTATTAAAATGAAGTTGTGAGCGAGGGAAAAAAGCGAGCTGCATCCCTTGCCTGGTATTTCTGTTTTGCGGCAAAAATAATTAATTGGTCACCTGTTTTCGAATTATTTGGTTGACAAAAAGACAAATTTCTGCTCAGCAGAAATTCTTTTTTTGCAATAAATAATGAGGGATTCTGTTCTGCTAAGTCCGATGTTACAAGAGACGAGGCCGAGTTGTCGGCACTCGCTAGGTAGCGCTCTGTTTCCGCCTGGTGGTATCACGTGACCCACGCTATCGGCAGTTGGATGTTTACATAACAGAGGAACACTGTCGCCTTCTGTTTTGTGATAGTTTTCAACGCTTTTGAGAAAATTGTTTACCCACCTCCTCCCCGTTTCCTCCACAGTAAAAAATGATATAACTCTCATGTAAAGATTTTACATCAAGAGTCGTGTAGTGGTTTTGGAACCCACTCCCCCTTTTTTCCTATACATTGTTAAATTTAATCTAAATAAGTCAAATTTGAATTGTCGTAAATTTGACGATAACTAGTATTTGTTTTAGTCAACATACATATGTCAAGTTGAATCATGATAATTTTTTAGTTGACTTGTCACCTATTGTATTGACCATGTTGACAGTCAACATATAGATGTGAGTTTGTTAACTAATAATTCCAGAATTGACTGTTTCATTGATGAGTTATAACTAATATATTTTTTAGTCAACATATTTTAGTTGACTTGTCACCTATTGTATTGACAGTCAACATATATATAGATGTGAGTTTGTTAACAAATATTTCCAGAATTGACTGTTTCATTGATAAGTTATAACTAGTATATTTTTTAGTCAATTTTAGTTGACTTGTCACCTATGGTATGGACCATGTGGACAGTCAACTTATGTATATAGATGTTTAATATATACTGTACTAATAGTTGTATTGTCATTGAAATAAATGACCATTCTCATTCACTGCTGTGTTCTAGAGTTAAGATTTTACAAACTACGTTTCAAGTATTAAAATGAAGTTGTGAGCGAGGGAAAAAAGCGAGCTGCATCCCTTGCCTGGTATTTCTGTTTTGCGGCAAAAATATTTAATTGGTCACCTGTTTTCGAATTATTTGGTTGACAAAAAAGCTCTTTTAAGTGACATTGTAGTACGATTAAAACGTTGTAGTCAATTGATTAGATGAAATGATGTACAGATGATGATGTGAGGGTGAGGGTGATAGGGAATGGTGAGTTATTGAGAGCGTTTTCCTTCGATCGCCCGATAAGGGGTTCTGGGCATGTCTAGGGGATCTATCCACAGACATGCCCAGACAGCCGGAGACTTGGGTTTCGCTGTGCAATTTAATGCTGAAACTCTGTAGCATTTCGCGAATCTCCGCTATCCTTGGGTCGGATAGTCCCCAGAGTAACAATAGGAAGGATAACCCCCTCCGGGTAACTCCATTCATCCCACGTGAGAGACATGATGTCAAACACGCTTTTTCCGGCTATTTAAGGCTACCACAGCCTACACCAGTGCCAGCACTGATGCGAGAGCTGCATTAGCACCGCAGTTGAGCGGAGGAACCAGGGTATGCCATTGGCAATCCTCCCGAAGATTATCATGATTATGGCCAGATACGAGGAGGCTGCAGCTTCCCTTGGATGATTGCTGTAGACTAGTGCTTCCGTACCATGCCATACAGCATGCAACTGGCGGAACAGATCCCTAATGACCCTCCCCACAACTAAAGACAAAGAAGGACAACTGGCTTCTATTGAAGCATTTCACATGTTCACCAGAGAGAACGGTACTGGACAGGACACTTGTGTGAAGCAGAATGAATGTGGTCGGCAACTACAAATATGGGCTAAAGTAACTTGCTGATACAACTCCACTAAGCAATGAAGCCATGCTAGGTGGACTGCTGGTACTACAGAGAGATGAAAACAATAACGATATCTCTTATGTTATGCTCCTTAAACAAGCTTGCAATATGAAAGAGAAGAGTGGTGTTGATGGCATAATGCTAAATAAAGCTGAACACGCAAGGTGGTTATACACAAAACCATTAACGGCTGCTGTGTCGTCAAAACTGAAGAATATGTCACATCTTCACTATTCCACTCTTCGCCATGAGTCTGGTTCAACACAGGTTGCTAGAGACACAGCAACTATTCTAGGGGTTATTTGGTCTATACAGAAAACCCCATCCAAAATAACTGGGAAAAGCTTAGTAAACATTTCAACACGTAAACGTGGCAAATGTACAGCACAATTTATTAAATATAAAGAAATTGGTAATTGATGCCCTCTCAGATACAATCAAAATAATTTACAAGAAGTTCAAGGTTATGAGATTGAAAACATTCCACAATCAAAATTTTAAATCCAAATTAAGATCTAAATTTCTGAAGGGAAATGTTCACATCACATTATGTTATACTATATGACAATATCTTCTGACATAACCTTGAAAAACAAAATATTGAACTAATAAATAATTCGTTTCACACGAGAATAGGAAATTCTTCTTATATTTGTATTAGTGCCTGGTTGCCAGGCGTCGGACTGAAAAGTTTACATCAGTTAGCTTCTCGTTGCAGACAGGTCAATGACAGACTACCAATAACCACAAAGAAGTATAATAAAATACGATCTCAGAGGAGATGGAGGGAGGGTAACCTTCTGTAAGAAGACTTTCCTATAGCCGTATAAAAATAATTATTTATTAATTCGTCTTTATACTTTATATAAAAAACCTATTATATTTGCATTCTTTCCAACCTGGGATAGTTGCAACCCAGTTTTTTTCGAAATCACGAAAAATATCACAATCTCCCCACTTTCGATACACTGGTCTGTGATACTGCCAGCCCCAGTACCCAGTGATTAATAATAAATAATATAATAATTGGTAAGTAAAAGAGGCTACTCAACCCCTGCTTGCGGAATGGAGGAAGAGCAGAATGCTCAGGTGGTATTCTGCCAGAAGGCGGGGAACTCAGGCACACAACGCCACCAATTTAGAGACCTGGGTTTAGCTGGAAACACAGTAGCCTTTCACACAGCTCTGCTATCCTTGTGTCGGATTGTCCTCAGAGCAACAACAGTTGAGGGTAGCTCAATCCATCACACGTGAGAGACCTAATTTCTCGCACTCATGATGTTGGCTTTCACTACGAGACATATGGTGAGATCAGCCCATCTCGCACTCTCTCCAAAACGCTTCACTGATCAGTTTGATTTTGCCGTTTTATACAGATATTCGTACAAGAAAATACATACTGCATCGGTGGTACGGTGAGATGGGCTCATCTCAGCGAGCTCATCTCACGAGTCTAAAGCCTAAAGGCTCGGGCTTGAATATGGTGACTTGTGGTGAGATGAGCCCATCTCTCTCGCCTTCCCAGCGATGCCGTATGCATATATAGTCAAACACTCTAATGTTCGTAGTTTGAGGCCCAACACAACCACACTGGTGCCTGCACCGATGTGGGAGCTGCATTGGCACCGCTGTTGAAGGGAAGAAACAGGGTACGCCGCTGGCAATCCGCCGCAGATTGTAGCCAGACTCGTGGAGGCTACAGCTTCCCTTGGATGATCACTGTATAGACTAGTGTTTACATAACATGCCGTACATCATTCAACAGACGGAACAGATCCTTAATTACCTGCGTCACGAAAAGTACTACCACTAGCAACCATCACAATACACTTCATTTGAGTGACACATCATTTCCTTGGACATAAAAAAGGGTGTATCTGCCACTTTACCAAGTGGCAGATACAGCATTTCATATCCAAGGTAGTAGTAGTAGTAAAGCATTGCTTTACGTCACTTTTCGGCACAAATGGTCTTTTAAGTGACATTGTAATACGATAAAAACGTTGTAGTCAATTGATGAGATGAATGATGTATAAATGATGATGTGAGGGTGGGGGTGATAGGGCGTGGTGGGTTATTGAGAGCGTTTTCCTTCGCTCGCCCGATAAGGGGTTCTGGGCATGTCTAGGGGATATACCCCCAGACATGCCCAGACGGCCGAAGACTTGAGTTTCGCTGTGCAACATATCCAAGGTAACGATTTATGACACTATTGCTGCTAAGGGTCTATTATTTTCTTATTTTATCACTCACCTACACAGTCGCTTCAGCAGATTGTGATAACTCTCAGTCCCATACTTTATACCTCGTAACAATCCAAAAGGCGAATCAGGATCCAGATTGTCTTCAAACTGTATCTTGTTAAGATCTTTAGCCGTGGTCCAGCGAAATATAGCCCTGTAAAAAAAAGAAACAATAAAATAGCCCTGTGAAAAAAAATATATAGCCCCGTGAAAAAAAAACACTCGGCATAAGATCTTTAGCAGTGTTAAGGTGAATATAGCCCTGTGAAAACACGAAAAAAAATCAATATAGATAACAGTTATGATTTATAATTTGCGTACCATATACTTTCTGGATTGAATTGGATTTTGTAAACTGAAACACGATATTTTACTTATTGCGAAAGCAATTTCCATGCGCAGAAAAAAGAATGTATCATTGTGTGTTTTTGGAAACTTGAGCCAAGCCCACACATCTGGTGCTACACAAATAGATCTGTCATTTGTATGCGTAATACTAGGAACCACAACTAAGTCAAAAACAGTCATCTCACCATCTATATGTCCACTAAAAGCACTGATTTCATTGTGCTATCAAATTACTTTAGTGACCGTCCTGGCTGAAAAGTGATGGTGAACGATAACTTAAACCATAAGGCGTCAAGTTATAAGATTTACATTTTTATCTACTTGAAGTTGTGTCTCACTACCGCGACATACAGCTTCAAGTGGGTAAAAATTAATTACATTTGTAGAATTTGAATCAAGACATATGGTAATCTATTATCTTTGAAGAACAAATAAAAAGCTGAAAACGGGTACAGAAGTGATTAACACATTAAGCCTATATATAACAGCCAAATTATTCAATTTTAATTTTCAATCACTTGAAGTTGTGTCTCGCTGACGCGATCCACAACTTCAGGTGGGTGAAAATTAATCAGATTTGACATAATCACAATGGAGGTCAACTATTTCATATAAAATATTGATGATTGATATCACGTTTTATTTTAAACATGTTTAACAGCTGATATGTAAGGTGCTAATAAAAAAATGTAAGACCAAATATATCCAGGACCGGCGGTGAAATGGTTAATTAACTAATTAATTAACAAGAAAAAAAATATGAAGCAGACAACATGCATTTGTGGTCTGATTTTTCGAAGACACCGCGGGTCAGGGCCACAATTATAAAAAAAATCCTAACATACCGGAGCGAGACTCGGACCTTCGTCCACCCGAATTCACACCGCAGTTTTGTCAATCACCCCTTGAGTCCCATCAGTTACTATTATCTGGTAAACCACCCTTTGACCCCAGCAGTCACCTTATCTGTTGATGCTTACCTGGCTTTCTGTAGCTCGTTTTGACATCTTTTGCTGAGACGGCGGACAAGGTCTGTGAATGACTTATGTTCCCTTGTAGCCTCCTGAAAATAACAAGCAACATCCCTATCAATTTTATGAGTACTGAATTTCTTCGCAGATATCAATACACAACCGATGTTCACGAAAGTTTGCAAATATATTTAGTTTCAGTCCTCTGGCAAAAAAACTGAAATGATTTTCGGCGATTTCTCCGTCAATTTTGAACCGATTTCCTTGAAATTTTGCTAAGGCCATTTTCTATTAAAATCCTAACAGGGGTAAAAATTTCGCAAAATAATATTTAATATTTAAAAAGTTAGACCATTTGCCATTTAATAAAATTGTAAAATTAGCTTCATGCGGTTTGAGTAGAAAATAGCCTTTGCAATATTTGAAGAAAATCGGTTCAGAATTGACGGAGAAATCGCCGAAAATCATGCGATCCTGGTTGATTTGACGGCGATTATAGTCTCTATGACGATAACGATATAAATGACGATATAAATAAGATGTAGTAAGTTGCTAACTACGAACCTCTCTCTGTAAACCAATTTATTTGATTAAATATACTTAGTTTTTATCACAAAATTGCATAAGATGACAAATGGCCTAATTTCGGAAGAATCACTTTTGTTGTGGAAGACAAAATATCGCCTAAAACTTAAAGAACGGATAAAAAATTGACCGTGATTTCAGTGAAAATCATGCGCTGCGGGTAAATAACATTGTGGATCGCGGTAGCGAGAAACAACTTCAAGTGGGTTAAAATTAAAATTTTATAAGTTAGTACTTTAACCCTTTAACCGCCAAATTATCCAATCTGAATTTTCACCCACCTGAAATTGTGTCATTCAGATTTGACAAAATGAAGGTCAACTGTTTTTAAATATTCCTGATTGATGTCACATTTTATCTTAAACATGTTAAAAAGGTGGTACTTAATGTGCTAATAAAAAATGAGAACCCGAGTATATGCGACACCAGCGGTTAAAGGGTTAAGATAAAATTGAGGGTTGGAGGGTGAAACATTGTTGTGCATATTTTGGCAGAATAAATGATCACCGTTGAGCGCGTATATATATAATTAATTTATTCAATAACTTTTCAAGTAAGAAGTTTCTGCTGTTTGCAATAGTTTACCTGTGTCACTTATCACTTCAGCCTGCTCATCTATATTACATACACTGACAGTATATGAATATATCAGACACGAGGACATTTCTGGTACTGTGGTGGTAAAACAATGGGACATGCGGGCTCAGTGGTGACCAAGATTTCCAGGCCCCCGGATTTTTACTGGAACACCTTAATCCAATGCCTTGCAAAAGCAAACAGCAATAAATATTTCCTTGTCAAGTAAGCAGTTACTGCTGTTTGTTTTGTCACGGTAGTTTACATGTGTCACTTACCCCTTCAGCCTGCTCATCTATGTCTTTGAACACAGCAGGGTTAGTGTAGAGAGCTGCTTTACGGTTCTTTGGTGGTGTTATTTCAGGTATAGCTGACAAAGCTGAGAGCTCCAGAGTGGCATCAGTGGTACGGTCCAGAGATAACAGGGAGGCCTCTAAACCGCGGTGTATCTAAACAATAAAACAAGTAGATCACTCTGAGACAGACAGAAATCAAAGATCATTGTAAATGGTATTTGCAGACATACAGAAAAAAAGACAGAGACATAGACAGACAGACAGACAGACAGACAGACGGATGGACAAACAGTACGGGAATGCGGGCATGTGGTTCACATTTAATATATAAAGCAGCGAGATCAATAATCAAATATATTTTACGTCAAAAATATAAAATCTATTTTATCAAATAAGTTAAGGTAAATATCAAATAAACCTTCCTATAGACAGTGTTCGTCTATAACTTACTCGTCCAATAGAAAGCGTGTCAAATTCGTCCTATTCTTACCCTTCTCATAGACAGTGTACATAATCCGTCTCTATCTTACACGTCCTACAGACAGTGTGCCCAATTTGTCTCTATTTTGTCCGTCCTATATACAGCGTTTTTTCCTACCCTTCCAATAGAGAGTGTGCCCAGTTCGTCGTCTATATCTTACCCGACATATATGCAGTGAGCCCAATTCGTCTCTATATCTTACCCGTCCTATAGGCAGTGTGCCCAATTCGTCTCTATATCTTACCCGTCCTATAGGCAGTGTGCCCAATTCGTCTCTATATCTTACCCGTCCTATAGGCAGTGTGCCCAATTCATCTCTATATCTTACCCGTCCTATAGGCAGTGTGCCCAATTCGTCTCTATATCTTACCCGTCCTATAGGCAGTGTGCCCAATTCGTCTCTATATCTTACCCGTCCTATAGGCAGTGTGCCCAATTCATCTCTATATCTTACCCGTCCTATAGACAGTGTGCCCAATTCATCTCTATATCTTACCCGTCCTATAGACAGTGTGCCCAATTCGTCTCTATCTTCCTCCTCGTCAGAATAGCTGTATTCGCTCTCGCTGTCCTCTTCGTTAATATAGGTTTCACCCTCTGTGCTGGACCCGTCATCCTCATCACTCTGTGATATACTGTCATCATCACTGAAGTCATCAGCATCTACATCCCTCTGTCTCCTCTCACTACCTGTCCCAGAAGTGTCACCCCTAGTAGGGGGCACATTCTGCTGGCGAAGATGGAATGTCTTTAATGTGTTCTATATTATGTGAACAAACAGAAACAGAATAAGTGATGTGCAAATATTGTTCATTTGAGAGCGATATGGGAGAAACGCAGCACTCATCAATTTATTTCAGAGATGTATCAGTGCACGCATGCGGGGGATGGGCAGGCTTAGGCACTGCTATATTTCCTTGGGTTTTCAAATAAAATCCACAAGGCGGAGATGGTGGGAATTGAACAAAAACAGAGAGCTGACTGGCGTCTGTACTCGGGGTGCTGAACCGCACATAGCGGCGAGTATTGACGGGAAGCTAACAAACTGAGCAGTGTCTGTGAGTGAGCAAACGGCACTGTGCTGTGATTGAAATTAAATGAATGTGGTTTTAGGCCACCTTTGTGCAGATAAAGGCTAAATTGGGCCAGGAGAACCTCCTAGGGATGGTGCTAGGAGTGAACAAATGAATAAGGTGTGGAGTATTAAAGGTTGGTCTTGGTGCTCTCTTGTACCTTATTCATTTCAAAAAGTGACGTAGAGATATTCTGTCTAGTATACCGTCCCCACCACCACATTTTTCTTCAGTTGATGGGAGAAGCCCATAATAGTCCGGTGAGCGTAGCCTAACGCAGGAGTGGGGGACCCACGTGGGGTAAGGGTTGCGGGGAGGGGTGGTGGCGAGGAAGGGGGTGGGTGGGATAAGCACTGAACCGTGATCTATCGAAACACAGTATATCTACGTCACTTTTTGACATAAAAAAACAGGGATTTAATTGAGTGCAAAATACCACCTTCACAATTTGTGAGCCTTCAGGCGAACACCTTATTCATAATAACCCCTAGATCACTGATATCGATTAGAGTACTGCTTATTCTTACTTATTTAACAACTTATTAAAGTGGAAGATGTCTCAAATCTGTGAAATTCAAGATAATATATACGTTGGAACTTATACACATCCAAGTATTTACAGTGGATTGAAGTTTTGGGTGTGGACACAAAACATATCGTATGCTTCGGATTGGTCGAGATAGCCATCTCGACCGATTCGAAGCCTACGATATTTCGTAACTTGTAAGAGAATACAGGCCACGGGCTCAAAATTCCACCCTCGCTCTTGGTATTCAGCTGATAGCCCGATCTTAAACAACCACTGAATCACCATAATAATCATACCGGGGTGGTGCTGGTAGGTGTTCCGTGCTGTACAGGAGTTTTGACTTGATTCTTCACCATATGATGGTCCTCGGTCTGTGATGGCTTACTGGCCTGTAATCTGGCTTGTTCCTCCTGCTCCCTCATCCATTCCACATGCTTTCTGGCACGCTCTTCCTCTTGCCTCTGCTTCTGCTCTACTTGCAGCTTATGCCGACTCTGCTGTTCCCTCTGTTTCCGATCATTCTCCACCTGTGAGGTAACATGTGATATGATACGATGTGGTTTTGTTCACTTCACGCTTGGCATCGTTGGCCAAGTTGTGACATAACTGTAGCGCAATATCAGTAACAAACATTTTAGAAACATTTTGAAAAAGTTGAACGCAGATGTTATAAAACATTAATTAGTAGTGTCTAGAAAATATCCATAAAAGACTTTTCTTAAATTCGACAAAAAAACATCATAAAACAAAACATCTTGAAAACGCCCTTATAAAATATTTTTCATAACGTTTTTTTAAATGTTTTATTATTTTTCAACATTATTTATAACTTTATAAAAACGTTGTTAAAATGTTTTAAAGTAATGTTTTTTCGTCCAACATTAAAAAAAAATATTTTTGCGATGTTTTCTCAACCCTACAAAGTAATGTTATGCTGTTTTGTCAAGCATTTTACGATATTTATTAAATGTTATTTGGGATGGCAAGAGACAAACAACAGGTGTGGTCTAGTTCTTGCTAAATACAAATACTGATCACCATTTAAAGCTGGATATTGCTTTATCAATTCTAACGGTAACCCTTAAAAATTACTCCTATTTGCTTTATTTGAGGCCAAACATTAGCAAATCTTGATTTTAAAAGATTCATTTCATTTCCAATAACTGTGATGTAATAATAACTGTGAAATGACAATAGTCGTGCTTAGCACTTAAAGGTTACCATCTCACCTGTGTGTTATCATGCAGTGAGTCGGAGGCTATTCTCGCCTCAGGAGGACGGGTTTCGGGAGAGACCTCTATTCTTGCCGAAGACGTCGACGAAGTGGATGATCTCTTCTTTTTCAGGGTTTGACGCACCTGGCGTTCCTGAGTTACAAACAACAAAGACAAGTGTGAAAAACATATTGCGGTAAAAACGAGACTATTATTAACAAATTTTCTTATTTCTAACAAAATATATAATAGCTATGTCTTACGCTTTCTTGTGGCAGATTAACTTGATTATTTCGGTTGTAAGTGAAACTGTAAGTGAAGACATATAATGGCTGTGTACAATGATTTCGCCTATAGGAATATCTGGAATATTTCCCACATTTAAGCTAGAAGTAGTGGCATCTACTGAATATGTGTTATAATATCTGCTATCAGAAAATGTATATATCCAACCTCGTCTGCTATAAACATTATATGTCTCACGCTTCCGCAACCAGAATATCTTAATTATTTTCTACTTCTCTGCTTTTAGTAGCGACGTCTACTGACTATGCCTTAGCTTGTTTGCTATAATAATATTTTAATTACTATCTACCTTTTCTGCTATCAGTAGCAACTTCACCTATGTCTCTCTTACCTTTTCTCCTATCGGTAGCAGCATCTCCTATGTCTTTCCTACCTTTTCTGCTATCATTATCAACATCTCCTATGTCTCTTCTACCTTTTCTGCTATCATTATCAGCATCCCCTATGTCTCTCCTACCTGTTCAGCTATCAGTAGCATCATCTCCCATGTCTCTCCTACCTTTTATGCTATCAGTAGCAGCATCCCCCATGTCTCTCCTACTTTTTTTGCTATCAGTAGCAACATCTCCTATGTCTATCATAGTAGCAGCATTCCCAATGTCTCTCCTACCTTTTCTGCTATAAGTAGCAACCTCTTCTATCTCTCCCTCCTACCTTTTCTGCTATCAGTAACAGCATTTCTTGACTATGCCTCTCAATCATTCTGGCCACTGCGTCTTGTTCCTCGGCCGCCAGCTGCTGTAACAGCTTCTGTACACGATTCTGCTTCACGGTCGCGTAATGATTCTCAACCTAAAATGTGAAGTAGAGAAAAATCACAACTTTATCAAATATGGAATAGGCCTACAGATATAAAAACACGTCTCAGACTTATTTGTATTGGGTAGAATATACCCGATTAACAACCTATTCATGTTAATATCAAAACAGATACAAGTACCGATATCACGACCAAACTATTATATACAAGATATATAAATTACACGTCTGGACCGTGATTCTGATCTTGCATAAGCGAAATGTGAACGATTGGATATCCATGAGAGGAGTATTCTTAATAACAATTGCTGCAAAGGATAAATAGTGATAGGGTGAATTGTACAAGAATGACCTTAAATTAACAGATTATCCGAACTAACATACATTAATATTGCCACAATCTACATTTTATAACAATCTTCCATATATAGCATGTACAGTGACGTTAACAGAGCGTAAATGGCCATATACACCCTGCTGCTCATCATTCGCGCCCTGTTGCTGACCATATTATGCGCCCTGTTGGTATACTGGTATGTAAATATGTGACAGTACGCTATAGTGGACTGTTGTTCATCAGAGTTACCTTCTGTAGGCTGGTTTTTTTCTCCTCGTCACTGGCTTTTTTCTGGCTCAGCTGAGCCATCAGCAAACCGCGTACACTTTCCCTCTCTTTACTCAACTCTTGCTCTATATTAGACACCTGAGAAAATACAATTATTCAGATTATCAATATAATTACAGGATACTGTTGCATCCAGTCTGCAGGCTTGCCCAACGAGGGACAGTAAAACATCTTAAGAATTTGTTTCTTCAAGTTAGAAAGCGCTCGAAATTATAGATTGCTACACTTACATATCACACGAAATCAAAAGTCAAGATATGCAGTGTCACGCGCTCAAAAACACTCTATATTTTTTATGATATAAGTAAACTTAACTCTACAAGTAAACAAATATAAATATAATAGTATGGTGCCTGGCGCAAAAATGTGGTAACTTGAGGCGATTGAATGATATCAGCGGAGATCAAATCCTACAACATTGTCGTAAAAATGGGCCATCTTTGTGCACACATTGGCTAAAGTGGGCAGGAGAACCTCATGAGGACGGTGAGATGAATGAAATTATATTGCCCTCCAGAAACATAATGCGAAATTCGAGCCCTAGCGGACTGTGGCCAAGCGCACTACCTCTCGGTCACAGAGGCGCAACTTAATATTTAGTCTCTACGAATGAGCAAGAAACCTTAGGTCGTGATGGCTAAATACTAAAATTCAATTAAGTCTATGTTAAATACTGTACACATGATGTTGTGACTCGCCACTGCGATCTACAAATTCAAGAATATATTAATTAGTGATATCTTGTAATTTAGATTTTATTCCATAAAGCGCTGCATTATAAAAATGACATTTTTAGCCACTAAAAGTTGCTACCGCGACCCACAACTTCACGTGGATTTATTTATGTACGATTTGAATCAGAATATATGTAAATCTTGCAATTTGGTGCTCATTTTTCCTGCAAATTTTCTTTTTTGAAGAAAAAACAAAAAGGCTAAAACAGCTACAGACGCTATTACCACTTAAAGGTTCAACATATTTGGATCGTAGCTCTTGGACACCGATAAAGTTAAAGTTATGATTAAGACTGGGTCCACGCCTGTATGAAAAGGGTTACCCTTAAACCACTTAAGCAAATAATTTAAATTTTTACACACTTGAAGTTGTGGGTCGCAGTAGCAAGACACAACTTCAATTGGGTGAAAATAACTCTTGTCTGTTTAATTTGAGACCACACATTTGCAAATCTTGATGTTTAAGCACACATTTCATTCACAATAACTGTGATTTAACCGGTTAATACATGCATTAAAACGACTATAGCATGTATAGTCGTGCTTTCTCGTTTAAGGGTTAAGATAAACAAGAAACTTTTGCAATGGTTCATTTTTAAAAGCTAATTATAAGAGTAATTATCTCGTACATACTCGGGAACTATGCTTTGCCCTTCAACTTATTTAATTTAACAAATACTCCAATTATATGGCCTAGTGTAATATGATTGTGATTTCAGACGAAGGTTTTTGTCAAAGTACCGTAACATACTACATTAATGGGATAATGTCCTATGTCTGTATAGCAGAAAATTCAAATCTTGAATCTTACAAAATATGATAGAGAAACGGAAATCCAATCCAAAAATAAATACGGAAAACCATCGCTAGACAGTGTATGACATTCTCACATTAATCAGTTAATGTAGCATGTTACTTTGACTAACAATAACCTTGGTTAAATTATGGTTATGTGTATGCCAGACGATTTTGTATGGATTGATCAAAATAGCGTCACGTGAACTGTTTGACCTCTACTGTGACTTACCTGAACTCGTCTCTCTTCAAACATGTCCTTGTACAGTTCGTCCTCCTCTTGTCTCTGTACATGCTCCAAACTTTTTTGGGCATTAAAAATACCATTCTCCTCAAAATCCTGCAACCAAATAACAAATACTAACGTTAACAGTTAAATCAACAATTAACAATTACCGCAATTTACCAAAAACTTATAAAAAATATTTTAATATTAGAAAATGTGTTACTTCATTAAATTCCAGTTGTGATCTCTAGGTGATTTATATTATCGTTTATTGTTCATTGAGCGATAGGCAACATGCCTGTGCGCATACAATAATACCTGTTTATCGTGTATATACAATTTGGTTGCTTTGTTTGTTTTTCAAAACTATTTTAAATTATTGTCTGTGTCTCACTGATCTAGGTTTACAAGAGAAACAACACACCTCAGTGAATTAAAAGATAACTTATTCATCTTGGCTCCTTTGCCGCATGCATGCAAAACGCGGCATATTTTTAATGAAATTCACTGAATTAAAAATGGTGTAATACGTCACAAAAAAATTCATGATATTTAGTGAAAGAGGGACATATACACTTATTCTAAGATGGGAAATGTGGAGCATTTCGCATCTCGAGGTAAATACTAAATAACATCTGGGTATTAACATAAGAGTATTCAAAGAGCTAATAGTAATACGCAGCGTGGAGGGTACAACACTATTTATTAAACCTTGTCCTGCTAAATTGTTTGCTGCTATTTTTCGTCATTGAAAGCTGGAATTTCCAACTTCAAAGGACAAAAAATATGTGTTTATATGAAAAATATACACATCCCAAATTTAATACTTGATTACCTGAACATCTATCACTAATTATTTTATCATTTTCAGTGGCAGTTTATTTTGCTTGGAACTAGCATCAACCCGTGTATATACAGTCACAACAGGAGAAGGGTTAACATGGTTATGCGCTGGGCTCGATATTCAACAATAGACAAACACATAGCAGGAAGAGTCTCCATTTTTTGAAAATGTAAAGTTTTACCTGCCAGCTACGTAGGGTGGATCGTCTCTTGATGCTCCCGGATTTAGGTCTCAGTACAGAGCTGGCTGTCTGTCTGTGATGTCTGAACTCTATGGCGTCAGGATCATACTGCCATCCTGGATCTGCCACGCCACCTCGTGCCTACAGGTAAAAATACACATAGGGGTAAATACATCATTATCATACTTCCATGGATCTGCCCGCCACCTCGTGCCTAAATCACATAATACAGACAAGGTAAATACACCATTATCATATTGCCAACCTGGATCTGCCCCGCCACCTCGTGCCTGCATCACACAGTACAGACAAAATACTAGATTAACCCTTGAAGCGCTAAATGGTTTTATATAAACCATGGAGACCAAAGGGTTTTTCACCTTAAAATGTCTGACTTAGCTCTTTTTGATTCGATTGAATACCTATGTTATGGGTCTACGTCCATTATAAATATGTTAACTCTTACAGTGCGGGGATCGTCTTTAGACGTCAGATTCTGACGATTAAAGTCGATCCCCGCACTGTAAGGGTTACTATTTCACCAACACGAGGGCATGGAATGTTGCACGTGTTTTTTGGTAATCGACATGACTATCTTCTTGCAAAACTGTGTTGTTCTTGGGATGTTAAGCTTAAGTACGAGTTAGTCTGTGGTGCAAGAGGTTGCTAATGACAATGTAAAAATATATTGTCACTTGCAACAGTGTTGCTCTAAACCCACGAGAGATGGAAACATATCAATGAAACCCATGCCGATAACAGTAGTTATTTAACCGATTATATTTATAGATATTCTACGCTCATGAACAGCCACCCGGAAAGGGGTGTAGATCGACCCCCAGCAACCAGATATGAAATCAGGGTAAGAATTGACGACGGGTGCACCGATGGCGTAAAATCAAATAAATTAGGAGTAAATTATATCATGTTTATTTCTGCCGACACAGTTCTATTTTTTTTAATTTCTGCAGTAAGACACATTTTTTTGTTCTCACCTTCGCCGATGCTCTTTTCTGTGCTTCCATTGCGTTTTTAATCTGTAGCGCCTCAGTTCCCAATCCCTGACCGGCTCCATGAGGGACATGGGTGTTACAGTATAACTCCTTGTCTCTGCTACCAACCTCAGCCACCAGCTGGAAGTTCCTCATCGTCAACTGTAGGTTACATACTCTGTAACGACATGTGTCACATATGATATTACAAATATACACATACAATGTGTCACATATAATATTAGAAATATAGACATGTGTCACATATAATATTACAAATTTAGACATGTTACACACTCAGTAAGGACATGTGTCACATGTAATATTACAAATATAGATATGTTATCTTGTTGCATGTTCTCTATTAACCTAAACATGTCTAATGACTGGACATGTGTCACATTTAGAATGTACTTGATCATCATGATCATGTTGGTGCTATCTTAACCCTAATTGTGTTAAACTATTCTTTAATAATCTTTAACAATAAAAAAACAATTTTATCCCTTCAAAATTTCACACAGATACAGAATTAGCTTCTGTCGTTTTGTTTCAATCCGTATCCTAAGTATATCATGAGTCTGTGACCATGGTGACCATTACAACACTTTCTAACTATTTCTGTGTGGCAGCGCGGGAATCGACTATTACGTCATCTTTTGATATCAAAAGTCGATTCCAGCTCTGAAATGATTTAACCAGGTATTCAAATAAAGCGGAAAGAGCCAACTAAGACATATATGATGATTTCAAATTGAAACAAGACTACATAAGTCCAGGATCTCCCGCTCCGAATTAGAATTTGATTTAAGCAATTTTGTATAGGGTTATTAATGTAGTCCTAGTCTAGGTCAAAAATCAAGACGCAAGACAACTAGGTCTAAGAAGCCCAGTCTAAGAGTAAGATAAGAACTAGACAGTCTGTCAGAGATTGCAAACCTCCATTGAAATTAATGATCCTAATCAGTATCCCAGTAATGGTCTACCTATCTGGCATGGTTTACCCGATATCAGGCCAATCGAGTTAACTAATAGCTGATTTACGGTCATTTTGAATTCGATATAAATTAGTTAAAAACTTAGGGTGCATCCTCCCCCGAAACCTCAAATTTTGTTTTATAGTAATGGACTAACATCTAACACAGTTTGCAAAATATTGGGCATGTGAAAGTAAATAATGGCCGATAGGGGGCCATTTTGAATTTGATCGAGTCAGAATTTTTCAAGATGCATCCTCAGCTGAAATCTCACATTTCATTCTATAGTAATCGTCTAGCTATCTAGCATGGTTTACCAAATATCGGCCATGTAAAAGTGAATAATGGCCTAAAGGCGGCCATTTTGAATTTGATCAAGTTAAAATTTTCCAAGATGCATCCTCAGCTGAAATCTCACATTTCATTCTATAGTAATGGTCTAGCCATCTAGCACGGTTTACCAAATATCGCCCATGTGAAAGTGAATAATGGCCGATAGGAGGCCATTTTGAATTTTATCAAGTCAAAATTTTTCAAGATGCATCCTCTCCTGAAATCTCACATTTTGTTTTATAGTAATGGTCTAGCCATCTAGTACGGTTACTAAAAACCGGCTATGTGAAAGTGAATAATGGCCGATAGGCGGCCATTTTGAATTTGATCGAGTCAATTTTTTTCAAGATGCATCCTCTCTTGTAATCTCACATTTTGTTTTATAGTAATGGTCCAGCTATCTAACACGGTTTACCAAATATCAGCAATGTGCAAGTAAATAGTGGCCGATAGGCGGCCATTTTGAATTCGATTGAGTCGAAAGTTTTTAAAAGGCATCCTCTCTCGAAACGTCACATTTTGTTTTATAGTAATGGTCTAGCTATCTAGCACGGTTTACCTGATATCAGGCCTATCGAGGTAAATAATGCTGATTGTCGGCCATTTTGAATTCGTAAGTTAAAAATTTTCAGGGTGCATCCTCCCCCGAAAATTCACACTTTGTTTTATAGTAATCAGGTAATGGTCTAGCCATCTAGCACGGTTTACCTAATATCAGCCATGTGAAAATGAATAATGGCCGAAAAGGCGGCCATTTTAAATTTGATCAAGTCAATTTTTTTCAAGATGCATCCTCATCTGAAATCTCACATTTCGCTTTACAGTAATGGTCTAGCCATCTAGCACGGTTGACCAAATAACGGCTATGTGAAAGTGAATAATGGCCGATAAGCGGCCATTTTGAATTTTATCGAGTCAAATTTTTTCAAGATGCATCCTCTCCTGAAATCACACATTTTGTTTTATAGTAATGGTCTAGCCATCTAGCACGGTTTACCAAATAACGGCCATGTGAAAGTGAATAATGGCTGATTGGCGGCCATTTTGAACTTTGACAAAATGATTTTTTTCAAAATACATCCTCTCCTGAAGCCTTACAATTTGTTTTATAGTAATGGTGTAGATATCTTGAGCGGTTTTCATGATATTCCACAATATCAGGCCTGTCGAGGTGAATAATGGCTGATAGGCGGCCATTTTGAATTTTATCAACTTCAAATTTTTCAGGATGCATCCTATCCTGAAACCTTACAATTTATTTGATATTAATGGTGTAGCTATCTTGAGCGGTTTTCATGATATTCCGCAATATCAGGCCTGTCGAGGTGAATAATGGCCGATAGGCGGCCATTTTTAATTTTAACGACTTGAAATTTTTCAAGATGCATCCTCTCCTGAAACCTCACAATTTGTTTTATAGTAATGGTGTAGCTATCTTGAGCGGTTTTCATGATATTCCGCAAAATCTTTCAGTCGGATTTACCGATGTTATAAATTAGGTCAAAGTGCTGGGTCAACTTCAAGGTCAAGGTCCAAAAACCTGAAAAGGCACAACTAGGGACCTTAGAGAACATGTATGTGCAATATGACTGTCATCGGCCCAGTACTTTTCGAGATCTGCTCCGGAAACGAAGTGCGCGTCAAAACGTCTAAATAGGTCATAGTTCTGAACCAGAAGTAGGTCAAAGTTCAAATACCCCAAAAGGCACAACTAGACCCCCTAGGGGTGTTGTGTGTAAAATTTGAAGACAATCGGACAAGTACTTTCAGAGATATGCTCCGGAAACGAATTGTTTACGGACGGCCCAACGGCCCAACGGCCCAACGCCGTCACATCATCATTTTCTCCTCTGCAACCTTGCGTATTGAATTCAGATTAAAAATATTTTAACCCGTCCATTAGCCACCTGGAAGTAACCCACATACCAAAAATTGTTATCCTAGCTTATTTTCTCACAAAGTTATAGGCAAAAGAAGAGGCAAAAAAAAAAACGGAGGTAGAATCCATAGCTCCCTTCGCTCACCTACGGTGACGGCGGGAGCTAAAAAAACATCTCCATGGCTGCTACACAAATATTTCAGCGCTTTAACATGGTTAAGGGCTGCCCACAACACTGACAAATCATTGTTGCTCTTACTTGCAGCGGAAGCATCCTTTGTGGAAAATGGGCCCCACATCCACCTTCTCCACTGTGTACACTCTCTTGTGACATCGCCGACAGAACTCCTTGGAGTTGTACATGGCCTGGGGCTGCCATGCGTCCACACTATCTGTGTTATAGCCCAGAGATGTGAGGACGTCTGCCCGCTCTGCCCGGCCTGATACTATCACTCCTCCACCTCCTCCGCCATCATCACCCTGATCACTGTGGTGGCTGGGCAGCCTGCTGGGTGCCGACATACTCACGCTTCACAGAGAGTTTTTCACATGGTTAATCTACAATGAAAAAGCGTTGCGTTAGACACTTTCAACTTTTAATTATTAATATACTTGTGCATTTTATAAAAATTGTATATAATCTTATTCATCTTGACAGTAGGGTAGCGAGACACAAGTTCAAGTGGGTGAAAATGTAATTTCTATAGTTTAAAAATTTAAGCGTTAAGCTTAAAAACACAAATTATTCACATCGCCATGTAACATGATAGTCTACGCAGTCCTTTAACTACATCAAAAACAACGCGTTGTTAAGCCAGAAACACCTCATACAACTAAAGAAACGATAACAATAGATCATTTATAAGCACTAATGAGCACGACGGCATAGTGAATTCACCAGATTGGTGTGGTACACTATCACTGACTACGCCACATGCACACCCGTCACGATTTACCTGTTTGGAACAGCAAAGTACCACTTCTGATTCTAACTTTCACTTATTATACTGTCTCACCCACTTTAAAATGTGGTATGCGGTAGCGAGACGAAATTTCAGGTGCGTGTATATTCAAATTATCTAATAATTATAGCCCTGTCACACCTCAGTTGACGGGACTGAGCAACGAACATCGCCGCACTAAACCATTACGGAAGAATAACGAACACACTCAGGACATATACACAGTATCCTGGACAAAATGATTTCCTGGCGGACGTAATTACGTAATAATGAATATCACCGAACATGAAGCGTATTTGTCGGACAACGACAGGACATAAAACGAACAATGACGGACACCAGCGGATGTCGTTCGTTCCTTGTCCGTCGGGTTTATTCGGCCAAGTGTGACAGGGTCATTACGATGTTTTAACCCGTATCCTGCTAAGTTAATTTATTTAAATTTTCACCCATTTGAAGTTGTGGATCGCGGTACAAGTGGGTGAAAATTATATTTGTTTAATTTGAGATAACACATTTACAAATCTTAATGTTATAAAAAGTCATTTCATTCACAATAACAGGGGTTTAATCGGCTAATAAAACGGATTAAAACGACTATTGATTAGCAGGCGAAGGGTTAGCCCAAAGATTGTCCAAAATGAAACGCAGATTTCTCAGTCAATTCCCAATCGATTTTAATGAAATTTAGCAATCAGTATTTCAGTATTTCGCTAAAAAAATTGCATAGCTCAAAAGTTAGTCCACTTGACATTATCATGATTATATAATGTTCCTCTATAAAGTTATTACCCTTATTCAGGTTTAATCTCATAATTACATTACATGTTAAATGGTAAGTAACTTTGGAACTACCCACAGAAATTTCACGAAATTCGTAGGATTGGTGCCAAATGATTAGAAAGTAATGTTTGCAACTTTCATCAAAAAAATAGGTTTCATTTTGGACCATGCTTCACCCGTTGGTCAGATATTAGACCTATAGACGTAGATATATAAATATCATCAAATCAAGTCATTTTCGTTAACCTTGAGGTAGGAATTGCGGCAGCAATTGACATCCCAAAATGCATGAAAATACATTGTAGTCAAATACTGGGCTTCAAGAGACTGAGCATGAAGAGGGTTATATTGGAATTACCTGTAGCACTGTATCACATGTGTATCATGTGTATAGATTATCCAGACTGGAAGTAACAATATGGAAATGGTTACTGATTTAACTCTTTCACCTCAAATCACGACGTTAACCGATTTAATCTGTTTTATCAGATAATCAAATCACTGTTATTGGGAATGAAATGTGTGCTTAATTAAACATCAAGATTTGAAAATGTTTGGTCTCAAATTAAACAAATATGAATCATTTTCACCCTCTTGAAGTTGTGGGTCTCGGTACCGAGACAAAACTTGAAGTGAATGAAAAAAATGTTTGTTTTTTAATATGAGTAATTATCACCCCCTTGAAGTTGTGGGTCACGGTAGCGAGACACAACTTTGAGTGGGTAAAAAAATGTTTGTTTATTAACGTAGCGCTTAAATAGTTAAAATGCTCCACAATTGCTCCATTACTTGTCTATATTTTTATCCTATTATTGTGACCTATTGACGTCTATCCACTAGTACTTCAAGTGGGCAAAAATGTAAATTAGATAACTTGAAAATAATCAACATATTCGCTACATCGTAAAAAAAATAATTTATATGGAAAAATTACACAATCAGGTACTGTGGATGTAAGTGCGTTGATTCGTTAAAATTCACTATTCAATATTAAAAAACATGCTTAAATAATATTATAACATCAAAATGAACGTTCAACATGTTCAAGTGAATGTGTATTTTTGTCAAAGTCGTAGACGGTGGCCCAACATTATATCAGCATAGGCCCTATTTGACGAGGATAAAATACACATTTGATATGATTCTAGTAAAGCCTCTTATACAGTATGCAGGATATTATACCCGTATAATATACCATATATATCACGTGTATGCTGCACACAATTATTATATAGGCCACTAATTGTAGAAAGAATCAATAATAAACCAACGATATAGATGTGTCACTGCATGCAAAATTACAAACTAAACCACCAAACACGAGACGTTGGTCCAATGCCGGATTAGCGTTGGCACACCGTCTTCGACGCTGGCCAATGCTAACCCGGCATTGGGCCAACGTCTCGTGTTTGTCAGTAGTAGTAGGCCTAGTAGAATTTTGACTTAACAGCACTTTTTCTACCGGAACAGTTATTTAACCCTTTAAGCCCTCACGATGCATTAAAGCATCATTTTACATTCCTGAAAACAGACCGAATTCTCCTCCAACAAAGAGTTTTAGAACGAAAATTTCCATAAAACTGGCTTACCAATTTTCTTTAATTTTTCAACCATTTCAAATCATCTTCATCCACTACAAGTCGAGAATTGCGACAGCAAATCGCGGCTCGCAGTGGATGAAGATGACAATGGTAAGGTCAGGCTTGAAAGGGACTTTGTAACAGTTTACGTGTAAAAGCATCGATCACACTATTTTATCATGATCAGCAAATTATGGTTTAAATAAATTTCAATTACATAATTATGACTCATCGATAACCATTAGAACCATTAGATCCTGAAGATGTGGAACATTGCCTCTCCATGTACATGATGTAGAGACTGGTAGATGATGTCGGCCCGTGAAACATTTAGACCAACGCTTATGTGCATATTGTAACCAAAATAAAAAAAATGAGGTACACTTTTTTTAATTGAATGTGATATTTATGATGACTTGAGAGTCGAAATGTTTAAAAAATACACTGCGATATAAAACCTAGTACATATTACAAGAGATACATGTTTGATACTTTATCATGTTTACGTAAACATTGTAAGGCCTTGTCATATAAAACCTATAGTACGTAATTGAAGTTGCGTAAATTGTTCGCTATTGGGATGATACCTTCACACTCCATTTTATATTCTGAAGAAAACAATAAACAACGGTGTAATCAGCACAATAAATACGATCTGAGCTTTTCAATTCATTCGATATATGATTTGACATATTATGGCACTTTTGGAAATCTGGAAATTTCATTCATATTGAGGTGTGAATTGCGGTAATAAATAACACCTCAATTTAAATGAAAATGAGGAGAAATACCTGGTTGTTAATCATATTAATCATGAAGGTTATTGTGGGATGTGCCGATTTTTTTGTTTTTTAACCCGTGTACTGATAAAACAGTACATACGTTTTCAAGCCAATTTCAGATTAATTCAATTACCATGATTACCACTAAAACTCGTAACATATATCTGTATATTGTGGTAGTCATGGTAGATGCTCAGTTCAAATCAAATAATGCGATCTGGGACAGTCTTTTTTTCAGTAATAATATTATTTTCTCATTCATTTGATGTGTTGATGTGTTGTTTCAATGTTGGGCCAGCATCGCAGACCGTGGACCATCATTGAAACAGCATTGGGTCAATCACTCGTGTTTGCTGGTTATTTAACCAGTAATCAGGGGCGCATCCAGGGGGGGGGGGCTGCTCAGGGTACTTGATTTTTAGAGTGACGATTTTCCATTTTAGTAAATTCCTTTATAATCGATACATCTCAGTATTATATAGTTATACAGATATAACTCAGCTGAATTATATCTGAAATATATATAATTATATATAGGGGCTGGGCAATCTGAATTATACCGCTCGGCAAAGGTACCACGAAATCGCAACAATTGATGTCCATTTTTGGTGAACCCCTCTATGACATGGGCGGCCCGGGATTTTTCAAATATCTACACCCCCCCCCCCCTACTTTGTCTATGGATACGACACCCAGTCATCATGCTCTTGTTATTGTGGTTTTCCGATACGAAATACGGAATAACTGACCACAATGTTATGCATGTTTTAGGAGGTGACAGATGACAAAAATAAATTATGATAAATATTACGAAGTTATGACAACATAACAATTAAATGATAATGGGCTTATTGTACTACTCACTGTTAATCTAGCTGTCTGCCTCGCTGACAACATCATATTCAATAAAGTGTACACACGATGATGTCGGCGCTATTGATAATGTCCTCACCTTTACACGTGTACAATACAGGTGAGTGTACGCTATCTATGTATACAGACGCTGTATTGACTGGATTCAAATCGATGAGGCGCGCTGCTCTACCCTGTAAAGCCAAAAGGCGGTATCTGCTTACTTGTAAAGTAAGCAGATACTGCATTTTTGCTTTGCACTGTGTAAAGTAAGCAGATACTGCCTTTTGGCTGACTACTTCACAAGTAAGCGGTTACTGCTGTTGTCTTTGCATGAAACCTCGTCTAAAAGCCAAAGAGCAGTAACTGTGTACTTCAAAAGGAAGTAGTTACTGCTATTTGCATATTGCGCAAATTAACATATTACTTAGGAAAACAGCAGTAACTGGAAAGCCAAACGGCAGTATCGGCTCACTTGTAAAGTGAGCAGATACTGCCTTTTGGCTTTGCACAGTAGACTGCAGTATCTCTTACTTTTCTAGTGATCAGTTAGGCCTACTGCTGTTTGACGTGTCTCCCGCGTTGACAATGTCAACATTGACCCTGAGCTCGGTATGTAGGTCATATGCGCTCAGTATGTAGGTCACATGTGACAGGTGAACTGATGAATATTCATGTTGTCTTCCAGGGCTAAATCAATGCCGGTTTAATGCTGGCCCAACTTGGTTGATAGATCATTTCTAAAATGTTGTTCCCGACTCCTCCACAACACGTGGCCACTGGCCCAACGTTTAAACTTAATTGTTTCAATACCGTGAGCTGCCCAGGTAATGAATATTCATGATCTGTCTATGTCCATAGGTCAGTGGTTCTATCAATATGTACACGTAATTCTATCAATAAATCAAGTGGATTTTTTCGATGAGTAGTATGATCATGATGATGACGTTAATAAATCATCTTATATCCTCAATGTATAACCACAGCGATAGCATTGACCAGGGTGAATGAATTTCGCTGATTTCTCGGTCAATAATCAACCAATTTTGATTAACAAAATTCACACACTATTCTAGTTATGCGGCGACTACTCTGAAACATTCTCGAAGTTTTACTATAACGTTAGTTATTGCAGAAGTAAGACTGTTTGGCATGCAATGATATTCTGAGACGAAGTTAATGAGTTTATATATAGAAGACGACATTTACTACATGTTACAAAGAATTACTTTTAAAATATATATCTTTCAATTAAATCTTCCGGATACTCACCATCACTCACATCACTTGCAAAATTTCAAGACAATTGTTCGAGAATTGAATAATAAATTAGCAAATATATAATTCACCCTGTTCACCACGGTTAATCATATTAATCATGTTAATGTAAATCCTACCACTTCGTCCCTTTTTATATATGGTTGTCAAAAAGTCTAAGCTTTCCTGGTACATTAACAGTTGGAGACGTCTATTTATTATTCCTAAAACAGCTTCTTAACCCTTTAATCTCTCACGATGCATTAAAGCATCATTTTACATCCCCGAAAACAGACTTAATATTCCTACAACTATGGGTTTTAGAATGAAAATTTCCATGAAACTCATTTACCAATACGAGGCAATTTTCTTCAATTTCCCACCCACTTCAAGTCTTCTTCATCCACTACAAGTCGAGAATTGCGACAGCAATTTGCGGCTTGTAGTGGATGAAGATGACAATGGTAAATTCAGGCCTGAAAGGGTTAAAAGAGCAGTGTACCATTTTCCCGGTGAAAAGTACTTATATTTGTTTAATTTTAGACGAAACATTTCCAAATCTTGATGTTCAAATACACATTTTGTTAGACGGATTGAAAATGACTCTAGTCATGCTCAGCGCCTGAAGGGTTTTATAATTCACCATCGGCACTTTACAATATTTATAATGAGACGGCGGCCAACATTAGCCTTCACAACGCTGAAATATTCCTCTATAAACCATGGAGACAAAAGAATTTTTTTTAAAATTTAAAATCATCACACATGTCTTACTTAGCTCTTTTTGCTTTATTTGAATATATATGTATATATATGGATCTACGGTCATTATAAATAATTTAATTCTTTCGATACGGGGATCGTCTTGTAGACTTGGCAAGTATTCTGCTGACCAAGCTGAATTTTTTTTCAGCGTAGCTTTGCACAACTATACGCACAAGCTTTTCATTTTCAGGACAATCGGAATTGCCGATCGAGATTGAGATCCATATAAGGAGATTAAAGATATCGCCATTTTCTCTATCAATCTTCAGGCTTTTAACATCCTGTTTTTTATTCTTTATTCAAGGCCCGTATTATGGTAAGCACCCATAGGTGTCAATCGGCCACCGTTTAAACGCTGGAAAATACACTTTCACTTTTGCGAAGTATCCTGTATTATCGCCCGCCTTGCATGGACGCACTGCTGCCGGCGACTCAAAAAAACATCTTTTTCTAGTTTTTTATTATAATTAGCTATTGTAAGAAGAGCCGCTGCACCGTAAATTGTATAGGCTATATATTGTAATTGATCTGCTCATGCACTCACAGTGATTATTCCTTGTTTTTTTTAATTTCGATTTATCGACTTCTGCTACCTGATCCAATATTAACCCTCACGCCGCTAGAGGCGTTTTTCATCCGTTTTATTAGCGGTTCAACACGTTTAAATCGCAGATATTGGGATCGAAATGTGAGTTTAAACATCAAGTTTTACAAATGTTTCGCTCTAAAAATAAACAAATATGTGTCATTTTCACCCACTTGAAGTTGTGTCTCGCTACCGCGACCCACAACTTCAAGTGCGTAAAAAATTGAATTTCAACACTTGTGTACTTTATGTGTCATGTTTCTGTAAAATTTGAATACGTGCATATTAACCCTTTCAAGCCTGAATTTATGATTTTCATCTTCATCCATCACAAGCCGCGAATTGCTGTCGCAATTCTCGACTTGTAGTGGATGAAGATGATTTGATGTGGTTTAATTTTTTTTAGAAAATTGTAATGTATTGGTAAACCAGTTTCATGGAAATTTTCATTTTAAAACCCCTAGTTGTAGGAAAATTAAGTCTGTTTGCACGGATATAAAATGATGCTTTAATGCATCGTGGGAGCTTAAAGGGTTAATGGGTGCAATATGGAAACGCCACTATTGTCGTTTTCAATCCGTTTTATTCGATGAAATCAGTTATTTGAAACAAATTGAATGCTCAAACATCAAGATCTGCAAATGTTTGGTCCCAAATTAAACAAATATGACTAATTTTCATCAACTTGAAGTTGTGTGTGGCGTGTGTTTTCAGGCCAGTGACCTATAGTCAGATTCACATTAAATGCATCAACCAGGAATGAATGAATTTCGCGGATTCTTCAGTCAGTTCTCAATTTTCTTGCCATTTTACACAGTTGTCTAGCCATGGACTGCTTTGAAACTTTGGCGAATTTTTAGAAGGTATTTCAGAAGTGAGACCACGTTACATGTAACGACATTTTTAGACGAAGTTAATGGTTTTATAAGGGCGACATTTTTTTATTTACTACATCTTAAATAGACAAACGCTTAAGGTATACAATATTTTTCAATGGAAAATGTGCTTGTGAAATGCCATGAGAATCGATTGAGAATCGACAGACAAATCAGCGAAAACCATTCATCACGGTTGATGTGAATCCCAAAATAGCAAACACGATATATTGACCCCATGCTGGATCAATTTTGGGCCAGTGTCGTGTGTGGTAGTGTAAGGTATGTAATGTTAAATCACAGTTGTTCGGAATCAAAAGAATATTTTTAAAATACAAGTATTTTTGTCATTTGAAGCTGAAAATTTCGTTAGAAATTTAAAATATTAGCAAACAATTCAGCAGTTTAACTACATCTCCCGTTTCAAAAAAAATCCTGTTGCAACACCGGACACTTCATTTAATTTTAACGCTCTAGCTGTCATGCAAAGTCTCCGAGATAGTCAGTGAGCAAAATTAAAACAAAATGACTGGCAATCGGCCATTTGAGATTTTATATTTTGCAGAAATGATCTTGTGTTGTCCTTGCGTAACACCGGACATTTTATTTTAAATTATTGCTTCAGCTATCATGCAAAATTTCTGAGACAATGAGAAAAAACTTTTAAAATGGTCGCCAGTCGGCCATTTTTTATTTCACTTCGACGACATTTGTTATGGGTTATCTTTGTGTGAGACCTTATATTTTGTTTTATGTTCATTGTTCAGCCGGGGGAACTTTTTCCTTAAACGTGATAACGACCATTTCTTTCTAAAGGGTTGATGATATGGGGATCAAAATGTCAAAAAAAATCCCCAGTGATATTTGATGGCTGTGTGAAGTATTACGAAGCAGAAGTTGATAGATTAGTAACTATTTTGAAAACAAATAACTGCGGCGGTGGCGGCGGCGGTGGACCATGTGGAATACAGTAAGCAACCCGCCTCGGCGAGGGCGGCTTAATTAAATAGCATTTTAGATATGTTTCAGAACGCTCTTTTGTTTGGTTATTCAGAATGAATGGCACAACATAAATCGACATTTGTTTACCGACTCTCATTTGCTGGAAATGTAGTGATTATGCAGCCTTATTCGCCAGGTGTCGCTTGTGATATGGTTTCTGCTGAACATTTCAATTAGTTGTAACCCTCGTCGCTTCACATCCGTGAAAAATGAATTATTTTCTTACACCCGGGGCTTTTAGAACGAACGCTTTCATGAAACTGTTTATTTATTTTGTACAGTCGTTTACCGTGTGTTTACACTGTAAACACATGATAAACGATTGTACAAACAAAACACATGGGAACTTTTATGTTTTAACGGGATATATATATATTAACCACCAAAATCTAAATGTCATGTACAAAATATCTTGGTTATTCTGTTGGACAATGCTTTAAACCCCATACAATTTCACTGCTGTCATTTCTTTATTTAAAATTCGTAAGGTTACGCCTATTTCTACACAGCTCTAGTATTCAAAGTGAGAAATTCCTAAAAGCATATAGTTTTCCGATACTTCACCTTGACCAAATTATACATTGATAACACAAAGGTATTCAGAGACAAGCGTTTTTGCTAATCTGCAGTAGTTTAGTTCAGTTTATTTATTTATGCTTGAAACATACATACATGTATTCAAATAATTATAAAAATGCACAGGAGACCTGCAAAAGGCTTATGACAAGCCGCTTCCATGCAGGCCACCCTTCAATAAAGTAATATATTGTTTCTGAAAAACTGCATACGTTGCGGGGAAGACAGAGAGACAAAAAGACGGCCAATAATAAAATAGTAACATTAATGCGGAGGGAGAAGCAAACATATACGAGTGTAGTCTATGTATCAACGCAAAAACAGAGAAACAAATCAAATATATTAGGAACGTTAAATTTAGCGGACTGTTTGGATATAAAATATAATAAAACGATCCTATATAATAACCTTCACCTTGATCAAAAATACGGCCAAAGAGGGCCAGCGTCCAAAGGGCACGTGTATTACGAAACAGCAATTTTCGAACATATATAGCAGTTTGGTATTAAACATATTGAGTTGTATTCATTTACAAGAAAACATTTAAGATAAACTGAAAATCCTTTTCGACTATGAGTTTTTATTTCATCTGTTACAATGCTGCTTGATTTATTTAAAATATCCAGAATACAAAAACGCATACATTTTTGAGCAAATACATGTTTTACTCGCGCAACTGAGTAGTTTCTTTTTTGTCTGATGTTATGATAGTAGATTACTAGTAGTAAAAGTGAAGACATGTTCATGAAATATACAGGTAAATTGTAATTTATCAGGTCAAAACAAAACGTTAACAGTTGAAGCTTAAACTTACCATCAATTTTATGCACATATAGCTTCTTAAAGAGGGACTCGCTGTGAGAGAGGTAACCACTCGAACATATAATCCGCATGGTTTTCTTCTGTAATTTCAAAATTCTTTCCTGGTTGAAACCCCAGCACTTAAGACCATAAAGTATACGTGGTTTAATCAGCCCATTATATATGGTTAAAAGAATTTCAGAAGGAACCATGTGTTTAAGCCGGTGCATAATTCCTGTAATATTAAAAAAATTAAAAGCTATTTTGTTTATGTGTGAATCCCATTTTAAATGCTTATGTATTGTTAACCCTAAAAATTTAAATTCATCAGCAAATTATATTTTGATATTTTCAATCTCTATATTTGGTATATTGACTTGTTTTTGAGGCATATGAAAAACCATAAATTTGGATTTTTTCATGTTGATTGATAATTTGTTCAACTTTAACCAGTCTGCAACTTTTGTTCAATTCTAAATTTTAATTTTTGGAAATATAATTACCAAAAACACCCAATGTGGGGTATAAAGTAGTATAATCAGCCTAAATAATCATCTCAAACAGTTTACTGGCATTGCATAAATCATTAATATATATGATAAATATAAGAGGGCCCAATATAGACCCTTGAGGTACACCAGTGGATAGACGATACATATCAGAATTAGTTTTATTATAAGAAACATATTTGAAGACTGATTAAAAATACATGTGAGAGCTGGTATTATTTCTGTTTTAATTGCCTTTATTAATCTCATCGAAATATCATCAAAACCTGTACTAGATTTATTTGGTAGATCATTAATTATTCTAAGTATCGAAATGTCCTGAATTTTCTTAAATTGAAATGTACAGTTATGCGTGCCAGTTAGAAAGTTTTTAGCGTTAACCTTTTTAGTATTCGTTTTATGGAACATGACGCATTCGTATCGTTACGAAAATTCACTTGAAATTCCTACACATTTTTGCTATGTGTACCCGCAAGTTGTATGATGCTTCAGGATCCCCCTCCTGTCCACAATGACGCTCGCGGACCTGGGGCTCATCCCACAAAGAATCTTAAAAGTAAGATTATCTTAACTTTCCATCAAAAAAGTTAAGATAAATCTTAACTTTTCTAATGCAAATAAGAGAAAGTTTACCCATATAAATCTGAAATATTTGTGTATAAACCATGGAGACCAAAGGGTTTTTTCAATTTTAAATTATGGTAAATGTCTTCTTTAGCTTTTTCTGATTCCTTTGAATACCTATGTTATGGGTCTACGACCATAATAGGATATTTTTACTCATAAGGTACGGCTCCACATACGCGTGATGCGTGAAGCGAGATGCGTATTCACCGAAATCATTGAAAATAGACAGAGCGACTCCACATGCACGTCATGCGTGATGCGTATTCGTTTTAGGCTCGTGTATTCACCGCTCTGGGAGCGGTCAACACGCATTACGCGAGCCTACCATGACGTCATTTTATGGTTTATCCTGGGTATCCCCAAGATCCTTACATGTCATTCAGGGACAACCACCTCAAATATATAGCAAAAAGTTGCCTTGGCATTTATCGTTTCTCTTGCACGATTGACTTACCTAATAATGCCTCAATCTGAAAGAGATCCAAACTGCTCCCTGCCCTGGTCATCCGGAAATAATGATGGACATTTTCTGAATCTAATTCCAATTGTTACACTAGATGATAAACGCCATATTTTTTCCTTTGTCTGATTATCTCATGGATCCAACACCTGTGCATTCAACGTCTTCTTTTCATGTATAGGTAGGTCATGTATATAGAGTGTGTGAAGTTTCTTCGTCATCCTAAATTTCGCTGATCAAATGTTTATATTTAGATAAATAAGGTGTCATGCATGTCCATGTGTGTAAAAAAGCCACAGAAGATCTGTAGGGCCTACTGGGTGGCTCCTGCAGCCAAATGAACTTTGACGCATCACGCATTTCATTTTGACGAATATGTAGTGTCGTGCAATACGCATCACTCTTCACGCATCACGCATTACGCATCACGCGTATGTGGATTCGTAGCTTTACAGTGCGGGGATCGACTTTAGACGTCAGAATCTGACGTCTAAGGTCGATCCCCGCGCTGTAAGGGTTATGACTCTTAATTTAACGAGTCTTAGTAGGATGGGCCCAGATCCCGGTTACACCAACTGCTCAGCTAAGACTTGACCCTTTCGGCGCGGGACCGTCTTTGAATCTTGACGTCTGTAGGCTGTGAAGGGTGGCGTTTGCTAACTTGGTAGCGATACTGATCAAATCTGAACCACGCGTGTACATAACGTATCTACTCAAATTATACACATAACGTGGACGCTCAAAGTACCCAACACTTGAGTACCTGATAGTAGGCCTACACGAGGGCGGGGGTCCTGTATACAGTGGTTAAAGCTGCTTGCTCAGTGGAAAGTCGGAGATCGCGGGTTCAAACCCCACCCCGGCCTTCAAGTTTCAAAGAAACAAAATGTTTCTTTCTCGCTCATTCGTAAAGATTCAATATCGTGGGGAGCCTCGGTGACCGAGAGGTAGTGTGCTCGGCCTCAGACCGCCAGGGCTCGAATTTCAAATCCTGTGTCTGGAGGGCAGTGTCATCTCATTCATCCGACAATCCCCAGGAGGCTCTCCTGGCACAGCTTAGCCTATATGTGCACAAAGGTGGCCTAAGACCCCATTCATTTCATTTCATTTCATTTACTTCATAGTATACATGTAGTAGTTTTTTCATTGTGAAATCATCCTAAATATCTGAGTTAGCTCTTTCCGATTCATTTGAATACTTTAATTCCAATATTTTAATTCCAATTGTTTTCTTGTGATTGCATAAAACCATCCCAGATTTGATTTTTTTCTGGCATCCCCCATTGAGGCCACAACAGTCTCAGGTTTCAAGAGATGTCTCAGAGATTAGCCTGGTTAGCTATATTCACTCGTGTCACCAGCTGCAGTGCCTCTACTTCAGACATACTGTGGCACTCATCTGCTCACTGATAAGTCAGTGAAGGTTATAATCCCCGACCTGATACTCCAATCAGAGGGCTGTTGAGTTATAGATTTACAGATTTAAAGATATAGTATGACTGACAAGCTGACTGACAATTATACGTAATTTTAATCCGCAACATGGCATTAAGATTGAGGAACTCAAAAATTTCCAAATTTTGAAAAAAATCAATCAAAAGGTTTCAGTGATTTTTTTCTTATTGATAATGAAAAATGCTAGTTCTGAGTCAGAACTAGCATTGTTATTAGCAATTAGAGTGAAACGTGATGCCCATGCGCAGAAGTCTGCAGCCAATCAACAATCGTGTCTGGCATACCACGTGTCACAATCTTTTTTCGTTATGGGTCCATATGAGCAGTGATTTAATGGATATTTAGTGGCCTTAACGCTTTCGGTGCACGGATCAACTTTAGAAGTTAGAATCTGACGTCTGAAGATGTCAGATTCTGACGTCTAAAGTTGACATCTAAAGTCGATCCCCGCACTAAAAGAGTAAAATACTTATAATGGCCGTACAGCTATAACATGGGTATTCAAATAAAGCGGAAAGAGCTAACTATTACATTTATGATGCTTTCAAATTGAAAAAAACACTGTGCTGTCTTGGTTTTTATAAAATTATTTCAGCGCTTTAAAGGTTAAATTGTTCAATAAATAAATAGGCCATAAATCCGGCTGAAAATGTCCTGTTTGTAGGTGGTATTTTGGTTACATGAGTGAGTGACTAATTACTTAATTTCCTAGGGATTTTAGAACGGAAAAATATATCGTTTTTTTAAAGAAATTTAACCCACTTCAAGTCATCTTCATCCACTACAAAGCGAAAATTGCGATAGCAATTCAAGACTTGTAGTGGATGAAGATTTCAATGGTAAAGACAGTCTTCCACGCCGTACAAGGTACCTGTAGTCGAATATTTTTTCGTTCTGGAGTATCAACTACTATGATTTCTTTCTCACCACCCATCATGGTGCGCGAACACTTCAAATATGTTTATATTAATGGCTCTAGTTTGGATGTGTTCCAAATCCCTTACACATGAGTATTTTTTAAATTGTATTACATATCACCTATACAGCAATGACTAACCACTTTGAAGTTTGTCGATTTAAAAACTATTATTTTATTTGTATTTGAGAGCTTTGATAAAATAAATGATTCCACAAAACTTACAAAGCGTAACTCTATTAAACATGTTGAAGGTGAAAAGATCCTGATAAAATCTGTTAGCTATGATGTTTTTATAATACTCGGCCAACACAAGACGTTGATCCAATGTGGGTTTAATGTCGGCCCACCGTCTGCGACGCTGACCTCTCCAGCTAACACTCGACATTGACATTGACCCCATGTTGTTTCAACCTTTAAAGTGCTACGTTAAACATTTAAATGTTTACCCAGTTGAAGTTGTGTCTCGCTACCGCGACCCACAACTTCAAGTGGGTAAAAATTAAAATTACTCATAGTTAAAATTACTCATATTTGTTTATTTTGCGACCAAAAATCTGTTTGCCGGGATAATCACATAATACCAGAGACATAATCTATTAAAAACTACCTAAGAATGACATGTACTTTCTTCATGATCACACTAGTACCTACTTAAATAGTGTATTTTCAGTATCACATACGTACAAGTTTACATAGTGTATTACATACGTACTTACATAGTGTAATTATCACTACAATGTACTCGTCCCTGTAAAAAACCACACCTTAACCGTTTGACCCCCAAATTGTTTAATAGGAATTTTCAATCACTTGAAGTTGTGTCTCGCTGACGCGATCCACAATTTCAAGTGACTGAAAATTATGCAGATTTGACAAAATAGAGGTTCAATGTTTTCAAATCTTGCTGATTGATGCCCCGTTTTATCTTTAACGGGCTTAAGAGGTGATACATGATATGTTAAAAAAAGAAAAACCGAATATAATCGGGGGCGGTGGATAAAGGGTTGAATCAGTGTTGTTTGTTCATTGCCTCACAGTCTACGACGCTGGTCCATTAACCCTTTAACACCGATGCCGAATATATCGAGTTTTTCACTCAATTGTTACCACATTCAGTACAGCCTTTTATGCATGTTAAAGCCAAACTGTGACATCAATCAGCACGATTTGAAAAGAGTTGACCTCCATTTTGTATAATCTGAATAATTTTCACTCACTTGAAGTTGTGAATCGCGTTAGCGAGACACAACTTCAAGTGGGTGAAAATTCCAATTGAAGCATTTGGCGGTTAAAGGGTTAAACCAATGTTGGAATGTAGTGTGATTACTCAGGGAGTACTCAGTGTTGTTTGAACGCTGTCTCGCCGTCTGTTACTATGGGCCAACATTAAAACAACATTGGTCCAATGTACCGTGATCACTGGGGTAGTACTAGCTCTTATTGCATAAGCCAAATAAAAGGAGCCTTCGACCCAATGTTGGGTCGTAGTACAGATCGTGGAATGTAGAGAGCTGGTATAATATTATTGGCAATATAAGAATTCTATAAATTAATATATAAGTGAATTATATCAATAATATAAAATATGCAGTATATATATATATATATGTTATATATGTTTATTTTATTATAGTGACAGATATAACATTTACAAGTATACAATATCAATCATTGGTAAAAATAGTACAGTATATCCAGCCCATTTAAGGCTTACCAGTCACTTTTGTCTATTGGTATAGTAAAAATACAAATAAAAAATATATTTATATTCATTGCTGTGAACTGACTGTGCCGGCAGTATAGTTAATATATAAGTAACTGCTTACTTTGCAAATAAGCAGTTAATGCTGTTTGTCTTGCCAACGGCTAACAGCAGTAACTGCTTAGTTGTAAAGTATGCCTTTAAACTGTTAAATGACAGTACCGGGCTCAGCGGTTTATTGGGATTTACATTGTCCCCCCCCCCCCCTCCCCCGGACAGACAGCTTTACTCACAGTTGTGTATTGACTTGTGGTAGCGGCGACCAGGTCGATACTTGATCACCTGTGTGTGTGGGGGGGGGGGTACCTACCTGAGGAGGGGGGCATACTGTTGATAGGGGACAGTAACTAAGGACTCGGCACGCCGAGTACCGCGATCTCAACAGCTGTACGAACACCAGCAGCAGCAGCAAGAAGGGGATACTTACTGCCAAGAAACATGGATACCTTCCAGGAATCGATGGGGATGTGATCCCTGGGGAACAGAGTCAGATCCAGGTAAGTGCAGAGGGGGTACAGCTCCCTGTGGTTGTCATGGCAGCCGTCATTGACCTCTATTATATGTACAGTGCAGACAGATACACGACATGTAACGAATGCGGCAGTATCATAGTGTCAAATCACTGGTACTCTATGTAGGATCTCTTATCAAATCACAACATGAGTTTTTCCTCACGAAGTTAGATTTGACACCTGCAGAAGCTCGCATGTGGCACTCTAGTGAGGGGCACATATACGAGCTTCTACAGGTGACCTTGTACAGGTGTTAAATTACAGTATCAATGTGACAGTGCCAAAATAGTGAAGAATCTCTAATCAAATCCAAATATTAGTTATTATATCCTCCAGCAAGTTTGATTTTATACCTGTAGAAGCTCGTATGTGCCACTGAAGGGGCACATACGACCTCCTGCAGGTGACTTTGTACATGTGTCAAATTACAGTATCAGTGTGGCAGTGACATAACAGCGATCCTCTGTGAAGAATCTCTGACCCTTAAAGCGCTGAAATACTTTCATATAAACCATAAAGACCAAAGTATTTTTCAATTTAAAATCATCATAAATGTCTCAGTTAGCTGTTCCCGCTTCATTTGAATACCTATGTTATGGATTTACGACCATTATAAATAGTTTTACCCTTACAGCGCGGGGATCGACTTTAGACGTTAAAATCTGACGTCTACAGACGTCAGATTTTGACGTCTAAAGTCGATCTCCGCACTGAAAGAGCCAATCAAATCCAAACATTAGTTTTCCTCCAGAATAATCAGACATAATCACAGCGTTACATCATATACATTTTTTTCATGTACTTCCTTCTACTTTTTTTTATTCTCAAATTTGTTAATCCCTTTTGTTAACACCATCCGTCCCCAGCAAGGGTTAATCCCATATATGTTAACAGTTAGGATCACTGTATATATGTGTAATGAATAACGGTCGCACTCGAATCTGTGTTCGAGCTCGGTGCCATCAGCTGATCAGATATGAGTCTAGTTTGTCAATGCTTCAATAATAGATCCCCCCCCCCCCCGAAATATTTAGGTATTTTTATGCCGGTCACCGACATCACTGTAGATCATTGGATACCGGCCAATGACATGGAAATACAGAAGCCATGCGCAGCAAACTAGAGTAATTCGCAGACGTTATATAACCCCAGGAGAAGGGGTTGAACCCAGCCCAATGCGGTGCAGGACATGCCAAATCACTTATTGTCGGCTCTTCTCATGTTTAAGACCGTTATGGTTAGCACTCACACATATTACTTTTGTGATACCTATTGATTTGTGAACGTACATACAATTGGAAATTAAAAGTATTTTTCAATAAAACAGCCTCAAAACTTCATTTCCTCATAATTAGACTTACCGTTACTTTTTCAAAAAAAACTTTCTAAAAACTGACGGAATTTCATGTCCTCATCATGACATTATTTCCAATCCTAACGGATTAAGAACCATAATAGTCGTGCTTAGCGCTTTAAAGATTAAAAAAAGTATTTTTTATTCACATTGATGTGATAATGGCGGTGGCAATTCACACCTCAACATGCTCAAGGTGAAGGAAAATGAGGGTTAGAGATGAAGTTGCTAACGTAATTTTCAGTTTAAAAATACATTTAATTAAGATATTGATCTCTTCACGATATACATGATATATAGTGAGCACTAACCTCTAGGGGGGGGGGGGGTGTACTGCCGTACAAATGGTTTGTTTGCTCTGAAGTGTTTCAGACAGGTGTTCCTTTTATGTGGTTACCTGGCAATACCCTGATTAGTCACTTATTATTAACAGACAGTATACGGCTGATTATAGAGAGGTCCGGAGTAAAAATGGCTACTACATTCCACCATTTAAATGAGATAACCTTATAATAGAAAAATACTGTGATAATTGGTTAATATATAACAACATCGAATGTTTGGAATTGATAATTTGTAACCCTTTCGGTATAGTCGACGGCTTTAACCCTTTCATTTCAAGTATGTTTAATTTGAGACCAAGCACTTACAAATCTCGATGTTTAACTCTTTAAGTGCTTCATTACTACTTAACATTTTCCTTTCATTTGAAGTTGGCATTGCTCACGCAATTGCCAACTTCAAATGAAAGAAAAATACCTCCTCACTTAAAAATTGAACTTGCTAAATTTTACAATGGGGGCTTTACTCAAGATTTATACATGCATATTTGTTCAATTTTTGTCAAATTTTAGTTGTGGAAAAACAGTATGAATGCGCTTAAAAGCGTCGCCCGCACTCAAAGGGTTAAACAGTCATTTCACTCCTAATAACAGTGGTGTTTAATCGGCGCTAAGCACGATTATTATCGTTCTTAATCCGTTATCCAATCAATCACTAGTATTGGCAACAAAATGAAGGTTCACACATGCATCATTATTTGCTAATTTTTGATCTCAAGCTAAACACACATTTAAATGATACCCCGGTAGGATTACACAGTTTTCTCTTGAAATATTAAACAATTCTGTACGACAAGGGGGCGTCTAGGGTTCAATGGGTGGTAAATACTAGCCTAAATGACGACTTGGAGCTTTAAGAGCTTATAGATATCATGTCATTCAAAGAGCTGATAGATATCATGTCAGTCACAATTAATGTAATGTATGCTGCAACGTAACCATGGTAATGAATAAATCACAGACTTTTTTTCATCCCTTACATTGCCGGGACTGTATATATCGTCCCGTTGGAGTTAAAAGGTGCAAACCTGCCACTTTGTAAAGTGGCAGTTTATCAAATTAGTTAATTTGAAAGGTGTCCATTTTCATCAATAATTTTATTTTTCATTATTGGAGCTGGATATTACGTTAACAATTCCAGATTTTTCATCATTGGAGCTGAATATTACGTTAGCAATTCCAGATTCAGCATGAGGGTTAATGGGAGCAAGATACCATTGTGCAATGTTAGAGTGTTTTCAGGTTGTATTTAAATGTATTAAACAGATGTATTTTATTAAATTGATTAGTTTTTACTAATCTTTGAGATGAATGAAAAATTGATAACATCTGTGTGTGGTTGCAATGTTTCACAGCTAACGTGGTATTGAAATATTTTAAAATGAAAGCAAACATGGAATTTAGAAGTAATTTTAAAATTGAAACCATTCTGCCGGGTCAGCATTTTAAACGTTGATGATGACTGCTGTATTGACGGGTGACGTCATTGATTGACCTCGAACTAATCACGTGATTAATTGACCTCGCTCTGATCACCTGACGTCACGAGATGCGCATGCCCCATGTAAATCTCGCTGTAGTCTCGTGTTAACACGCCACTTAGATACAGGATGCGGCACTCAGGGATGGATTAAGACGCTGGTACATCACAGGACGCCCTGCATGGATACGGGAGACAGGATAGGGTCCAGCTGTAGGCTGATTCCTTGTAGACTACATGATTCAGGATAAGATCACTGTATTATAATTCCTTGTAGACTTGGATCTGAATCTACCATCACCATGTCCAGACTACAGGACCTGTAAGTTAATGTCTAACTCTTTTAAATCTGAATTTATCTTTGCACTTTTCGGGAGTCAGGATAGGTTCGAGCTGTAGGCTGATTCATTGTAGACTTGGATTTATGATTCTGGATAGAATCGCTGCACACTGATTCCACGTAGACCTGGATATATGATTCCGGATAAGATTGTTATATTATAATTCCTTGTAGACATGTACCTGAATTTACCATCACCATGACTACAGAACCTGTTAGTCAACGTCTACAACCGTTTTCAGGTTCTTTATTTGGTGTAATACCAAGAAAAATTGAAGCGGAAATGAACATTCAATTTTCTGGATTTAAATAATTATGCTTTGATTTTCAATGCTGTCAATTTTGAAAATTTAATTTATATGAAGCTATATAGCCTACTGATCTTAACTGAAAATACGCGGTAGCGAGACACAGCTTCAAGTGGGTGAAAATTCAAATTTTCGATCTTAGCGCTGTTAACCTAGTCAATGACTTGCTCGCGTGCTTTTCTGACCATTTACCTCGCTGTGTTTGTCTTTACTATCTAATTGCAGTATAATATAGATCTTGATTCTGGGTCTTGTCGCTCCAATGTATCCTAATCATAGTAAAAAAACAAGCGAAAACAGATGTTCCATGGCACTTCCTGTTCCCGTCATGTGATTGTGCGTGTTATTGGTGGCCTATCCATGCTAGTTTGGACAAACTCTACAATCACACAGCATGGCATGGCCATCGTTCAGCTATTGCGAACTAATCCATGCAAACACGAGATATTCATTCTATGTTTGGTTTAATCAAGAACTGGTCTAATGTTCGGACAGCGTCTCAGACGGTGGCCCAACATTTAAACAGCATAAAATTAATTGTCATGCAACGAGTATTTTTCATTTCTTGACATATAATGCCACTACCTGTAATACTTATGATCCACAGGTATAAATGATCAGACAACACAGATTTAATCCTTTCAGTGCGGCGGATCAATTTTTAACGTCAAGATCTGACGTCAAAAGTCGATCCCCGCACTAAAAGAATTAGAAAATTATAAAGATCGCAGACCCGTGATATAATTCAATTTGGGTGCTGTTTATTTTTTCAAAAATAAGAATAGTTTTCACGAAATTAGGCCATTAGATATTCAGTGTGTAATTCCAACTGCGAATTAATAAAAAATACAACAGAACAACACAACCATTACACAGCAATGATTACCCAGCAAGAAATAACCATAATGGCCTCATGTATGACCACGCTCAGTATAAGGGCCTCATGAATGACCACGCTCAGTATAAGGGCCTCATGTATGACCACGCTCAGTATAAGGGCCTCATGTATGATCACGCCCAGTATAAAGGCCTCATGTATGACCACGCCTAGTATAAGGGCCTCATGTATGACCACGCCCAGTATAAGGGCCTCATGTATGACCACGCCCAGTTTAAGGGCCTCGTGTATGATCACGCCCAGTATAAGGGCCTCATGTATGACCACGCCTAGTATAAGGGCCTCATGTATGACCACGCCTAGTATAAGGGCCTCATGTATGACCACTCCCAGTATAAGGGCCTCATGTATGACCACGCCCAGTATAAGGGCCTCGTGTATGACCACGCCCAGTTCAAGGGCCTCGTGTATGACCACGCCCATTATAGGGGACTCATGTATGTCCACGTCTAGTATAAGGGCCTCATGTATGATCACGCCCAGTATAAGGGCCTCATGTCTGACCACGCCTAGTATAAAGGCCTCATGTATGACCACGTCTAGTATAAAGGCCTCATATATTAACACGCCTAGTATGAGGGCCTCATGTATGACCACGCCTAGTATAAGGGCCTCATGTATGACCACTCCCAGTATAAGGGCCTCATGGATGACCACGCTCAGTTTAAGGGCCTCATGTATGGCCACGCCAAGTATAAGGGCCTCATGTATGACCATTCCCAGTATAAGGGCCTCATGTATGACCACGCCCAGTATAAGGGCCTCATGTATGACCACACCTAGTATAAGGGCCTCATGTATGACCACGCCACCATAAGGGCCTCATGTATGATCACGCCCAGTATAAGGGCCTCATGTATGACCATTCCCAGTATAAGGGCCTCATGTATGACCACGCCCAGTATAAGGGCCTCGTGTATGATCACGCCCAGTATAAGGGCCTCATTTATGACGATTCCTAGTATAAGGGCCTCATGTATGACCACGCCCAGTATAAGGGCCTCATGTATGACCACGCCCAGTATAATGGCCTCATCTATGACCGTGCCTAGTATAAGGGCCGCATGTAAAGCCGCCACATTTAGCTGTAGAGTGTGTATAGATATGTTGTCTCCCTGTTTATGTTACACTCTACAGGAGAGGTCCATAAGTACCCCTTATACTGGGATTTAAGTGCCACTTATACTACCTGCCTATCATACACCTATCACCACTCAACTACATACAGGACTTTGACCCAATGCCTGATTAATGCTGGGCCAGCGTCTCCGACACTGGCCCATCATTAATAAGGCATAGTGTCAATGTGTCGAGTTTGTAGGGCACATATCTCTGTCAATATATAATACCAAGGCTGACAAGTTCACATTTTAACATCATCATCAAGACATCCTGATCAGATTGTAATAGTTACCACACCATTTATTATACATACCTTTGTGCACATGTAGGTTAAACTAGGCCTGGAGAACGTCCTGAGGAGGGTGAGATGAATGAGATGATACTGCCCTCCAGATACAGGATTCGAAATTCGAACTCTGGCAGTCTGAGGGCGAGCACGCTACTTATCGGTCACGGAGGCTCCCCACAATATTAAATCTTCACGAGTGAGTGGGGAAGAAACATTCTGTTTCTTTGAAAGTTGGATGCCAGACAGGGGTTTGCCCCGCGATCTCCGACTTCCCAAGCAGGCATCCTTAACCACTGCACTAGGGCTCCTTTCTCTCACAATGGTTAGAGGCGCTTTGCAATTTGCGCTGGGTGTCATGCGAATTCCCGCTTGGACAGTTTTTTCAGAGAAATAGAATATTTCTCTACTCTACGTTGGGACATTATTACGATTTTTGTGTCCTTAGTTGAGACACTTTACCCTTACTTCACTCAGGTGTAAATAATTACCTGGTGGGACAGAGGTTACTTTATAAAGTCGTCTGATAAATCTTCAGATTTGAAATCACACTATATATCATAGATATGATATATAGCTATGATATATAGATATGATATATAGCTATGATATGTAGATATGATGTATAGCTATGATATATAGATATGATTTATAGCTATTATATATATATAGCTATGATATATAACTGATATATAGCTATGATATACAGCTGTGATATATAACTGTGATATATAGCTATGAAATATAGCTATCATATATAGCTATGACACATAAATATGATATTTTGTAGATATGATATGTACTAGTAACTGTGATTTATAGTCTCGGCACCTAGAATCAAGATCAAGGCACCAAGAAGCTGACAGATTTTACATTTGAATTATTTTGTTCAGGAAAGTGTCTAAATTATCGTCTAATTTATGGGAGAATGGCACAATTTTTCTAATCTGATATTATGTTATATATTATGTATCAGAGAGTGGGGGGAGAGGGTGGGAGTTGTGAGTACAATAGTACAATATTTCTGATTATATAAAAAATGCATAGAATTGAAAGATTTGTTAAACAAAAAGTGCGAAATTTTGATTTGACATTCACTAAATCATAAGAAATGATATGTAGACTGAGTTTTTATATGTATCGTGCAAAGTCAAAATGCAGTAATTGCTTACTTTTCAAGGAAGCAGCTACTGCCATTTGGCTTTTTAGAGCGGCATTGTAAATTAAGCCCAGCTATTGGTAGTAATATAGATGACCTAAACATATAGAGCACTGACACATGTAGCCTAATAGCAGAGCGATCACCATTCTGAATAGGTGCATTCCATTATTCTGTACTTGCACATGACGCTGACGACCTGTACCTCACACTTGACCTTGGTCGGTTATATATTTTACAATCGGCTTATCAGATTATCAGCTCAGCTATGTCATAATTAATCTCACTTTCACCGTGGACATAATATAATCAACTCTTATCCAGAATAGTAATATTAACGACACAATAAAATACAACAAACACACATTTGGCCGGTAGATTTATTAATCTACACTAACATGACTAAGGAGCATTCATAACGAGCTTATTGCGAAATGATCTTAAAACTGACAGTTCACATGAATTATTAAAATTTCAAAAGTTAATAAAACAGTAACTAAAAGCAGACGTGAAATAAATTCACCCGTTTTAAAACAATTTCCATATACTAAAGTTGTAAAACAGAAAAACAAGAACGGCTGAGAGACATCCGCCAGGGGGAACAACCGGCCAAATGTGTGTAAGGAAATTCAAATAACTCCCTACGAGGTGGAATTTGCAGTCGCAATTCACACCGCGAAATGAAAAAAATATACCTATTTGCCCGCTTAGACGTCTACGTGTTTTATCATATACTATATATTGACAAAAAGTATAGATCAATGCATTTTCATTTATCAAAACACTGTCATGAATACATATTTTTGTGCCCCCCTCCCCCGAGTCCTTCTGAAGAGTTGGGCGCGTTATTTCTACAATTTTTTGATTGATTGATTGATTGATTGATTGATTGATTGATTGATTGATCGATCGATCGATCGATCGATCGATCGATCGATCAATCGATCGATTGATTGATTGATTGATTGATTGATTGATTGATTGATTGATTGATTGATTGATTGATTGATTGATTGATTGATTGATTGATTGATTGATTGATTGATTGATTGATTGATTGATTGATTGATTGATTGATTGATTGATTGATTGATTGATTGATTGATTGATTGATTGATTGATTGATTGATTGATTGATTGATTGATTAATTTCTTGATTTCTTGATTTCTTGATTTCTTGATTTCTCGATTTCTTGATTTCTTGATTTATTCATTCATTCATTCATTCATTCATTCATTCATTCATTCATTCATTCATTCATTCATTCATTCATTCATTCATTCATTCATTCATTCATTCATTCATTCATCAATTCATTCATTCATTTATTCATCAATTCATTCATTCATTTATTCATTCATTCATTCATTTGATAGGTCATGGCCCTTTCAAATATACAATGCATAAATATATTTTATTCAATCGTTCAAAGAAGGGAAGGAATAAAAAGAAAGCTCATACAGAACTTTATATTACAGTTTTTTAATTTGTCGCCTTTTTTTACAACAATGTGGGCATAGGAAACATCGAATGCATTTACAATCATTTAAATATGAGTACCCACCTAGAATAAGTAGCCCCATATACTTATTGGTTTATCGCAGTGTTGTTATTATCATGCTATTGTGAACGTGGCGTTGATAATTCAACCTTGCTGCATGATTGAACATGGCGGATTAAAGGTACATTGAAAAGAGGATAATAGCTTAACACAGGGAACATAAACTGAGTCAACAACAGATCAGACCTGAGAAAAGCCAAAAGGCAGTATCTTCTCACTTTACAAGTGAGCAGATACTGCCTTTTAGCTTTGCAGGTCAGACCTGTGTACTTACTGGCTGCTGTACAGTACTGCTGTGCAAAAAACAAACAGCAGTAACTGCTAACTTGTAAAGTAAGCAGTTACTGCTGTTTGTATTTGCATATAGTAAGAGCAAACTGTCGTAACTGCATACTAGTCAGTGAGCTGACCAGTTACTGTTGTTTGCATTTGTAAGGCAGATTTAAGATACCATATACAATCATGCTCAATCTTTGTCCATTAACGCTCATTCAGCACCTATGTCGGCAACCAGACAGGTGAATGTTTGCCTCTGATATATACAAGGTAGGAAGCTTGCACTGTTTTTTTCATGGAAAAGATTAATAATTTCGTTTAATATGTCTTTCTACTACATGTTGAGCAAATGTCGAAACAGAAAAACTTTATAAGAATAAGATAATGGTGACAGAATTCGAATTATATGTTTATAAACAAGTTTGTCTTATATAGCGCAGAAATGTGCTAAATTAGTTAACATTGATTCATTGATCCATAGAGTCAATGAATCAATGAATCAATGTTAACTAAGTCTATGGCATAGACTGATTGATTTATTAATTGATTAATTGATTAATTGATTAATTGATTGATTGATTGATTGATTGATTGATTGATTGATTGATTGATTGATTGATTGATTGATTGATTGATTGATTGATTGATTGATTGATTGATTGATTGATTGATTGATTGATTGATTGATTGATTGATTGATTAATTGATTGATTGATTGATTGATTGATTGATTGATTGATTGATTGATTGATTGATTGATTGATTGATTGATTGATTGATTGATTGATTGATTGATTGATTGATTGATTGATTGATTGATTGATTGATTAATTGATTGATTGATTGATTGATTGATTGATTGATTGATTGATTGATTGATTGATTGATTGATTGATTGATTGATTGATTGATTGATTGATTGATTGATTGATTGATAGTTTAACTTTACTGAATGTGTATGTTGTTATATCAGAAAATAATACAGAATACAGGATTACATACCATCATATAGTTCTGATCTCATACCAATTCTGTTGTTGGGTATGGTACTTCACATTTTGTCGATATTCGTGCCAAAAATATTATACCTATCTGGCATCAAGCTGGTAGAAGTGATACAAAACATATTTTTCGTTAGCTCTAATTTAAGTACAGAACATTGTGTAGAGACACTATTGTGACAGTAGTTATTACAAGGACCAATTTTCATGCAGCGATTGACCTTGATCTCTTTACCTTGATCTCTTGGTATAAGGATATTTTGATGATCAATTGGACACGTTGTAAAGTAGACATAATAACAGACACACAGACAGATATGCATGCTTATGTATCTCATCTATTTAAAAGAAAATTATTCCATAAAGTTACGGATATTTAGCAAGAATTGTTTTTCTACACTAAGATTATAATATCTAGCTCCATACATAAGGACAATCTAAAACATGTTCTGCTGGAAATCGATACGGAGCATTTAAGATTGAACCATGGCCTTTAGCACACAGAAGACAAACGCGTATTTACCGCACAGCTATTCTCGAGGATATGTATGAATAATTCATGATACAAAGAGGTATATAGACCCACTATAACTTTTATAGTATCACCTGTGACTTGCCATATGCTAATAGGTTATTGATAGATCATTATTCACACCTTTGTAACATTAACCGTTTAACTACCAAGTTGTCTAATTTAAATTTTCACTCACTTAATGTTGTGTCTCGCTGACGCGATCCACAGCTTTGAGTGAGTACAATTATTCAGATTTCATATAATGGAGGTCACGTATTTGAATTATAGATGAGTAACATGAAATTCACCGTGTAAAGTGCCAATAAAAAGTTAGAAAAACTGATAATGCATCATCTGAAAATAAAAAAGTTGAAGTTTGACAATCGAGTGTGATCATGATTAGAGTGTTAATGGTTAACCCTTAGGCCCTCACGTTGCCTCAAAGCACCATTTTACATCCCTGAAAACAGACTTAATTTTCCTACAACTAAGGGGGTTTAGGAGAACATTTTCTATGAAACTGTTTTACCAATACACGGCAGTTTTCATTAATTTTTTACCCACTCGCAATTCGCGACTTGTATTGGATGAAAATTGCAATGATAAATTCAAGTTTGAAAGGGTTAAAACATGTTTTCAACCATGTTCCTGAATGGATCTCGCAGTGTTACCGCATGTTACTAGTGGACTACTTTCACTCTTCTGGTTGTTTGGGACACATTACCTAATATGGTGACCTGGCAACCGCAGGGACGAGCCGTAATGATAACCACGCAGCCTGATCACCATAATATGTGTTCAGCTTAGATAGATAAAATAAGATACATTTTATTTTAGATCGGTTCATTCACAGAAAACATTAGCCAGAGGCTAGTCAGCCGATCGTTATTTTAAAATCAACAATATGACAAACATAACACATAATACATCACAGATAGTTGCACATATACAGCATTTAACATTTCTTAAGCATGTTAAGATTCAAATTATAAGTCTTAAAAATACCACTGACCGTTTAAGTGCTAATCGCGTCTAAAATGGCTTTCCACCTAGTTTACAAGAGTGAGATATATAATATGATTTGAATTGTACATACATAATTAACCCTTTAAGCGCTAAAATATATTTACATAAACCATGGGGACTAAAGGGGTTTTTAAATTTGAAATCATCATAAATGTCTTATTTAGCTCTTTCCGCTTCATTTGAATACCTACGTTATGGGTCTACGACCATTTAAAGTTTTTCAATTCTTTCAGCGCGGGGACCGTCTTTGGACGTCAGAATCTGACGTTTATAGACGTCAGATACTGACGTCTAAAGACGGTCCCCGCACTGAAAGGGTTACATTTCCACCCAATTAATGTCGGGGGTAGCAGTTGAAGACACAACTTGAGTGGGCGAAGAAATAAATTATAAAACTTAACTGACGCTTTAATTAAGATTAACATACCATATCGATGACGATAAATAGGATTTAGATTTATTAATTGATTATTATTTATTATCAAGCTTGAGTCCAAAAATCAAAACTGTCACATTAATTCTTGTGCTGCTAGGACTGTATATAACCCTTGTGCTGCTAGGACTGTATATAACCCTTGTGCTGCTAGGACCGTATTAGGCCTTGGGCTGCTAGGACTGTATATAACCCTTGTGCTGCTAGGACCGTATTAGCCCTTGGGCGGCTAGGACTGTATATAACCCTTGTGCTGCTAGGACCGTATTAGCCCTTGGGCTGCTAGGACTGTATATAACCCTTGTGCTGCTAGGACTGTATATAATCCTTGTGCTGCTAGGACTGTATATAACCCTTGTGCTGCTAGGACCGTATTAACCCTTGGGCTGCTAGGATTTTATTCGCCCCTTGAGCTGTTAGAATGGTATACATACGAGTTCAAACAAGTTTCAAGCAAAGTAAAAAAAATTCACTGAAATCGAGAAATCCGTTTTTATTGTGTAAGATCCTCAGCAAGTCCGCAGAGTCAATTCTGGTCCAGCATCCAGCCAGCATTGGTTGAGCGGCTGTGTGTTTGCTTGTCGTGATTATCCGTTAAGTTATGAAATATGGAGCGTGTGCAATGTAAATCCGCAGTAATTATTGTGCTTTAACTAATACATCAGTCACAATGTCCCTACTCACGACGTATTAACGCTTTTTGGATCATTTCCAAAGCCTTTTTGCTAGGGCGGCGTTCGTACGGATCATTCTGACTGGTGCAGTCAGTGTGAGTCCGCATATACTCATGATTCACCAGGTGTCCCTGTGGGAGTGACTTTGTATGTAGGCCTATCAATGACTAAATCAGTCGACTTCAAAAACAAATTATGAGCATAAATCTATGGCCTGAAATAGATAGGCCTACTTTAAAAAAAATCGACGACATCAAACATAGAATTATTTTAGTAATTTCACTCAGCCGATTCCAACAGAATGAAAGTGTTATATGCTATTGTGTCAACAATTTTAAGTCAGGTACCTTTCCCGATTTGTAATATCATTGCAAACAATGAAGTAGGCACTTTTACTGTAAGCAAAATTATGGTACATGTACATAACATAAAAATCTTGAAAATTAATCTTGAGATAAGTGATGTTGTAAATGTAGACTTTTGAATGAATGAATGAATGAATGAATGAATGAATAAATGAATGAATGAATGAATCAATCAATCAATCAATCGATCAATCAATCAATCAATCAATCAATCAATCAATCAATCAATCAATCAATCAATCAATCAATCAATCAATCAATCAATCAATCAATCAATCAATCAATCAATCAATCAATCAATCAATCAATCAATCAATCAATCAATCAATCAATCAATCAATCAATCAATCAATCAATCAATCAATCAATCAATCAATCAATCAATCAATCAATCAATCAATCAATCAATCAATCAATCGATCAATCAATCAATCAATCAATCAATCAATCAATCAATCAATGGGGCTCAATTGATTGATTGATTGATTGATCGATCGATCGATCGATCGATCGATCGATCGATCGATCGATTGATTGATTGATTGATTGATTGATTGATTGATTGATTGATTGATTGATTGATTGATTGATTGATTGATTGATTGATTGATTGATTGATTGATTGATTGATTGATTGATTGATTGATTGATTGATATGTTGATTGATATGTTGCACGGCTCAGACAAAAATGAAATGAATCGGGCTTTAGGCCACTTTTGTGCACATATAGGCTAAACTGGGCCAGGAGAACCTCCTGAGGATGGTGAGATGTTTGAGATGACACTGTCCTCCAGACACAGGATTCGAAATTCGAACCCTGGCGGTCTGAGGCCGAGCACGCTACCTCTCGGTCACGGAGGCTCCCCACAATACTAACTTTCACGCGTGGATGGGGAAGAAACATTTTTGTTTCTTTGAAACCGCCGAGACCGGGAACCGAACCCCGAACTCTGGCGTGAAAGGCAGCGGTGCTAACCACTACCCTAGGGCCCCCGCCCACGGCTCAGACAGCAGCCCAGCAACACCAGAAATAAATCCGGTGTTGATTTAATGTTGGGCTGACGTCGCAGACAGTGGCCTAACATTGAATCAACATCGGATTCACGTCTCTTGTTGCTTGGAAACTATCAGAAATCAATGGGGGTGGTTCATATAAAGTCCTCTGTGTAGTGTAGTCACCATGTGCCAGACTGATATAATACCAGAAAACACCAGATGTTGATGTGATGTTGGGTCAATGTTGGGCCAGCGTCGCAGACGGTGAGCCAGCATTAGTCCAACATTGGATCCATGTTTTCTGCTGCGAAACCAAAATACAGTAGTAAATCTTTTGAATTTGACTATACTGGGATACCACCTCACCTTGAGGTTTCTATGTAGTGCATGGCTCATTATGAATGTGGTTTTTAATTGTCATGGTTAGATAACCTGTCGCTCAGCACATGTTCCTGCACCTACACTCATTCAGTGTTTCACGACCATATCAAATTTAAGCGAAGGATATTCTTCCCGCAAGGGCAACCAACCGTATAAACCACATATTTTCAAGTACGCAGTTGCCATTTTGTTTGCCCTGGAACAAAGATCAACATGATTAATCAAACCGCAAATTGAAAATGATGATAATTTTGTATTGTTAGATAAGCAACATTTAAACTGTTATTCCATGTATCATATTTGTTATACAATCAACAGAAATGATTCTTTACCCACCCCCGCTATGATATATATCTTTAATATTTCAAAATAAATTTTTTGACACCAGCTCAGCTTGTATTAGCTCTGGCTAAGGTTTAGCAAGAGCTGAGCTGAGCAGACTGAGTATTTGCCGTATACACAAAGGCCAACAAATGTAACTGATCACTTTTCAAGTAAGAAATTACTGCTGTTTGCCTTTCTTGTTCATACAAAGTCGAACAAAAGTAACTGTTTACTTATCAAGTAAACAGTTACTGTAGTTTGACTTTGCCGTCTGAACAAAGGTCAACAGCAGTAACTGCTTACTTGAAAAGTAAGCAGTTACTGCTGTTTGCGTTTTGAATGACAGGAAACTATAATGATCTGCGTACGATCAATAAGCGTGTTTATTCTAAGACGTATTACGCTGCTGTTTACATCTAAGTACACACCATATACAGCCACGCCACGTCACGTCTTAATACGTCACAATGATATTGGTTTAAGCCTCCGCCACAAAGGTTCGTACGACCAATAGATGCGTACGAATCTTTATTTCCTATTTTTAGCGTTCGTAGGCGTCATATCAGCTCGCAAAACCTTCTCACGAAATTGACAACGTTACCGTTAAATTATGATGAAAACCTTAGGCCTAATCACATCTGTAGACGTTAGTACGAGCGTCGTATGATTACATTCGTACGTTGTTCATGCAAGCCGTCAGAATAGGTCCGTAATAACAGCTTGACGAATCATTGCGGCTAGGTTACCGTAGGAATAATTGAGAAATTATTGAGCTCTTTATTTCTTCCCTGTAAAAGCCTGGTCACAATGGCACATGTATGAATCTCGTACCAAAGATTTCGAGTGCCTTTCTTGGGCCTCCCTCAAGACAGTCGTAAGAAAAAAGTATTTCTTATGCTATTCTTAAGATCGTAGCCAGGTCTTGTGTATGTCTAAGAACTCAAATAGTGCCTCAAAAAACCCTCAGGTGAACGCATATATTACCACCTTCGTAATATGTTTGTAAGAACTATGTGACAAAATCTACGAGAATCGTACAATCATCTTTGCAACATCCTAAGAACTACGTACAATGTTCGCAGATTTTTTGGTGTCAAAGCCCTTTATTGACTCATCAATCTGTTCTTTCGCGATTCCTACAGTGTTCTTCGGTAGTTTTCAGGATGTTCTTTGGGCGATCGTACGTCAAGCTTGCGACGAAGGCTTTTCTTGAAGCGTTTTTAGACAATCATTTCCAAAACCTTTCTACAAACAGAATACGAAGGGTTTTTTCTTACGGTTGCCTTGCGGAGCCCACAAGAAATGGGCCGAACTTGTCGGTAGATCGTTGGTACGGCGTTCCTATACACTAACAGGTCAATGTGACCGATGTATTAGAATAGTAACCCTTAAATCGCCGAAATATCTCTGTATGAACCATGGAGACCAAAGGGTTATTTTTAATTTGAAATCATCATAAATGTCCTAGTTAGCTTCTTCTGATTCATTTGAATACCATGTTATGGGTCTACGGCCATTTGAAATATGTTTACTCTAACAGTGCGGGGATTGCCTTTAGTCGTCAGAATCTGATATCTACTGACGTCAGATTCTGACGACTAAAGGCGATCCCCGCATTGTAAGGGTCAAACTATCTTGTTTTAACACGCATTTTTACGCACTTGAAGCTGTGTCGCGACCCACAATTTCAAGTGGATAAAAAATACATAATCATGTTCAATTTAAAATCAAAATATATGCCAATCCAGCAAATGTGTATGTTTATTAAATTGTCTGCTTCACATTTTTTTTTGCTTGAATGAAGAATAAAAAGGCTGGAACTGCTATTATAGATGTGATTAGCACATTAACAATTCTAGTTAACCCTTTGAGTGCTGGGACCGACTTTAGACTAAGTACTAAGTGCATGTAATTGTGGTTTATCACAATGACATGTTATATACACATATTATCTACAGATATCGCGAGTTTATCTACTTATTAATATACAATCACCTTGTACATGATAATCTACCATAAAGTAACAGACTTGCCCATTCAACATATTTTTCTGGATCTTTTCTGATGCTACAAAAACTACGGACAGATTATTTTTTGTCAATGTCTTTTTACAGACTTGTTATTTTTTAGTATATAATATCATTTGCAAGCCATTTTTTCCCCTCCATTATATTGCCGCGAGTTTTTATTTCTCATGCTATCAAAGTGTCGCAAATTTTGATTTCACGCGCTATCAAACATGTCAAAGTGCCACGAATTTTCATTGAAAAAATACCAAGATTGTTTTTCTGTCCATTGAGCAACCCTGTAGTAAAGGCCTAACAATCTCTGCCTGGTCATGATAATATACCATAAACCAGCTTAGTAAGTGTAATCATCTCACTGTCCAACAGTGAATTAATAATACATAATTAATGAGGTTTAGGCCTACTTTGCTTTGTCAGCACGATGTGGATTGATTGGTAACGTGGCTGGAGGTCCTGCTTCATTATTACTGCTGGAAGCTGGACAAACTCCCAGCCAACGCGAGGCATTCAATGGTTCAATGCTGGTCCACTGTCTGCAATGCTCGCCCAATATTTCACCCGCAATGTATCTATGTATCGTGTTTGATGGTTTGGCAGGCTGGTTGACGGGCAGACTGCGAGCTGGCTGATTGATTGGCTGGCTGGCTGGCTGGCTGGCTGGCTGGCTGGCTGGCTGGCTGTCTGACTGGCTGGCTGGCTGGCCGGCTATGTCACTAACAAGCATACTTTCTGGTTGGCTGACTGAGAGACTGGCTGACTGGCTCGCTGACTGTCTGGCTGGCAGGCTGTTTTGCTGACTGGCTGGCTGGCTGGCTGGCTGGATAGCTAGCTGGCTGGCTGGCTGGCTGACTGGCTGGCTGGCTGGCTGGCTGGCTGGCTGGCTGACATGCTGCTTTTCTGATGGACTGATCCTAGCACCGTGCTGGCATCTAGTAGATCTCATGCATGTGGCATCAGACCAGGTTACCAACAGTTACACAAGTCAGTCACAAAGGTCAAAGGTCACATGGATTGATCGGATCAGACGAGCTTAGCATCAGAAAGGCAGCATATCATGAGGAGACGGCATGAGCAGCAGTCACCGGGAACATTATCATGAAATGCCATGGATGTTGGACACAACATGAGGACACGGCATGACCAGTAAATACAAAACATTGTTATAGCTTGTGTGAACCTTAGGGCAAACACCTTTCATTGAACGAGTGCTGTATTTTCCCATATATGAACAAAGTTTGCATTTTATCACACTATCAACGCACATATCCCATGACTGGTATTGCAGTTCAAACTGCAGCTAGAGTGTGATATCTACTGATACCCATATAGTTTCGAGGTGAAAACCAGCATAAAGTGAAAAGTGAGGATACAATCATTAATGACACCCGTGGAGAGTGCTCTCAACAAAAAAGGAACATTTCTAGGCCGCGTCACAGACGGTGGGCGAACATTAAACATCATTGGGCGAATATAACGTGTTTTTCTGGTATATCTCAGCACTGGACAGGACAGATTGCGTTACTAGACTGCTACATGTGGGATAGAATCATTATTGACATCCGTGGAGAGATTGTGTGACCGTGAATCAATATGAGACTTCTCATGAAGTAATAAGTTCCCATTGAGCCGCCACACATCGATACAGCTATTAGCAGACCAGTAGTTCATACCAACAGTTTGTTTACCTCTGCAGGACAATCAAGAGGTGGAATATTATCGGTGACGCTGTTGGTTTTAAACTAACGAGACACAACTGTAGTCCTAATTCCCAAGTGGAAAATAACAAATAACTTGTATTTATATCAACTGGTAATATACAGATTTCTTCGGCGATTATATTACTGTATATGCAAATGGACCATCTTGGATATACGGCTTAGAAATGACCACATTATACGATATTTAAGCGTGATTCTACAAGTAGTAGACGAGAAGGGGATATATTCTTCCAAATGTGACATGATAAACACTGGTACAGGAGCGACGAGTCCACGTCTGCAGAATCTGCGTTTGATTTCATAATGCATATGATCAGCAGATGAGATATGACGAGCTGGCTTTTTTTATCCTGGTGTGTCATCTTCGGTGTGTCAACTGCTGAGAGCGCACCGTTTTTCAATCATTAAATACGAGTATTAGCATAGAACCTCGAATAACAAAACACACACTAATGTCAGGTTATTATAGTACATTATATATGGAAGGAGTGTGATTCAACTCTACAAGTGCATTCTCTAGTTTTAAGCATATCAAGGATAACGGTGTACTTAGTCCTCGGATATTTCAATTTATTTTCATCCACTGTAAGCTGTGAAAACTGAAATTCTAGTCTAGTCGACACCAGGGCTCTAAGAGTTACTTATCACATAAAACCCCCGATAATCCATTTTACAATTGTGTTTGATGATAACAGCTGATAGACCAGATCAGACGTAAAGCACGTGTAGAGATCAATTGTTCCTGGTTACAGCAAACGAAACACTGGGATATCAATGTTCATCTGCTTATGACTTTATAAAAACAAACCCGTGAGGATATCGAATGATTATTATTGTGTGGATTCACTAATAAGAAAAATGCGCTAATCAACTTATTGCCGAGTTCAGCAAACAAGGAATCAACAAATCTTAATTTGTACCTGCATTTATTAAACAGAAAACGCTTGAGCTTTAACTATTCCTAACTTTTGTAAGAACAAACAATATCTCAACTGATAACTTGGTGCCGACTTTAGGAGAGAATACACTTACAAATCTCAAATGATCATTTGTCAGCGGATTTAGAAAACGAGAAATGGATGGATTTCAACTTATATTTATCGAACAGCAAACGCATTGATTTTAATTCCACATTTTTACTGGCCTTGAAAAAGAGAATCGTCTAAGATTAGTGTGCAGTATGTCCACCAGGAGCGGAGTGTACCTCCACACCCCTGGAGATGACCAGGGTGACCATGGTAACAACGAAGATGAAGGGTCAGTATTAGGATATTTACCACAGCCACACGTGACATTACCCCGTTTGGTTAATTGTTTGTGTTTTCTTGGTTTAGCGCTGATCTGGTAGTACCAGGGCTATTTCTCAAGCGCACCATACCACCAGTTATTTCATGTCCCGCTTTTGGGCTGTGACTGTTTCATATTTCATTTGTGTGTCGATGTTTGACTTGATATGCTACTTGATGTGTTGTGTCATTTCAAACCGGAATGGCTAGCGTAATTTCTAGTTTAAAATGACGCTACTAAAATGCTAAACTAAATATAATTAGTTTCGTCTATACTTGAACTACAAGAGGACATAACAACATTATGTATCCATTATATCATGTCTACGCGTTACGTATTTGTTGTATGTCCAATGGTTTATAACATTTATGTAGCATACTGTTTTAGTCATCCCATTTTCAACTGATACCTCATGGTGAATAGAACATGTTCTGATTTGCCGACTGTGATGTATAAAATAAAATGTTGTAAAATATCGCGTGGCACTGAAGATTATTACTCCATCATACTGAGAGCGCGCACAATTAAATGAGATACAATATTCATTGATTCATTGATTTATTGATTCATTTATTCATTTATTTTTTTATTTATTACTATATTCATTTATTCCTTTATTCCTTTATTCCTTTATTCATTTATTCATTCATTCATTTATTCTTTTTTTTTCATTTATTCCTTTATTCATTTTGTATTTATTTTTTCATCCATTTGTTTTATTCATTCGGTTCGTTTATTCATTCGTTCTTTCGTTCATTTATTTATTCATTAATTTATTCACGATTCATTCATTAATTAATTCATTCATTCATTCATTCATTCATTCATTCATTTATTCATTCATTCATTCATTCATTCATTCATTCATTCATTCATTCATTCATTCATTCATTCATTCATTCATTACCATGCCATATTATTTTACATTACAGGGTACAGGGGGTGGTGCGGGTGCACAAGGCCAAAAACGTACTGCGGTCTTCAGTGGCGAAGAAGAAGAAACAGCAGGGAAAGAAAGAGAAACCGCAGAAAGTTGAACAGGTGCGAGAGACAATACCTTTTACACAGAAAACACGTAACATTGATCCACTATTGTTACAATATTGGGCAAACGTCTGCCCAACATTCAACCAGCAATAAATCAATGGCTCATGTTTGCTGGGATGTTATCATTTATATTTTTAAAATATCCTGTGTTATATAATTATCTTGCCAATGCCGCTTTGTATGATTTTAAAGGTGATCTATCACCCCTTATATAGTATATATAAATTTGTGACAAATAAATCAAAGTTGCCACAAGACGGGGCACAAGTGTTTCCTTATATGGGGTGATTAGCTATCATGTGACCCTCTGAGAGGGTCACATGTTAGTCAATCACCCCATGTAAGGACATAATTATTCATACCATATAAGGGGTGATAGATCACCTTTAATTGTAGATACCATGCCTAGGTTTCATCAGCCTGACCATTTCGTATGAACTGTCAACTCGTGATCATGTCTAATCCATTCAGTTAGCCTTAGACTGACTTAAATCCACTGACCTTATTCCACGTAAAGTTGGCGAAACCGGCCCCATATCATGATGAAAAGATAGTTTAATCTAATCTACCAGGTTATCCATCTTGTATATATACATGTACATATATATCTATGACAAATAAATCGTCTGTTGTCTGTTTGTCTGGTTGAACAGGAAGAGGAGGAGGAGGTTGAGGAAGGAGAGGATCAATCTAAGGAGCAGGGATCTGGTGAGGAGGAGACCAAGGCCCTCAGCCCTGACCCAGAGAAAGAGTCAGAGAAGAAGGAGGGGGCAGAGGAAAAGAAGGAGGGGGCTGAAGAAGAGGAAGAACTACCAAGCGAAGAGATGATGAACGAACGAGATGACGTGGGGTGGGCTCCCATCCACCACGCCGCCTTCAGAGGGTTTCTCAAGTCCGTGGATAGATTTGTTAAGGTAGGACACAAGGGCTGCGAGTGCAAAACAGTGTAAGCATTGGTCCAGTGTGAGATCGTGTTGCTCCTCGGTAGACAATGGGAAGCCACCACTACCCTCCCTGTAATTCCCAGGTCTTAACCCTTTAAATCCTAATAAATATGTTTAGTCCAACCCTTAAAGCGCTGAAACATTATCGTATGAACCATGGAGACACTAAACTGGGTTTTTTCAATTTTAAATTATCATTAATGACTTAGTTAGCTCTTTCCGCTTCATTTGAATACCTATGTTATGGGTCTACGGTCAATATAAATGTCATAGTTAGTTTTCTGCTTCATTTGAATACCTATGTTAAGAATCTACGATCATTATAAATATTACTCTGTCAGTGCAGGGATCAACTTTAGACGTCAGAATCTGACGTCTATAGACGTCAGATTCTGACGTTTAAAGTCGATCTTAAGGGTTTTTATCAGACGTCTAGTGATGGAAGATCACCGGGTGATATTCGTTGCTGTATTGACCAGTGAATGACACAAGACTCCTTCAGGTAAATTACCTGCAGGTGTCTTGTGTCATTCACTGGTCAAAACAGCGACTGAGGTAATATACACTCATTCCGACAGTTAGACTTTCACATTCACCCAACTTGGTCTTGATTCAAAAAAATTATTCACGCAAGTGACAATCTTCATTGCACTAATCAGATAACTTCAAGCATCTTTACCAAACAAAGTTTACTACCGTCTTTTGAGCTGAAATGTGAGCCAATTGCAAATTAATAATCAGTGGCAGCGGAGTTGTCCCCGAGATTTAGTAGTAATGTATTTGTTCAGCCCAATGTTCAAACAGATGGTGTTTCATGGGCCGAAATGGTACCCTGATGACATCGCAAGGCTCTGACACAGTGACCTCCATTTTTAAATGTAATAGTTCTAATACGATCAAAAGTTTACGCCTGCCGAAAATGGCCTAGTTTTCGTAGGCACTTGAAATACTCGTCTCAATTTCATGGCATCCGATTTTTTTGGTAGGCAGCGCGAGTGTCGTTTTTACACAGCTCACTGTGGAAACAAAATGGCGGTCAGTGTGACTGGGCCTCGCGCAGTAAATGAGTTAGGCGGCCCAGTCATACCGGGTACCGAAATGGTAGCAGAGCCTTAACAGAGATTTAACCCTTAAAGCGCTGAATTATTTTTGTATAAACCATGAAAACCAAAGGGTTTTTTCAATTTGAAATCGTCATTATCATTTTAGTTACGTCTTTCCTTTTCATTTGAAGACACATGCTATGGGTCTGCGGCCATTAGAAATATTGTGTTTCTTACGGCACGGGGATCGTCTCTATACGTCTACAGACGTTAGATTCTGACGTATGAAGACGCGATAGATTTAATTGATGTGTCTGTTTTAGGCCAATTTGCGCCACATAATTAGTGGTTGTGCTCCTGTTTATGGCAGCTCTGACCAAATAGAGTTGGAGACGGCTGGTGCAGTGGTTTAAGCTGCCTGCTTGGAAAGTCGGAGATCGCGGGTTCGATCCCCACTCTGCTATCCAAGTTTTAAAGAAACGAAATATTTCTCACTCGTAAAAATTCAATATTGTGGGGAGCCTCCGTGATCGAGAGGTAGCGTACTCGACCTCAGACCGCCAGGGCTTGAATTTTAAATTCTGTGTCTGGAGGGCAGTGTCATCTCATTCATCTCAGCATCCTCAGGAGGTTCTCCTGGCCCAGTTTAGCCCACATGTGCACAAAGGTGGCATAAAACCTCATTCATTTAATTCATTTCATTTGTTACTGGTTATGTTTCTGTTCCAGGCCAGTTCTGAGCAGCTGGAGTTGGAGACGGCTGATGACTCCTGCTCCACCCCTCTATTGCTGGCGGTGATGGGAGGAGACCTGGAGACAGTACAGCTGCTGGTGGAGCGTGAAGCCAAGGTGTCCGCCATCAACTCTCACAACCATGGAGTGGTGGAACTCTGCGCATTTAAACAGTACCTCGATATACTCAAGTAAGCCCAGAAAATTCAGATGTAATATACAATACTGTAGGCCAAAGCAAGAAGGCAGTAACTGCTTACTTGAAAAGTAAGCAGTTATTGTCTTCATTATAAATATTTACTACTTCAGTGCTGGGACCGACTTTAGACGTCAGAATATGACGTCTATAGACATCAGATTATAACGTCTAAGGTCGATCCACGCGCTAAAAGGGGTGAACATAATTACACTTGGTATAATTGATCAAATTGAGCCACATTCGCTCATCTCGCAGTGCGAATTGCATATAAATTAACACCACAAGGAGAATAAAAATGCGAAATAATTCATAAATTATATTTTCCAATGTCTGTTTCCAGAGTATGATAAATTGTTTGCATTTTTCTAAATACATGAATTATTCCTGATGAATAATAAAGAAATGGCAGAGCAGTAGATATTTTCCAATATCTGCTTCCAGATACTTTGTAGGAGTTGATGCTTCCAGATTTCCGTGTATATTTTCTAATCTCTTGTTTTCAGCTATTTCGTATTGGTTTTTAATATGATTGTTTTTTTAAATTTTGGCAATACATTTCACAATATTTGTTTCCAGATATTTTGTAGGGGTGGACGACCCCAGGCTTCCCGTGTGGAAGTTACTGGTGAAGTTCCTGTCCACAGAGGTTGATGAGGAGACGGAAGCCGCGGCTAAATGTATAGGCAAGATGATAGAACCTCTACCAGATGGGGTGGACAACCCCACCTGGAGGCAGGCTTACGACAACGGCATTGTCACCACGGTAGTCAAGGTAAAGATAACACAGCCTCATACATTAACTCTTAGAACGTGGAAATATTTGTCTATAAACTATGGAGACCAAAAGGTCATTTTTAATTTGACTTAGATAGCAATGACTTAGTTATGACTTAGCTCTTTCCGATTTATTTGAATAGCTTAAATATTTTAATTCAATGCTGACTGGTCGTAGACGTCAGATTCTGACATCTAAAGCCGGTCCCGTACTGAACGAGTTATTTTTTTAGTGCTAAGCACGACAGTTATTTTAAATCCGTTATATTAGTTGAATAAATCACAGTTATTGGAAACGAAATGAGTGTTTAAACATAGTGATTGCCAACTTCTGGACTCAAAAAAAAAACAAATATGAGTCGTTTCCTCCACTTGAAGTTGTGGGTCGCGGTAGATGGTGCATTTAAACCGCCAGCCATTCAGCTGGAGTAACTAACCTGGTTCCAAGACCATGGATACTGCTCTAGCGAGACACTCACCCAATGCTGTTTTAATATTAGACCAGCGTCTGCAATGCTGGCCAAACATAAAACCAGCATTGGGTGAGTGTGCACTGTTTGCTGGGAAAGCCCTCCTGTCAATACATGCGTGAGGTTCAGCTGTTTCGAGCTCCCCGCAGTAACACAATAGTTAGCTTTCAAACTCAATGGCCAGCTGAGAGCGTTAGTGGAATTAATAACTCATAGATGTCGCTCAAGTGGACTTGCTATGATTTGGGAACTTGCTCTTAATGCTGCGTTGGTGTATAATTTAGTATTATTATGGGATACCCACGGGCACTATTTCATTCTGGGTCCCGCATATTTTAGCAGCTGACAAAACCTTTAATTGTTGCTGATGTAGGTGATGTTATTGTTGATGTTGTTGCTGATGCTGTGGGTGATGTTGCTGATGTTGCTGCTTATGTTGTAGGTGATGCGGAGCTCTGTATCAGATGATGCTAAGGTTGATACTCTAGAGATGCTACATCACATGCTGCCAGAGATGGAGGTCAAAGATCAGATCTCGTCATCTGGCGGTATACCAGTCCTTGTGCGCTTACTGAAAGGCCCCGGTGATCAGATAGTCAAAATGGCCGCCAGAACCCTGAAGGAGCTGTTCTCCGTGTCGCGATACGCGGATCAGGCTGCTCAGAATGGAGTTATTCCTGCCTTAATTAAGGCTCTACAGACAGTGAAGGACGCTGTGGTGAGGGCTGAGGTAGCTGATGCCCTGGGGAACCTCACAGAGGCTGGAGTACAGCACCAGCAGTCAGTATGTACCACACAGGGAGCCATACAGTGTATAGTGAGCCAGTATGACACCATGAGTAAGCCACTGTTACTGGCTTTGACACAGGCCGTGAAGAAGACCGCCCAAGGTCACCCGGACAATCAGGTGGCCCTGGTGAATGAGGGCGTGGCTAAACACATCGTGATGCTCACACGTGACAAGTCACGTGATCTACAGCAGGCCGCCGTGGAGGCTGTTTACAGTTTGGCCCATGAGAACCCACAGACCCAGAGGTCGATGATGGGGCAGCACTTGGTACGTCCCCTCATGGCCCTCCTGAGGAAGTCCAGACAGCCACCTCTACAGGAGTTGACAGCCCGAGCACTCTGGGCCTTGGCGGGTGACTCTCTCGAGGAGAGAAGAACAATGGCCGCCGCCATGAGCGTGCCTAAACTCATAGAGTTTGTCAGCTCCCTGTCGGAGGAGCTGCATTTTATCGGTTCTGAGGGACTCGGGGTTCTATCCCAGGGGGCTGTGAGCCAACATGGTGAGATCGCGGAGGCGGGAGGGGTGTACCCCCTGGTCAGGCAGCTCAGATCTGATAAAGAACACATTGTGCTGAGTGTGATACGTACCCTGCGGTACCTGTGTGTAGGGGTTGGGTACGTACCACATCATAAGAACCAGAGCACCATCTCCCAGGCCAGGGGTGTCAAGTACCTGGTGGGCATCATGGTACACTCCAGGGACGAGCTGCTACAAGTGGAGGCCGCTCATACACTGGGATGTGCCGCCCTGGGTGAGTACAAACAGTACAATTCTCCTGGCCCACTCTAAACTATATAGGTTCTTTAGAAGGAACCCTTTAGTACTATTACCATGTAACCCCTGGAGAACCCTTGTAGGTTTCTCCAGAGGTGGCATGATAATAGTACTGAAGGGTTCTTTTTAAGGAACGATATTGTTTAGAGTGTAGCCTATATGTGCACAAAGGTGGCCTAAAACCCCATTCATTTCATTTCATTACAATAGTACAATAACGGGAACTTCACCCAAAATATGCCATGCAACATGGGTGCTGAAAGGTTTATAGCCTACCTTTCAGCACCCATGTCGCATGGCATATTTTAAATGAATGTTCTTCCGTGATACATAGAATCACACTCAGTTTGGGACTTAGTTGCGTGTGTTGAAATCATTTAGGTCTTAAGCCTGTAATTTCGTCTTTAATTATGTATTGATGCCTTTTAATTTGTCAATGTGTCTGTTGATTTTCCACTTTATCCCCACAAAATTATGTCTGCGACGTTGATCTGCATTAAGCCGACGAAATGAATGAAATGGGTAATCGGCTCCGCCTGTGTAACTCTATCTCTACATTTATTTATTCTCTATCTTTATTTATTTCATATTTTCTATTTTTTAAATTAGCCACATGCTCCGTGTTTTGTTTTACAGGCAACACAGATATCCTGGAAGAAATTAAACAGAATTTAGACTTTAGTTACGTGAGAATCTTACGACTTATGTACGCCAAGGATGATCAGGTGAGTAGTCATCTAGGCCTACAGATATACGGGACCTCTATGCTGTAGATCTGGTAATATTTGCGAAGTTTTAATTTAAGCGAATTTCGCGTGGAGGACAAATTCGCGAATTCAACAATCTCGCGAAGTTTATTATTATAATAGCGCAACCGAAAAAAATGAAAATTCGCGAATTCCAAACTTCGTGAAAATCAGAAAGTCGCGAAAATTCAAACACGCAAAAATTACCAGATCTACAGTATATATACTTTACCCCTTAAAGCGCTGAAATATATTGGTATAAACCATGGAGACCGAAAAGTTTTTTCCATTTGAAATCATCATAAGTGTCTTAGTTAGCTCTTTCTGCTTCAATTGAATGCTTATGTTATGGGTCTACGGCCAATAGAAATATTTTTACTCTATGAGTACAGGGATCACTTTAGACGTCAAAATCTGACGTCTGTAGACGTCAGATTCTGATGTCTAAAGACGGTCTCCGCGCTGAAAGGGTTAAAGTAGGTGGGTCGTCATGATTTGCTGAGTAAACATTGTGGACGATGGCCCGCATGCGCAGAATGGTTAACATCCACAGGAGTGGGGCCCGCCGCAATGTAAATATTATGGTTCAGTGAAGCACAACGACCCAGCTGCTTTAATATATAGTAGTAGACAGAGCTGAGATGAAATAAAATAAAAATAAAAATTGTGTTTATTATTAGACACGAATCAAACTGATAGTAGTATGGGCGAATATATAATTTTAAAGCGCCAGTCTCGACGATACTGTATTATATTAACACTTTAAATAATATTTTAGAAGGTGAATTAAATATGGCACAGATCAGCAAAAATTGAAAATACCTCACCTTCAATTTCCCAAATGTGTCCACTCGGAGGCCTGGTATTCTAATTCTGCTGATCGAAGACCCAAGTGTCACCTTTAACCTTCACCATGTTCACCCACCCGTGAACCCAAAATCCTACTGAAGATTGTCTATATAATACGACAGAAATGTAAGCACATATCTGGAACTGATCAATTTATTATTTCCACATTCAAATGCTGGATTGACATGATTAACGGTGAATAGTCAACGTGTTTATTATTTCCTTATTGAAAAGGTTGCCCGTTATCGTGGCTATTAAAGTGTCATATTTTCTCTATAGCTTAACACATTTACTACCCTTGTAGTATCTATGATTTTGCATTAAAATTGCAATATAGTTATTTTGAAATTAGCTGAGTTCAGTTGAGCTGAACTGAACTGAGTTGAGCTGATCTGAGTTGAGGTGAGTTGAGCTGAGCTGAGTTGAGCTGAGTTGAGCTGAGTTGAGTTGAGCTGAGTTGAGCTGAGCTGAGTTGAGCTGAGTTGAGCTGAGTTGAGCTGAGCCGAGTTGAGCTGAGTTGAGTTGAGCTGAGTTGAGCTGAGCTGAGTTGAGCCGAGTTGAGCTGAGTTGAGCTGAGTTGAGTTCAGCTAAGCTGAGTTGAGTTGAGCTGAGCTGAGTTGAGTTGAGTTGAACTGAACTGAGTTGAGCTGAGCTGAGCTGAGTTGAGCTGAGTTGAGCTGAGCTGAGTTGAGCTGAGTTGAGCTGAGATGAGTTGAGCTGAGCTGAGTTGAGCTGAGTTGAGCTGAGCTGAGTTGAGCTGAGTTGAGTTAAGTTGATTTGAGCTGAGCTGAGCTGAGTTGAGCTGAGTTGGGCTGAGTTGAGCTGAGTTGAGCTGAGCTGAGTTGAGTTGAATTGAGCTGAGCTGAGCTGAGTTGAGTTGACCTGAGTTGGGTTGAGTTGAACTGAGCTGAGTTGAGCTATCAGAATAGCAATGGATGACACATATACCGTTTTGTATTTGTTTCATTTCGAATTTTCCGAGAAAATGAAATCAAGTGTAAAATTTGAATATTTAAGTAATTTGTTCATCCAAATTTTTTCGCATATAAATATATGTCACCTGGTCAGCATCGAACTGACAGAGCGAAATAAGGTTATTCTGACGTGTTGGTGAGCTATATGATAAGTTAATTAAAACCACCGGATACTCACACGCTATATCCAATATTGTCATATTTGTACACACGTGTAACGTCACTGACCAGATTTACAAAGGCAAAAATATAATTATTAATAATAAATAAAGAGACAAGTCCACCAACTAGTTTTATTCATGTATGTCAAAAAGTTCACTTACTTACATAGTACATAAATGAATGGCTAATTTTATTTTCATTGTTAATATTTTATTGGACTAAACTATTTGAACAAGCAAAATTAAAATTGAATGCATATTGATACACCTCACATAATCTGAATTTGGCTAAATTTATGTGTTGGCTAGTCCCCTTAATCAACCAAAACATATTTGAAAAAAAAAACATTGTAAGTATTGAGCAAAAAATAGAATACCACATTATCTGATTATAGGCTTCGAGAATGTGTGTGTATAAAAAATAAAGGAATAAATCTATGCATTTACTGAGCACCTTATTGCATGTCATGTGTATTTGTATAAGAAATAACGGCCACTGTAAGAGTAAGAGTATAGTGATACCTTTATTCCCTGCTGAATGACCCATCAGTTAATCCATGAAAAATGCCATCTATAAAAGTCGGACGACCTTCTTTCGTGTCGGATCAACTCAAAACGTCAAAATATCTATATAATTAATGCTGTCTGATGGCAGATCTAGCGTTTCATTTGGTATTTTCTCCTGCTTACCTTACTAAAAATGCAATAACAAATTCTTGTTGATTTTGTTATTATTTGTTAGTGATTTAATGCTCACAAGATATCAATGTTCGCAAGAATATCAGTAGCAATAATCCAATAAAGAGTTCTATTCGGCTCTTCACAATACTGAATCTTTCCGAATGAACGGGGAAGAAACCTTTGAAATCCAAATATCAGAGTGGGGTCCGGCATGACAGGTAATCAACATAACCACTACGCTAGGGTCCCGCCCTTGAATCCCCAGACCTGTGGACCACTGATCGTTCAAGGTGTTTATGATATCCGAACGACTAGACTTATATTTCCACCCACTTGAAGTTGTGGGTCGCGGTAGCGAGACACAACTTCAAGTGGGTAAAAATTTAAGTTATCAATTTATCTGTTTAAGGGTCAAATCATTTGTGATATCTCAGACACACTCATTTTACATAATTATTTCAGACATCGCGGCCGTCGAAGGGTGCACCACTTTCTATTTGGTTACGCCGCATACCAATTCATGTCAGTATCAATACAAGGGGGGCACTTTACTAGATGTTTTTCTTTTTTCAGGTGAGACTACTGGCGGCTTCAGCTTTGGCGGCCTTCGCCTACAACTCCCTCCAGAACCAAAGAGACATAGCATCTCAGGGGGGAGTCAGATTCAACTGCTTTGTTCCCTTTCTTCAGTCTAGCGACGAATTCTTCCGATGTCATGCAGCATTTCAGGTGAGATAATCAGTATCCACTCATTTGTGTATACATTATATGAGCTAGTTATGAGCTCTTTTATTTATGAAGAAAAAAAAATCAGTGGTAGGCTAAGATAATATTAGCCTTTTTTTTTCATATTAATTTATTATGAGGTGGTACTGGCTAAGATAATGTCACACTTTAGTTTCCTGTTGATTCACTAGGTGGTGGTACTGGCTAAAATAATGCCACCCTTTAGTTTATTGTTGATTCTGGCTGAGATAATGTCAGTTTTTGCTTTCCTGTTTATTCATCAGGTCGTGGTACTGGCTAAGATAATAAGATAATGTCAACCTTCAATCACTTGTTGATTTACATGTAGAGACTGGTAGATGGTGTCGGCCCGTGAAACCTTTAGACCAACGTATATTGTAATCAAAATAAGATAGAAAATGAAGTACACTTTTTAATTGAATGTGATATTTATGATGACTTAAGAGTCGAGCTTTTTAGTAAATACGCAGAGTTTAATACTGATTTCACTGATTTTAATGATAATGATAGATTCTTTTTTATAATGAACTGCACACCCTATTCATATGCGCTCGCCAAGCTTGTTTTACTATGTATAATAGAATAATAGAAGAAAGAAATTGTAATTATGTTTTATGACATGTGACACAAAAATAAACAATTTTACTACTACTACTTTACCAGGTGGTGGTACTAGCTATGATAAAGCCTATGTTTTGTTTCCTGTTGATTCACCAGGTGGTGGTACTGGCTAAGATAATTCCAGATGAGGAGCAGGCTATCTCCAGTGCTGCAGGTATTAAGCTGCTGGTGGATCTACTTGAGGACTCACGAAGCTCTATCATCCTGTCATTGGCCGCGGACTGTGTGGCTAGACTGGCCCACACACGAGCAGGTTAGTCTTCAGATCTAGAGATTCGAACCTGTTACTTGGAATGCTCTGTAATCTCTGTACTCTCCGTACATTGTCTTCAAATATCAGCTTTATCTTTGGCTTCAACTATTTTTTGCCTAATTCAAATATAAAATAGATAAATCTTCACATGTGTACGATATAATATAGACCTAGGCTATATTTATATTATAATGACCACCACATGCCTTATATTTAGGAAGGAAGCTTTGAAAATACTAGCAACTGATCACTAGCAAGTGATCAGGAGCTTGTAATAAATGAGACGTGGCGTAGCCTACTTATCGGTGACCCAAGTCTTTGTTGGGTCTTCACTTTGGGAGATATAAAGCTATGACGAAACATACATACTTCTGGGTTATAATATATATATATGTAAACACATATTAGTGAGCATAATTATAGAGTATGACACATTTATCGCACATTTCCTTATAAGGAAAATGTCTCTATCAGAATACAGACAGATATAATACATTTCAGTAAATATTTTTTATGGTGTAGTTGGAGATTTACCCATGCTCTGTTGAATTGTTTGTAATTACTTCTCATTCATTCGAACCTGGAATTGCAAACGCAATGTCCAGCTTCAAATGACTAAAAATGTTTATACGTATGAAAAATAGACATCTCCAATATTAAATTATTGGATTAACTAAGCATCTACTGAAAACTATTTTATCAAATGTAGTGATATTTCTATTGATCTAAAACATGCTTAAAACCGTATATATACGGTTTCAGGAGCACAAAGGTTAAGTTTAAAATAGCTCTAGATTTCTGACACATTTTAACATATATTCACAAACATGCATGTGTTTTTTCAGGGGTGCCCGCAGCGTTTGTGTCTATTGGTGCCGTGGAATTACTATCCCGGATGTTAATGTCACCTTCACAACAAGTTCAAGGTTGCGCGGCGATCGGGCTGGCCTATCTCAGTCATAACCACGAGGCTAATAGAGCCCTCCTCAGAATGTGAGTAGCTCGTCAACAGATGACTGTCACTTGTGAAGCACACCCCGGCCAACACCAAACATTGAACCCAATAATGTTTAAACATTTCAATGCGGGGACTGACCCAGAATCTGACGTCTAAAGTCGGTCCGCGCACTGTAGGGCGGGGGCCCTAGGGTAGTGGTTAGCACCGCTGCCTTTCACGCCAGAGTCCGGGGTTCGGTTCTCGGTCTCGGCGGTTTGAAAGAAACAAAAAATGTTTCTTCCCCATCCACGTGTGAAAGTCAGTATTGTGGGGAGCCTCCGTGACCGAGAGGTAACGTGCTCGGCCTCAGACCGCCGGGGCTCGAATTTCGAATCCTGTGTCTGGAGGACAGGGTCATCTCAATCATCTCACCAGCCTCAGGAGGTTCTCCTGGCCCAGTTTAGCCTATATGTGCACAAAGGTGGCCTAAAGCCCGATTCATTTCATTTCATTTCCGCGCACTGTACTTTCATTCTACACTTGAATTAGAAAATAGCTTTTTTTGTTTTGTGATAATTATAATAGGTAAAATATAATCCCTAGAACACTTTTCCAGCCACAGTATCTAAGACTATTGCTGGTGTATATGGTTTATATTATTGTTTTGAGTACCTTTGAGCTAGATCTATACAAGAGGGTGCACATGGGTTAAAAAACGAATCAAACGAACGGCGAATCGCCTGTTCTTAGGATCCGAACATGTGGGATTTCAGCTTATAAATAGTGTATAAAACGAACCTGAAAATGTATATCTATTTTTATCTATATTTATATCACTTTTCCCTTATCGAAAGCGAATAGCGAGCCAAAAAAATGGGTAGAAAGTGAACTGGGAATAATCCAAAATTTCCAGGACCCATGTGCACCCTCATACAATAGAAATGTTATATAATTCCTCCTATGACAACCTTGTACAACAAACATATGACATGTTACAGGTGCCGACAAAAACCGGCTCTCAAGTACATCATAGGGCGCTACACTAAAGACCAGCTCTCAACAGACTTTGTAGAAGGATGGAAACACTCAAAGAAAGTGGGCCTCCCACGAATAGAGTGAGTATCATTTTGCCAGTTTCTGACCTTTCAGGGCCCGTTTTTCATTTACATACCCTACACGCTCCAGAAACAGATGTTTCTATTGTTTTCTTTTTTTTCCCGAGAGGTTGAAAGGGCCGGGTCGATCACTCTCCTTCCAGAAAAAAATAGTTTCTAACATCGATCTTTGAAAATTACTTTTTTTCTTCAAATCTTTGAAACTCAAAATTACTCGTAGTCAGTTAATCCATCGTGATACATTAAAGCATCATTTTGCATCCCAGAAAAATGATTTCATTTTCTACAACAAAGGGCTTTAGAGCGAAAATGTTCGTAGAACCGTATCAGTAATGTATGACATATTGCTTGTCTTTGCAATGCACTTCAAGTCATCTTCATCCAGATTTACTCCAGCAATTCGCAGCTTAGATGTTGTATGTTTTAGGCCTACAGTAGGCCTATCCCTGATTCACACTGTGATGTGTGCTACCTGTTTTTACATTCCTGATTTATGTTTTTACTGGGTTTTTTTCCAGTCCTGGAGAGGTATCCCTAATTCGCAGAAACCAGGAACAGTACGACGGTACGCCGACGGAGGACACCACCCGTCCTCTTACAGTGACCAGTATGGGGGAAGCCGCTGACGTTACAAACAGGTCAGGGGTCAAAATATGAAATAACAAAGCGATGAAATATGAAGCGATGAACTGGAATTCTCTTAATGTATTCTGGACAGATATAATGTCAAAAAACAATTGAACTAAATTATTGTTTTGATATTATATCAGGCCAGAAGACATCATTCAAATAATTAATTCGACTTCAAAAACACAAGTGTATAAAACTAAATATGAATGCAATTTAACTATTTGAACCTCTTATATATTGTCGTATCAATGCACTACATATACTATATTATATTTTGACTAAGTTCTACATTTGCTGATATACCTTTAAATTATTTGTATGTTTTACAGCTCATGCAGTCAGGCTCACGACACCGGAAGTAGAGCTGGATCACGTGACGGCAGCAGACAGGGGTCACACGAGACAGGTTTGACCCCGAGACAGAGTGACCTCAGCTCACGTGGCAGTTCTCGAGGCAGTATCTGTAGCAGCTCTGTGATGTCACAGCGACACGAGATTACAGCGGGAGACTAACACTATATACGTCCGCTAGCTCGATTCAAAATCAGAACTGGTCTCATATTACACAAACATAAATAATTTCTACCCACTTGAATTTGTGGGTCACGGTAGCCAGACACAACTTCAAGTGAGTGAAAATTAAATTAGATAACTTTGGGGTTCAAGGGTCAACCCTCTAACACCTGTGAACCATTCATGCACCACATCTCATATTTCGAATAAAATTTGTCAAAAAAAACAAGGTTCTGAGCTTTCATTTGATAAAAACATGGATATAAGACCAAAAACTCATAACGTCCTATCCTAATAGTGATGGATTGCACGAGGTTTTATACACATAATTTCATAAAAAATATGTCTCTCTTCAAGGTAAATAAGTGAGAAAAAATCAGTAGGTGTTAATCCTTGTCCTGCTAGACCCGTACATATACGGTTTAACCCTTGTCCTGCTAGGATATATAATATATATAAATATAACTAAATTTGATGAAATGGTTTTTTGTTGATGCTTAGTAAATTAATTTTAATAGTTCAATATTGGAGATGTATATTTTTCAAAAATATAAATATTTTTCGTCATTTGTAGCTGGAAATTGCTTTAGTAATTCCAGCTACAAATGACAAAAAATAGAAACAAACAATTCAGCAGGACAAGAGTTAATTAAGAGTAGCGCTGCTTTAACACTATCGCTAATAGAGATATATATCCAAAAATGTGGCTATTAATCGATGTCGGCTGAATGGCTTGTATTTGTTGTACAAAGACACAGTGTGAATTCACCATTCCAGAAGGAAATCGCTAATATAATATTATCTTTTGGTTATATAGAAGTAGTATATCTCATACCAAGGTGTGCATTGTACCAGATATAGGCTTTTCTCCCCAGCTGATACGGTTCGCAGATTTAGTGACAATATTCTGTGGACACTAGATAGGGGCCACTAGTCTAGGCCCATTATATTGTGACTGAAAATGTTGATATGAGATAAAAAGACAATACAATGGATAAAACGGTATCGTCCCTTACATCAGCCCTCCCTGGTTGTATTAACTCCCAGGGCCTCAGGGTCGATATCTATAGACCAGTGACCTTCAGGAGAATATAACTAGGGCGGGCTAATACGAGGGACGATACAACTTTAGTCATAATATAATCTATAAATATAAAGATGTGTTATGCTATTCTCTGAACAATCATGGATTTATCACTTACACTGATGTATTCAATGTATATAAATAAATATCACAAAGCATTTCTAAAAAAAGACAGATGTATATGATTGACAATGGTGGTATATTCTTCATTACCAAACAACATATACCTCCCTTGCTTCCTACTTGACGATATTCATTGACGCCAATGTTTGTTTGTATTTTGTACTTATTATTCTGTAGAATAAATGATGAGATTTATCCAAGACTTGTCATGGATGTATTGGTTTTGTGAAGATGGTGTCTTATTCCTTTCTCTCAGTGCAGAATAGCTAAACAGTATAGGTACCTAGATGTAGTGTATACATCGTTTTAATTATGTTTTATTAGCAGGTTTAGTCACAGTCATTAGCAACGAAACAATGCATTGCATCTGAGCAATATAGCTCAATATGTACACATTTATTATTGAGATATAATTTAACTGTTTTATGCGAAAGTTATTGATAAAAATAAAATATGCCCAATTACGCGTGTATGTTTACTAATTGATCGTAATAAAATGCATGATATCACTTACACAGTGAAAGTTTTTAAACTGTAAACACCCTTCTATTCTCCTAGCTATTAGAATAAAAAATGTACACTTTGCTATTCTAATTGGCATTACATTAGTGAGAGAAAATAAATAAATATTATCATAATTCGCTTTGACGGTCATTTTGAAAAACGTGAATATAAAAATAGCATAATTTTTAGAGCGATAGACATTTTATTGGCTCGACGCAGATGCCAGCGGCCCTCAACTTCGTCTCGGGTCACTGGCATCTGCGGAGGGAAAATAAAAATGTCTATCGCCCTGAAAAATCATGTTATTACTTTTATTTTCACTTATCCACCTAATCCTAAAAACATATTTATTATTTGTCTACAATTAGGCTACAGCATAGGCCTACATGTATAAGCAGAAACTAACCATCTTGTTAAACATCACAGCTCACTCTTCTTCAGCCAGGTGTCAGTCCGCATAGTAGCCCAGTAAAGCGGCGACCCCCCGCCCCTCCTCCGTTAAGTGCATCTGCACTACCAGCATCGAGCTGGCGTGCATCTGTACATCCATGTCAACCTGCGTACACGAGACTAGCAGCCCACTAGGCAGGCAACATAACGCATACACAGAGAGTCTATCAGCCCTGCGAGTAGGGCTGGATTGCCAAATTTCAGGCCACATAAACAGCAAAATCCCACTAGTAGCGCCTGCTCAATTGATAATAATAGTTATTCGTGTTATAAAAGTTTTCCCATCTAAAAAGGCGTTTCCATGCATCATGATGTGACACCCAATTTTGGCACTTAACCTCTCCACCATTTTGCCCACGATTACTACCATACGAAAAGTAAGAGAGGGGAGCATGCGTAGTATTGGTGGAGTGTTTCTCCCCTCTCAATATCACTAGCCGATCACGTTATTGGCGGCCTCATCAAGTTATGGTTGACACCAGTGTATTGACATTAATTTTGCACAGGGTCAAAATTGATAGGGTGCTTGACCATGACAGTCATGCATGTGTCCCGGGTTTGAGCCCCACTGATCATGCGTGAGTATTTCGGAGAAATATACTTGTTTGTCCCCTTTAAATGCGAGTCTAATAAAATGTAGAAACAACTATTTACCTGATGGTGCAAATATTTTAGACAAGAGAGCAAATCGTGAAACCACTATTGATACAGTTTTGATTGGTATTCCGCTATTATATAGTTTAGGCGGCCATAAATCCACACTAAAGGAGTAGGCCACTGTGTACCAACAGCGGACTAAGGCTATGCACATAAATTAGAGATAGTAATGATAAGAGCCACCTGTTGAATAACCATAGAACTAGGTTAATTTGCATTACAGTCAGGTCGCCCCTATACCAGCCCGCACACACTACCAACTCGCACCACTACAAACTCGCCTCATATCGACTCGCCCGAATTCTCTCACCAGCTCGCCCCACGTTTTTACCGACTCACCCCTACTCCTCTCACCAACTCACCCCACATTTTTATCAACTCACCCTACTTCTTAAACCAAGTTGCTCTGGGAGGATGGGTCTGTAACAACGATCTACTCTTGTTTTATTCATTGCTGGTACACCAGACACTACACCTCACAATCAACGTCAGTTTGAAGTTGGAAAAACGTCTGCAACGCTGACTCCACATTAAACCAACATTGGTATAGAGTCTTGTGTTTGGTGGGACTTGCTTATGGTGTTTATATTGAGGCTCAAGCTTCAGGTCAAAGTACAGTTTTTCATGCCAAAGTACAGTTCTGCTGACAACGTATTCATCCTTCATGGAATATAATTGCATTTGATGAATAAAGGTAACAAACTTCACTTTACAGACTTACGTAGAACATGTTGGAGTTTTAATAGAGAATTTTGGGATAAATTGCTGACACAAGAAATTAGGAGAATAGTTAGTAATATATTTTGTGTGTGTATCAATATGTCGAATTAATTATTCAAATTGGAGCAGAACGTACACATGTATTTGTTGATTTACTGGATGTACGCCAAGGTGAACGTTCATCTCGGGTTTATTATTAATCTATATCATTGATATAAAAGATTATGTTAACACCCCTGTTTATATAGATGGACAGCGGACGGACGAACGGACAGACAGCAGATATTTTATTGATATAATTAAAAGTTGTTACCCACTCATTTTTCATCTTCCCCCGCAAGGCTCGCTACTCGTGAGGTCGCAGACCGATGGCCTGATGGCCTCGCTGTGTCAAGACTTGCTGCCGGAAAGATGTCATTTCTTCACCTCGAGCTTTAAATTATGAGCGCACTGCCCTCCATAAAGTATTAAAAAATACTAAAAACTCATAAAACCTTCCAGTTTAATATATACAAAGGAGAACTTAAAACATAGCATTGTTTGTGAAATTGAGGTGTTAAAAACATATCCTGTGACGCAATTTTTTAAATCTTGAAAGAAGGTCACGCAATTTCTAGCTTGAAGATTAAATTATTTGATTAATAGAGCATCTGAAGCAAACTATTTTATAAATCTCTGTGGCAATTTATTTGCGTTAACCTTTATAGTGCGGAGATCGACTTTAGTCGTCAGAATCTGACGTCTTTAGACGTCAGATTCTGACGACTAAAGTACATCCCCGCACTGTAAAAGTAAAAATATTTCTAATGGCTGTAGACCCATAACATAGGTATTCAAATGAATCGGAAGAAGCTGACTAAGACATTTATGATTTCAAATTGAAAAAAACCCATTTGGTTGCGATGTTTTTTCCAAATTAACTTTAAGGGTTAAAACATGCTAGGAAAAGATGTTTGTCCCAGCAGCACAAAGAATAACCCTTTCTGCGCGATGATTGACTTTTGACGTCAGAATCTGACGTAAAAAGTCAATCCCCGCACTGAAAAAAATAAATATTTCCAATGGCCAGAGACCCATAACATATGTATTCAAATGAAGCGAGAAGAGCTAACTAAGACATTTATGATGATTTCATATGGCAAAAACCGTTTGGTCTCAATTGTTTGTACAATCATTTTAGAAGTTTTTAAGTGATTAACCCCTTAGTCTCCATAGTAGTCATATAATAATTTATAAATATGTATTATATATATATGCAATATAAATATATATATATATATAAAAAGAATATTTCAGCACAGTAAGGGTTAATGAAAATGCAGTGAATTAACGGGGTTTTAGGCCACCATTGTGAACATATAGGCTGAACAGGGCCAGGAGAAACTCCTGAGGATGGTGAGATAAATGAGATGACACTTCCCTCCAGACACAGAATTCGAAATTAAAGCCCTGGCGGTCTGAGGCCTACCACGCTACCTCTCGGTCACGGAGGCTCCTCACAATATTAAATCTTTACGAGTGAGCGGGAAGAACGTGTTGTTTCTTAGAAACTTGTATGTCAAAGCGGGGTTCGAACCCGCGATCTTCGACTTTTCAAGCTTGCTGCTTTAACCACTGCACCAGGGTCCCAGCCCAGTAAGGGTTAATAGATTAGTAACCACTATCCTGCTAAGTTAATCTATATAAATTTCCAGCCACTTGAAGTTGTGTCTCGCTACCGCGACCCAAAACTTCAAGTGGGTGACAATAATCATATTTGTTTAATTTGAGTACACATATGTGCAAATCTTGATGTTTAGACACACATTTCATTCACAATATCAGTGATTTGATCGATTGATAAAAAAGTTAAAACTGACAGTAGTCGTGATCAGCACTGTAGTGGTTAATGTACGTCCTATTACCAGGAGAAGTGCCCCATGACTTATTAGTAGTGAAGGCATCACTGTGATAAATTACCCGCCGTGGTAAATACTGTGTCAATGTACCGTTAAATCATCATTAATAATATTAAAACACAAGACTATTGTTGTATAAGTCATGGAGACTAAATGTTTTTTTCTAAATCATTATAAATGTGTTAAGTTTCTGTCTGTCTGTCTGTCTGTCTGTCTGTCTGTCTGTCTGTCTGTCTGTCTGTCTGTCTGTCTGTCTGTCTGTCTGTCTGTCTGTCTGTCTGTCTGTCTGTCTGTCTGTCTGTCTGTCTGTCTGTCTGTCTGTCTGTCTGTCTGTCTGTCTGTCTGTCTGTCTGTCTGTCTGTCTGTCTGTCTGTCTGTCTGTCTGTCTGTCTGTCTGTCTGTCTGTCTGTCTGTCTGTCTGTCTGTCTGTCTGTCTGTCTGTCTGTCTGTCTGTCTGTCTGTCTGTCTGTCTGTCTGTCTGTCTGTCTGTCTGTCTGTCTGTCTGTCTGTCTGTCTGTCTGTCTGTCTGTCTGTCTGTCTGTCTGTCTGTCTGTCTGTCTGTCTGTCTGTCTGTCTGTCTGTCTGTCTGTCTGTCTGTCTGTCTGTCTGTCTGTCTGTCTGTCTGTCTGTCTGTCTGTCTGTCTGTCTGTCTGTCTGTCTGTCTGTCTGTCTGTCTGTCTGTCTGTCTGTCTGTCTGTCTGTCTGTCTGTCTGTCTGTCTGTCTGTCTGTCTGTCTGTCTGTCTGTCTGTCTGTCTGTCTGTCTGTCTGTCTGTCTGTCTGTCTGTCTGTCTGTCTGTCTGTCTGTCTGTCTGTCTGTCTGTCTGTCTGTCTGTCTGTCTGTCTGTCTGTCTGTCTGTCTGTCTGTCTGTCTGTCTGTCTGTCTGTCTGTCTGTCTGTCTGTCTGTCTGTCTGTCTGTCTGTCTGTCTGTCTGTCTGTCTGTCTGTCTGTCTGTCTGTCTGTCTGTCTGTCTGTCTGTCTGTCTGTCTGTCTGTCTGTCTGTCTGTCTGTCTGTCTGTCTGTCTGTCTGTCTGTCTGTCTGTCTGTCTGTCTGTCTGTCTGTCTGTCTGTCTGTCTGTCTGTCTGTCTGTCTGTCTGTCTGTCTGTCTGTCTGTCTGTCTGTCTGTCTGTCTGTCTGTCTGTCTGTCTGTCTGTCTGTCTGTCTGTCTGTCTGTCTGTCTGTCTGTCTGTCTGTCTGTCTGTCTGTCTGTCTGTCTGTCTGTCTGTCTGTCTGTCTGTCTGTCTGTCTGTCTGTCTGTCTGTCTGTCTGTCTGTCTGTCTGTCTGTCTGTCTGTCTGTCTGTCTGTCTGTCTGTCTGTCTGTCTGTCTGTCTGTCTGTCTGTCTGTCTGTCTGTCTGTCTGTCTGTCTGTCTGTCTGTCTGTCTGTCTGTCTGTCTGTCTGTCTGTCTGTCTGTCTGTCTGTCTGTCTGTCTGTCTGTCTGTCTGTCTGTCTGTCTGTTTGTTTGTTTGTTTGTTTGTTTGTTTGTTTGTTTGTTTGTTTGTTTGTTTGTTTGTTTGTGTTCTTTGTTTGTGTGTCCGTCGAATTACTTAAAGGTTATAAACGGTTCTACTTGAAATTTGTACCAGAGGTGTATCTCGGGCCAATGTACAATCAATACAATTTCTGGGATGTTCTGCATTACGATCCAGATCCATAATCGAATTACGATTCGTATCAGATTCAAATCACGGATTTGCATACAGCTTTTATCAGAGGTGTGTCGCAGGCCGAGGACCATGCAGTCCATACAATTTTGGGAATGATCCGGATTGCGATCCAGTTCCAGGAGCATGATTACGATAATACATTTCGGCAGAGGTGTGCAGACTCTCCCCAACAAGTTTTAAAACATGCAGTTTTGTAGTCTTATTTTCAAATATTATTATTATTGTTTATTCATTAAAACCCCGACAAGTGAGGAAAACATATTATATTGTATATTACATTCATACAAACGTATCACAGATAAGAAATATCACAGTATATGTATTAAAAGGGGGTCAATAATTTAGTAAAAATATGTGCGGTAGAGTTTCTATTCAGAAAGTCAGTTCTATACAACACGCCTTGCAATGAGTCTACCACCCCGTCACTAGCAGAATACTTTTGCGTATATTTAAATGATGAGAGTGCAGAGAGAAGGGGTGATAGACCCATGTCAAGTAGTCTGCCAAAAAGCGTACTTTTACTGTACTTTCCGGTTAATAAATACTTAGACATAAAAAAGAGCACAGACTCCGTACTGGAGAATTCACAAAAATATCCTTTTCATCAGGCTTATGGACATAGATTTAATACTCTCTTCAATAGGTAAGATATCAAGAGCCGTCAGCAACTTGGCGTGATGAGAATACCTATTCAGACCAAGAAAAGCTTTGACAATTGTACCCTGAAGCGATTCGAGCTTACCATACATAGCTCTATTTAAATAAACAGTTTCAAGCCCGACAGTTAGAATAGGGCGACAGTGCTTCAGATCAACTGGAAGGCCAGGGTATGGCATACCAACATTATTAAGACTAAAATATGACTTACGACATTTTAAAATTCTGCTGTCGACCTGTTTGATGCATTTTCCTTCGCTGGATAAAATCATGCCTAAAATTTCAATATTATCTACATTTTTAATAGGTACCTGGTCTAACGACAATTTTGGCTCACACTTTAATATTGTTTGCCCGTATGATATACAGGTGTTTGAATAAACTAGACATTTATCTATCATTTTCTATCAATTTTGGCTCACACTTTAATATTGTTTGCCCATATGATATACAGGTGTTTGAATAAACTAGACATTTATCTATCATTTTCTATAAGCCAGGAACGGTTGCACTAAATAAATTTATATCATCCGCATAGGCAAATGACTCAAATTTATTTGAGCCTATTCGCACACCATGGTCACTAGTTGATAAGTCAATTAGGAGGTCATTGATGAATATAACAAATATATGAGGAGATGACATACTGACTTGACGAGTTCCACGTGTGACATCAAAGGAATAGATACATTCTCCGTTCCACCTGACTACAGCATTTAAATTATTGTACCATCTATACATAAGAAGCCAGTGGTGTAGTGGAAGCTTTTCCCAAAGTTTATACAATAGGGCGTCGTGCCATATCGAGTCAAAACACTTTTCGGCGTCCAGACTACAGATATGTAGGATCCCTACTTCGCTTGTTTACTGTGGCAGTCGTCCCCACCCTCCCGGACGCGATGAGTCTGTGGATGACTGCCTCGTTTTGGTACTTCGGTGCCGTGTGCATGGGGCCGAATCCCATGCGGCCGTGGTACTTTTCCCGCACTTACGATAGAACTCTCAGCGACTGCGGACGTGCCGCAGGTCGCCCGCTCTGAGATTAGCTAGACGTGTCGTGCGCGGGGTTGTATGTGCTATTATCCAATGTCTAGACAAATAAATATGATAAGCAGAAGAGGAGTTTTGTGAGTTAATCAGAACCGTCGATCCGACGGGGAGATGAAGTTTACGATATGATGGAGAGTGGTAGTCGGTTTCTCCCGTTCACCCTTACACTCCCATACTGGAGACCCCAACATTCCCATAGATATATAAAGGGGAGCCCCTGTCAATAAAATACGACGCAATGTCATTGATAAGAACACAAGGCATAGAGGTACCTCTGGATTCTCTAAATCCGAATTGGGTATCATAGAGCTCATCCTTCGACATTATTAACATCTCGATCAGTTTAGAGTGAGTCGAACTTTATGGGTCTGTAATTTTCGGGTACATTCGGATTGAGAGTGGGTTTTTTTTAAATTGGAATTAAAATACCTGTCAGGAAGGACTTAGGTACACAGTCTCTATTGAGGACACTCGAATAGATACATGACAGTATCTCACACAAAGTGGGGCTATTCCCATAGATGAAATGTTCACTACATATGCCATCGACTCCCGGAGAGGAGCCCCGTTTGAGGTGACTTATAAGATCACTAACGAGGCTTGGCTTAATCATACAGGACTCAGCCACATATTGCTCATTATTTTTATATTTATTATGCACATCTATTGATATTCGTTGCTGCTCTTCCGTGAGTTTAGCGTTGTCCTGCATTATAGAACTGTAATAATCTGCCAGTTTACTTGGTTGTAAAGAGGAGTTACTTTTCTTCCTGCGCTTAGCTTTGATACTACTCCAGAATTTATTCAAATTCTGGGTTCTATAAGAGTTAATGATACTACGGTACTCCTCTTTCTGTGTTTTAATTCCCCCCGCTTAGGCATTTGGCCTACACACCAAATATGATTATTGCTGACCTTTTAAGTACTGTACATACGTAAGACCTAGATTAATATAAAAGCTGGAGTACACATAGAAACCACATGTGCCGCATGGTGAACGTCCAATGAAGGTCAGCGTTAAGCCCTTTAACCGCCAAATTATTTATTGTAAGTGAGTGAAAATTATTTAACTTTGACAAAATGGAGATTTTGTGAAATCTTGTTGTTTGATGTCACGTTTTATATTTGCCATGTTCAAAAGGTGGTATTTAATGAAGAAAATAATATAATCGGGATGGGCGGTTAAAGGGTTAACGTTACAGTTTTTGACACGAGCGTTCTTTTTTTTTATGTGCCGGCAATTTGGTTAGATGTCATAGATAAGTGGTAGTGTGTATGTTGTATGCATGTGGGCAAGATAAGCCCCCCATGCGGATGTGTTGTTATCTGATCATACCATGCGGATATGTGTTGTTATTTTATCATATAACTGAAAAGAATTTGTTTTCACTATTAGTCATAGAAATACAAGGTTTATGAAGAATGAAAAAGTTTGATGCTGAGTTTACAAAATTTATAATGGGTGAACGCAGCCACTCACCACTTCGCCAAATGCTAAAAGATTTCCCGTGTGACTGAACTTAGTTGGATCTTTTTCGCTCGCCAAAAACAGAGATCAGAGACGTGAAATTATGTCCCTTTAGCCACAGCCAGAGATTGTGGCTAATTTCATTTCCACTATAGCGCCCACCCAGGTCTAGCCTACTCAAGTTTATGATGGGACAACCTAAATCAAATCCTCCTCCTTGCTATTAAGAATCCGAAACTGCTTCACCAATAATAAGTTCCCACTCACTTGTCATTAATAGCATTGTCTGTTTTCTTAATATTTTCAAAACACATCTTTGCTGTCAATCAACATTTACGGAAGATTGATTGCACATTTATCAGCCAGTATAAACAAACCTTTGCATTTTTTTTTAAATAATGGTTTTGTCACTGCAGTGGACACATAATTCGTCCAGATGAATTCTGAATTTCCTCCCAAAGCCTATTCCATTTTTCATTTTTTGTACTCAATACCTTAATAATGCACAGATACATATCTAGGCTATGTGTCATTTTTTTCCTTCACTCATCACTATTTACATATAGCTAATATAATTTATGACAGTTATTTGTCTTTTTTGGTGCAGCTATACACAATTCTGGGGTATTTTCGTGAATTCTTCCCAGCTCATGAAGATTCGGGGACTCACAATTGGTTGTGTTTTTTTAGTGAATCTGTCATTTCTTGAGCGATTGTAAACACTTTCACCACAGTATCAATGGAGCAGAATGCTAAATTTCAGGTTTTATAATGGAAAAAAACTGTGACCATAACACACCCCCAAAATAGGTATTACACTTCCTGGTATTTGTGTTTGATAAAATCCTATCTTGTTTTTTTTACCTTGGATTGAACTTCAAGATGACCTTAAGTCACTTGATTAATAACATAAATAGACGTGTCGTTAAAAATACCATGGGAAAGAGGTATTACAAATGCTTATAGCTTTATTTGTTGAAAAATCCTATTTCCGCCTGCATGACCTTGAAATTAACTCTTTGACCTCGAAGATGACCTTGAATCATTAAAATAATATTATAAATGGATTTATACGGTGAAAATCCCATGAAAATGAGGTATTACACATGTTTCTAGCTTTTAAAAAAAACGACAATTTTTTACATGGTTGACCTTAAAATTGACCTTTTTGACCTTGTGAATGACCTTGAAACATGAAAATAATATAAGTAATGAATTTTTCAGTGAAAATTACCTGAAAATGAGGTATTACACTTGTTTCTACCTTTATTGGCTGAAAACTCATTTTTGACCTTGAAATTGACCTTTGACCTTGAATTTTACCCCTCTAGCGCAAATTTCTGAAGGATGTCATGATGTTATCCTACAGTCTCTGAATATATATACCGTTAGCATTAATAATAAATAATAAAAATATATGTATACCCCAAACTGAGGTCCAGTTTTATTTCTGTCGGATTAATAAAGCATAAAGCATGCAATGCAGTTGAAACCGGTGCAAAAAGCTAGCAAAAGTAGGGTCAGCAACCCCCCACCCGTTTTTGTGATATTAGAGGTCAAAAAAATTGAACCCCATTATTTTGTGGTAGTTCGACACCAAAGCAACCAAAACCAGCAAAAAAATCAGACTTAGATTCAAATCCTACGGGAGCCAGTTTGGTGACGTGTCGCACCCTACTAGTAGGTTAGATACATTACGACGACACACTAACTTGACGAAATAGTTTTTTTCACAGCTTTGTAGCAGCGATACACTTCACCAGTGCGTGGCTGGTCATTCTGCACCTACAAATTCCACCAGAAACGTTTTTTATTTTCTCCCGTAGCCTACTTAATTCGGGACACCAGTAAGGTTTTGGTTTAAAGCGTACTTCAGGTGTGCATCCAGCTTCCTTAGTTGCTGGGCGGGGGCCCTAGGGTAGTGGTTAGCACCGCTGCCTTTCACGCCAGAGTTCGGGGTTCGGTTCCCGGACTCGGCGGTTTAAAAGAAACAAAAATGTTTCTTCCCCATCCACGTGTGAAAGTTAGTATTGCGGGGAGCATCCGTGACCGAGAGGTAGCGTGCTCGGCCTCAGACCGCCAGGGCTCGAATTTCGAATCCTGTGTCTGGAGGACATTGTCATCTCAATCATCTCACCATCCTCAGGAGGTTCTCCTGGCCCAGTTTAGCCTATATGTGCACAAAGGTGGCCTAAAGCCCGATTCATTTCATTTTCCTTAGTTGCTGAATGAATAGCTTTATTAATAACCTGCATGTAAGAGTCAATACGCCACTGGCAATCGTTCTGATCTTCTATATCCAGCGTGTTCAGTGTTGGGATACATTGAAGTTTCTTAGTGAGAATGTTTCGGTATTCCAATTGCCTCTTAGTATCACCCCACTGTGGACGGGGATTAGAAACAAATCTACTGTTACCAATACCTGGGATACAGTGAACCTTTTTAATGGCAAACTCTACTCGAAGAGGCAGGTGGTCACCAACATAATTACCACATTCCTCTGGTATTATTTGACAGGACGATATATCGTCACAGTCATAGGAGGTTGAGAGAATATGGTCGATCCATGTGTATGTGCAGTTTTTGTGGCAGAAGTATGTATATGTGACTGGCTGAGGGTACTTAAAGTCAACAACAGTCAGATTGTTCGCTATCAAAAAGTCATACATAATATAGGTGTGTGCGTTAAAGCCAACTTTTTTTCTGGCAGCGCTTACGTGAGGTTTCAGACTTTGGTAACTGTACATTGAGGTCACCGAATATCTTAATCGGTGTAGCTGAGCAGTGTTTATCTATGACATCCTGCAAAGCGTCCAGTGTAGCGAGTAAACAATCAGTTTGGACAGTATCACCTCTTTTATAATATGGCATATATACACAGATTATGACTTGTAGCACATTACCCACTCTGTCACACACTGCTACAGGTAAAATCCTATCACTTGCTGACTCTAATTCGCAATATGAGAGACCTTTCGTTACCTTACATAGGACAGCTACGCCGCCATACGGGCGACCAGAGTAGTCAATATGTCACGTGGTACATGATATTTAGACTACTAATAAAACATGGGATGTTGAACCAATGCTGGCCTAATGTTGATCTACGCCTACGACGCTGGCCCAACATTAGACCACGATTGCTTCAACATCTGTTTGTGCCTCGAAGGATATTTGTAAAGGTTCAATACCCGTATAATAAGTATGCGATTGGGCTTGATTATAATATATTTGTTGTAAATACGCACCAACCTTTACTATCTCTGAATTAGGCCACGGTAATTTGATATGATTAATGGGAAGCTGGTACTTAGAGAGAGAAAAAGGTCATATGACCCAGTATTTAAAGCAGCCCCTTGGGATGACATCAATTTTGGTTTTACTTCCGCACTGAAGTAGTGTATCCCACGGATCATGTTTTTATTTTTTTCAGAATTTTCATATTTTTACAAATATTTTTAATCAACATTTCTCTGAAACCAGAAGAAACCCAAACAAACTATTTGTATATCTGAAGGACGATTGAATGTTTTCACAGCATTGGGCCACATGCTGATGGCATCAGCCCAGCGTTGGGTAGACAATCAGTGCTGCAGGTGTGTCCTCCCGTGTCCTGACTAGGAGACACCAATTATCCCCTAATTAGCGGCGACTGCTCTGATCTTACCGTCTGATACGTGGGGATGGAAAGTGCTTAATATTGCTGACTTGTTTTGTTTACATGGCAATATACGACCTGGAAATACAACTATTTCGCTCTTTTTCGGTGCTTTAAAATTGTTTTTTGACTTTTTCGTATTTTTAGCTAAGATCAGTAGGCTATATAGCTTCATATAAATTAAATTTTCAAAATTGACAACATTGAAAATGTCTCATCCCAAGCTCTAAGAGCTTAAATATTTTCGCATAACCCATGCATGGAGACCAAATGGGTTTTTTCTCAATTTGAAATCTTCATAAACATCCTAATTAGCTCTTTCTGATTCATTTGAATAGCTATGTTATGGGTCTACGGCCATTATAAATAGTTTTACTCTTACAGTGCCGGGACCGACTTTAGACATGTTAGACGTTAGACATGTTAGACGTTAGACTGCAGACGTCAGATTGTGACGTCTGAAGGCTGCGCTGTAAGGGTTAATCCATTTTATTAGCCGTTTAAATCACTGTTATTGGGAACAAAATAAGTGTTTAAATATTCAGATTGGCAAATGTTTGGTCTCAAATTAAACAAATATGAATAATTTTCACACACTTGATGTTGTGGGTCGCGGTAGCGAGACACAACTTCAAGTGGGTAAAAATTTGAATTATTTAATAAAGCGCTTTGAGGGCTGAGTCATCACATGCACACTACAACGAACCTTCAATGGATAATATTATTTTGAGGTTTTTTGGCGGACCAAATATGTGAAAAATAAAACAAAAACATTTTGTGAGGTGGCATTCCCGGCCCCACCATTCTCGTCACCAAACCTAAATAACGCCCTGTGATTGGTTGAGTAACACCCTGCGACATTAAGCCACCGTCCGCCTTCGGGTATAGAAGTTAGAAGGATCTACTCCACTATGTTTCAGGTTTGAACGCAGCATGTATCTGAAACGTAAGATACTCACAGCATCACATATGGCTAAACTGACCAAAATCTTTTGGGGGAGATGTTTCAAAAATGCTCTCACACGATAAATAAGTGACATAATCTTTCAAAATCAAAATTGGGTGAGTTTCGGGAATAACGACGAAAATATTAGAGATGCGGGCGCCCCCATTTTTTAGACGAAATAATAGCTTGGCACTTAGTGTGACCTTGGATGTACTATAAAACAAGAGAGAGTGGGGGATCTATCGTGCATTCAAATCCTGCTGCTGAATCATATTTATTGTATCTTTCTGCCAGAAAAGGTTTGTTTGAAAATGATTTTTACTCTGATATTTATAGGTTGAGGTGCTTGCAAACATGAGCCGTTCAGCCTGTGATGGTTTGAGGTTGGCCACCGTCTGCAACGCTGGCCCAACATTAAACCAGCACAACCACAAACACGAGTCGTTGAACCAAATTTCGTTTGACCCTTCCAGCGCTGGGACTGACTTTAGACGTCAGAATCTGACGTCAATAGACGTTATATTCTGACGTCTAGAGTCGATCTCCTCACTGAAAAAAGTGAAATATTTATAATGGCCGTGGGCCCATAAGATATGTATTCAAATGAAGCGGAAAGAGCTAACAAAGACATTTCTGATAAATCTTAAATTTAGAAAACCCTTTGTCATCCACAGTTTATAAACAAATCTTTCAGCGTTGTAAGAGTTTATGTTTGCCCACAGTCTACAACGCTGGCCCAACATTAAAGTAACAAAGTTTCGCCGTCTCGTGTTTGATGGAAAGCCTTTTATAGTTCCAGAACGTCCTTATATTTATTCATTAACACTGAAAACATAAATATAAAGTATTCAAACCCATAGAACCCACAGAAGTCAGATCAGCGTATCTCTAATCAGTAAAGTCTGATCAGTGTATCTCCCACTCAGTGAAGTCTGATCAGTGTATCTCACACTCAGTGAAGTCAGATCAGCGTATCTTCCACTCAGTGAAGTCAAATCAGTGTATCCCCCACTCAGTGAAGTCTGATCAGTGTATCTCCCACTCAGTGAATTCAGATAAGTGTATCTCCCACTCAGTGAAGTCAGATCGATGTATCTCCCACTCAGTGAAGTCAGATAAGTGTATCTCCCACTCAGTGAAGTCAGATCGATGTATCTCCCACTCAGTGAAGTCAGATAAGTGTATCTCCCACTCAGTGAAGTCAGATCAGTGTATCTCCCACTCAGTGAAGTCAGATAAGTGTATCTCCCACTCAGTGAAGTCAGATAAGTGTATCTCCCACTCAGTGAAGTCAGATCGGTGTATCCCCCACTCAGTGAAGTCAGATTAGTGTATCTCCCACTCAGTGAAGTCAGATCAGTGTATCTCCCATTCAGTGAAGTTAGATCAGTGTGTCTCCCACCCAGTGAAGTCTGATCAGGCTATCTACCATTCAGTGAAGTCAGATATTCGTATCTCCCACTCAGGGAAGTCAGATCAGTGTAGGCGATTTCCCATTCATTGAAGTCAGATATTCGTATCTTCCACTCAGTGAAGCCAGATCAGTGTATCTCCCACTCAGAGAAGTCAGATAAGTGTATCTCCCACTCAGTAAAGTCAGATCAGTGTATCTCCCACTCAGAGAAGTCAGATCAGTGTATCTCCCACTCAGAGAAGTCAGATAAGTGTATCTCCCACTCACTGAAGTCAGATCAGTGTATCTCCCACTCAGAGAAGTCAGATAAGTGTATCTCCCACTCAGTGAAGTCAGATCAATGTGTCTCCCACCCAGTAAAGGCAGATCAATGTATCTCCCACTTAGTGAAGTGAGGTGAGTATCTGCCACTTTCTAAAGTGGCAGATACACCTTTTTATGTCCAAGGAGACAAATGTTTGACGTTCACTAGGTATTTTATATTTTTATCCTCATGGTCATTATTATTTAAATTTTATTTTGTTATATCACCTCAACCTTTACAGCACGGGGATAGACAGGGTCAGATTCTGACAACTAAAGTCGATCACCGCACTGTAAGAGTACAGATATTTGTAGCATATGTATTCAAATGAACCGAAAAGAACTCACTAGGACATCTATGATGATTACAAATTAAAAAAAACTTTTCGTCCCCATGGTTTAAACAAAAATAATTCAGCGTTGTAGGGGTTAAATAACTACATGTGTGTATTGTGTATTTTTTGTTGCAGATGAATTTTGATGAGTTATTGGACGTCACTGGGGGTTTCGGCCTTTACCAGGTCAAGCTGATGTTAGTTGTCTTCCTTCTATGTATAAATTCGGCCATAATTACAATGAACAGCGTGTTTTTTGCGGGCGCTGCCGATCACTGGTGTAAAATACCTGAGCTAGCCGCTCTTAACTTAACTCAAGACCAGGAGAAGAATATGAGCATCCCTCTGGAGACCAGGGATGGTAGGATACAGTACAGCCAGTGTCTGAGGTACAATATTAACTACAGTCAGCTTGTGGACAGTCATGGTGATAACATATGGCCGCCAGAACAGAGCCTGATGTCAGTGGCTCAGACGCTGCCATGTGATCAGGGCTGGGTGTATGACACCTCACAATACTCGTCTACTATACTCATGGAGGTATGTGGAAAACAAAATCACCCTTCAAAGTATAATTCGTCCTTAACATTACAATTTCAAGCAGCGATAGTTATTATATTTATTTGTAAAATTTATGTTAATGCAATAATTTAAACGTTTTTAATTTTAAATATAAAAGTATATAGGCCTATTTATTGATGAAATTTTAACGCAATTTTCAGTTTCAAATGACAAAGACATCTCCCAAATTGAATTTTAACTTAGCATCTATCATGAATTATTTATGCCTTATTGTAAAATTTAATTTTTTGAAACTTGATTGATTGATTGATTGATTGATTGATTGATTGATTGATTGATTGATTGATTGATTGATTGATTGATTGATTGATTGATTGATTGATTGATTGATTGATTGATTGATTGATTCATTGGTTGATTGGTTGATTGGTTGATTGGTTGATTGATTGATTGATTATTTTAAGTGTCATTTCCACGGGCATGTATACCAGAGCTGCATCATTCTCAATGGTAATTTACCCTGTCCTATATACATGTAGGCTGCACCCCTGTCAGCCACATTCAAAACATTAAAATTAATTTATCATTCAAATCATTAATGCAGCTAGATCTCTGGCCAAATAAAATCATATCCCTCGAACCGAATTTGTATGAGAATTTGTATGCGTTTTTCAATATAGGCTTAAGGCAACCCATGAATTCAACATTATTATATATTATCTGTTGTAAGTGAAGTGATGACCCCCAGCTATGCAGAGAGCTGTCGCTGCTACTCACTGTAGCAGTCGCAACATCCTGTGGCGACGACGACACCCAGATACCGTCTCCTCGACCGAATTCGCTTGGGTCGGTTTTGGGCTGGGCAGAATCAGTGGTTGAGGAGCCCCCGCTTCCGTTTAGCCTTGTAGTCAGGGACCATATCTACAGAAATAAGGTCCCGTGTATGATGCTAAGCCACCCATCCAAATGTCTCAAGGACATCCGAAACAAAAACAAAAAACATGTTGGCAGCCTGAAATATGTGGGGGGAGGGTGGTGAGGTATATAAGAAAATTGTAACATTTTACTTGACTGACTTTGGGATAGAGCATCAAAAATTTTCAGAGGATATTTTTTACACATTTTTGCAACAGTAATGCCACATTTTGTCATTGAATCCATTCAGGACGAGACATATGTGAAGTTATAAATTTTTTCAGAAAACATGAACCCACCCTTAGAGCTCTGAAAGTCAATATTTCCACAAAAATCACAAAGTTCGTGGAATGTAACTTTCCAGTTTGCTCTACATGTGTGTGATTATGATCATGCTAATGTCTGTTGACTTCATTGGTATATATATCGGTTATTTGGTTCCATCCTATCAAGTTAGAAAAAAGCATAGCTTGCTGCACGAAGGACTTATGAGGTCAAAAGAACGGTCGGGGTACTCTCACAAGGAACATTTTTTCGACCCTATGTAATAACATAATCCTAATTGCTATAGTTATAAACAGTTTTTACACCACTCTTCCAACATTTTGTCATTGAAGACATTCAGGACGAAACATATGTGAAGTTTAGATTTTTTAAAACACACCCTTAGAGCGCTGAAATTCAATATTTCAAAAAAATTAACACAGCTTGAGCAATGGTCGAACGTGTTTTAAAGTCATTTTCACCACCAGGTGGCATACAAATTTGTCTTTGTCAGTAATATCTTGTGGATTGTGTGGGTCCACATGCTGATATACTTTTTACACATTGTATGCATTGTTAGCAATATTTCAGCTATTACGTCGTGGAGAACAGTGAAAATATTGTAGGGTTAGATTTATATCGTCAAAAATATTATAACTTCAGATATGTTTCGCCCTGAAGGTATTCAATGACAAAATGTGACAACATTGATATTAAAGCTGTTTGTAACTATACAAATGGGATTTTGTTACTACAAGGGGCCGAAAAAATGTAACCAGTGAGATTACCTCATCCAGACTTTTGACCTCATAAATTCTTCATGAAACGAGGTAGTTCTTTATAATTTGATATAGTGGTACCAGATGTATCTGATGTTAGCAGACATTAAAATGCTCATAATCATACATATGTACAGGAAACGGAAACGTTACATACTACTAACTGTGTTAAGTTTTTTTTTAATATTGATTTTCAGCGCTCTAAGAGTGGGTTTACGCTTAACGAAAAAAATCTAAACTCCACTTATGTTTCATCCTGAATATATTCTAAGAACAAATGTGGCCAGAGTGGTATTAAAATTGTTTATAACTATAACAATGAGGATTATGTTATGACAAGGGGTCGAAAAAATGTAGCCAGTGAGCTCACCCTATCCACTCTTTTGACCTCATAATTCATTCATACAACAATGTGGGATTATTCGAATTTGATATAGTGGTACCAGAAGACCGATGTACGTACCAAATGAAGTCAACAGACATTAGCAGTATCATAGTCATACAAATGTACAGGAAATGGCAAAATTACTTTCTACGAATTGTAGAAGCTTTTTTCAAATATTGACTTTCAGCGCTGTAAGGTTCGAATTGGGTTCTGGGGAAAAAAAATCAAAAGTTATCTAATAATTTGTCATCCTATTTTTAATGAAATAATAATAGGATCGACAGTGATTTTAAAAAAAATGTAATTGTGGTTGGGATTTTTTAATAACTAGGGTTAAAAATGTACAGTCTTTGGGGCTGAAGGGTACCTTTGAACATCCCTCTTTTTAAGTACTTTGCTGCCTCTGGAAACTTCTACACCCACCCTAACAATGTTCTGGAGATATTTCTCTGACACATAAATACCTCTACCGCTTTTTGTCTCAAACAAACTAAAAAAACTAGCAGTCTTTTGAAACTTGGCTCCCAGACTATATATGCTCCAACATTTTGTCCCACACAATATTTCATTTATCACAAGTATTCATAAATTAACAAGGTAATAACCACTACAATGGTGGTATTTGATGTTTTGTATCATATGATAGCATTAACTGTTGCAAAAATGTGTAAAAATATTATCTAGATATTTTTCTAGTGCTCATTCCAAAAGTCAGCCATGTAAAATGTTATAGTTCTCTTATATACTCCCCCCCCATCCCCCCCCCCCACATATATCAGACTGCCAACATCATTTTTATTGCTAGTTGGAATGCCCTTTAGACTTCTGGGTGGGTGGCTTAGGATCATACAAAAATTCCCACGGGACTTAATAAGCTCCTCGACTATTGAGACGCGCTGAAAGCCTGCTTTTCTCGACCATTCCAGTCTCATTCGTCTTTGGAGACGGACGTCTAGTCCGCTGCTCGTCTTACCGGCCCATATGGCCTGGTCGTCACTCTCTGTCGCGAGTTAGCACATCGTTATTTGACACTGTCTGTGAACATCAATAAAGAAAGAAATCATCCTTGTTACGAACTTCAATTTATCAACCCCTGCTGACCAGGCAGGACTCAGAGAATATAAGATTAGGCTCAATGGAATTTGTGCCCCGTACCATGCGCCCCAAGAATCCTTTAGTGTACAAAACAAATACAAACTCCAATTTTGTGATAAACATAACGCATCTAAACCTTACAGTGTGATAACCGAGTTTAAACATCAGAATCTGACATCTACAGATGTCAGATTTGACATGTCAGATTCTGGCATCTAAAGTCGATACCGCATTGAAAGTGTAAGATATTTATAATGGCCGTAGACACATGAAGCTGAGAGAGCTAACTAAGACATTTATGATGCTCTCAAAGTAAAAAAAAACTTCAGTTTTCATGGTTTATACAAAAATAATTCAGCGCGTTAAGGTTTGATGACTATGTGAAAACTAACCTAACCCCTAGCACACTGATGTCGACTACAGTTGACTATAGTATTGTTTTCTCTTGTTTTAATTGTCTTGTATAACCAGGTTTTAGGAATTAAATATGTCTCAATTCTCAAATCTGTGATAATCATATACATTTCAACCTAGGTTTTGCAAATTAAACTAATTTTTAGTCACTTGAAGTAGTGGATCGCGGTAGCGAGACACAACTTCAAGTGGCTGAAAATTTAAATTTCTTGGCTCAGTGCTCTAAGGGTTAATTGTGACTGTTATTACAGTGGGATCTTGTGTGTGACGATGTCTGGCTACAAAGAGCATCGGAGTCTGTGTTTATGGCTGGCTTATTGGTCGGCTCTGTCATCACCGGAATTACAGCCGACAAGTAAGTGATAAAGGTCTAGAAGAAGTGCCGGTGTGGTGCTATAGCAGCTGACACGTGAGTAATAAAGGTTTAGATAAAGTACCGGTGCGGTGTTACAGTTTAATGCCCTGGCATCACTGGTATCACAGTTGACTAGTAAGTAATAAAGGTCTAGAGGAAGTGCCGGTGCGGTGCTACAGTGTAATGCTTTGTCAAATGTCTAGAGGAAGTGCTGGTTTGGAGTTTTGATACGCATTTTGTGTAAACTAAATGAGTAGCCGTTTAGTGTACACTAGATGGTCACTCGTTCAGTATACAATAAATGAACGTGTATACAATAATCGTGCCACAACTGGACCGAATAAGCCATCGGGACCGGTCGACAACACAACTTGAACAACTTGAACAAGTCTAGCAGCTCGCGTATGTCGCGGACCGTCCGCCGCATTGGACCGTCCACCGCCATTCCCGAGGTGGTACACTAGTTCTTTTTTCTCACTCAAATTTTAGCCAAATTTCACCCCCCTTTTTCTGCGATAGTTGCGTAGCTATATATCGCAAAATGGTTGTGTTGAGGTGCACAAACAATTCATGTTTAAATTATGCCGAACGTGCAAATGGTTAATGTGACCCTCATGTAGGAGACCAACAGTCACTGACCGGATTGAGATAAAATTTTGTAATTAAGTCGGTCACGCAGCCAACAAGGGTAGTTGACACAATGTTTATCGGATGTTGCTCCAGCAGTTTTGACAATGGAACAACATTAAACCAATATGGCACAAGTGGGCAGCTGCCCAGGGAACAACAAGCGTTGATCAATGCTGGTTAGCTCTATTTCATGACATATACATAAAAATAAATTTTCAGTGCATTTCTCATTTTGATGGCAAAAATGGAGAAGTGATCAAGGGAAATTCATATAATTTTAAAAAAAAATTAAGAAAAAATCCTTAAAATGACATTTTATATATATAAAATTGTATATAAACTCAGGCAAACCAATGTATCAAAACTAATATACAGATCAACATTGCAGTGATTAGGTGTGCTTTTTCTCAGGAAGAGAGGTTTGTCGATGTGGACTTGAAGAAAGTCATGTCAACAAAAACTCTGAAGGTTTTCGGTTTTCACTACAAAATTACCACCAATATTTCTCAGTTTAAAAAAAAATAATTCCACAAAACTACGGAGTTGGTGTTTATAATAAACCGTCTTATATGACACAGATTTAACAAGTAAATACGTATTACATGTCATGGAGCAAATTATTAGGGAGCAGTGTGTCTGGAACACCGTCGACTGAGACGCCAGCCAAATCTGATAGTTAATGATCCCTGATTATTAACTTGCCCTCCGCTTTTATTGACTATTTAATATATCCTCATAGCAGAGAGTGAATTCATAAAAATCGTGCACTTGATGACAAGTTTTTGAAATTTTGCATGATGTCAGGTATGGGACGTGTGTTTTCCAAATCCATCGGAATCAAAATTGGCGTGACCTCTGGTGATCTCCAGAGGTCGAACTTAGAATGGCTGCCAAAACGACCATGGAAACAAATAAACGTAATATCTCCGCTGCTTTTTGAAGTAGAATATTATGTAATACCACTTTCTGTATGTTTTGCTATGTGAAAAATCGGCTTCTGGGGTCATTCCAATGCTATCAGGGTTTTTTTAGGTCAAATGTCAGGTTCAAGGTCACGTATGAGTTTAATTAACTACCATATACTACAATAGTAAAAAACTGTTAGGAATTAAATTTTCAAATTTGGTATGGCGTTAGGTATGGGGAGTGTGTTATCAAAATTCATGAACTTTGCTAACCTATGAGTAAAATTCAAAATGGCCGCCAAAACGGCCGTCAAAATTAATAAATGTAAAATATTAGCTCTTGTTTAAAACAGAGAATTATGTAATACCAACTTTTCTATGTTTTACGGCATGAAAAATCCGTTCCCGGCTTCATTATAATGTTTTCTACATTTTTTTTTTGGGGGGGGGGGCAAAAGTAAAAAATAGCAAAGATTCAAGATGGCCGCCAGCGGTCATTTCAAGAAAAATGGATTTTTAACTAATGATCCGATAATCAGGTGTTATAATGTCAGTTTTGACTAATTTTGCGGTGTGGAACCAGTGTCCGGGACCCGTGTCTGGGCTTAAAATTACAATTCTAGGCTCATGTGACCTTCAAACACCACATGAAGGTAAAAAAGTGGAGAAGAGTTTTTTACTAATGGCATAATATTTATGCTATATGTGTTAAAGATTACAATTCTGTGACCTTCAAACACCACATGAAGGTAATAGAGTGAAAAAAACACAGTTTTTCTACGAATGACATCTAGAAATGGGCTATGTAAATTCTGACTGACTTGATGGCTCAAAATTCATCGGAATTTCCTGAAAAATTATATTATTTTTTGCAATGCGTTCATTCATGTTAAAGAATGAGCTCAGCCATCCCTAGTTTAATATTATAAACACACAAGAGATGTAGCAACCATAGGGTTATATAATTACTGTCTACGGTCGACCATTGTTACATAATGATAATCTCCCCTTTACATTTCTTGTATACTCCTGTATATGTGTTGGGAACTATAACTGTATAGATTGCGAACAATGTTTTTTGTTTAAATTAACTGCGTGCATGGAAGTGCTAATTGATATTAACACACTCGTGAAATTCAAGTAGGATATGTTGCAGTATATATCACTGCATGTGATAAATAATACCCTGTATGATATATACTTTGACATGAGAATAAGTGTGTAACGTATACTATTCATTTCAATAATTGATATTTTCATTTGCTTACTTCCCGATGAGTCATCGCTTTTCTATATGCCTGCTAGGATTGATTAAAGGACAGTCACCGATGTGTTTTGAAGTTAATCTACGCCCATTCTTTGATCTACCATTAACTGGAGCGACCCTTCTCTTGAGTGCAATAAACAAACCCTTTGCAATGGCATTTCACATCTGCAATTATCTAATCCTTAAAATGTCTGTCCTCAACAAAATACATAGTAAAAACAGTTCAAATAAGTCCTACCAAATCGGCTCCATTTGCATGTCGCCCACCACGCATGTCATTTATATATGCGACATGCGGTGAATTTAATAGTGGAGATACGAAGATATTATGAATCTACACAATATATTTAAATACAACTTTACGTTTCCTCTTATGTTTATGGCTCACAGAGTAGGCCTATACTAAGTATTATGTAAAATGTTTTAATTTTTTTCATATTTATTATTTGTATGGAAATGTAGAGTTTGGGTCTTTGGACACATTAGTATATGACTTATCAATATCAAGGATTAAACACTATTTATGTTACAAGAAGATGTTATATGAAACGAGAATACATTTTTATTTAAATACGAGGCTCATCAATATATGTAATGACCCTTTGAATCTCAAGTTGTACATCTTGCATCATGATTGTAATATGTTACTCATATTATTATTGCATAAGATTTATTGTATATTTATATAATCAGTAGAACTACGTGAATTGTATGCATTGCAATATAGAATAATTCCAAAGAACAGCACACAACTATATTTCATTGTTCGTCAAAGTCAGGTAGCTATGTATAGCACTGATCATTGTTCATCTAATTTCGCCGGTCAGCTAACTATATGCATAGCGCTGGTGAGTGGTCATCTAATTTTGCCAGTCAGCTAACTATACGTATAAACCGCTGGTCAGTGGTCATCTAATTTTATCCGTCAGCTAGCTTTGTATAGCGCTGGCCAGTGTTCATATAATTTCGCCAGTCAGCTAACTATGTGTTTAGCGCTGGTCAGTGGTCATTTAATTTCGTCAGTCAGCTAACTATGGGTATAACACTGGTCATTGGTCATCTAATCTCGCCAGTCAACTAACCATATGTACAGCGCTGGTCAGTAATCATCTAATTTCGCCAGTCAGCTAACTATATGCATAGCGCTGGTTATAGGTCATCTAATTTCGCCAGTCAGCTAATTATATGTATAACGCTGGTCAGCGTTCATCTAATTTTGCCAGAATACCTGTATAATTAGCTGGCTGTCTCCATTCAATAAATGAATATTATTTAAAGCTTATGCATTCTATATGTGTCACAGTACTTATGACCTCTGACGAAATCACGCGAGATCTGCTCCGAGACCGGAAAATCATTAGATTTCGCTTGATCATTAGATTTGGCTTGACACCGGTCCTTAACATGTTACGGGCCATTATGGCAGAAGGTCCGCGACACGTGTAGGCTCACACGAGGCTAGCAGTCAGCTTAAATTGTGTACACTATGGCCTATAGTACGTCCACATAAATTACCAATATTCTACTAGAAGCGCCCTCTCAAGTGTTAATGGCGGATAATGCTTATTTGTATTAAAGCAGCCCCTTGGGATGACATCAATTTTCGTTTTTAGTTCCGTACTGAAGTAGTGTATCCCACGGATCATGTTTTTATTTTTTTCAGAATTTTCATATTTTTACAAATTTTTTTAATTAACATTTCTATGAAACCAGAAGAAACCCAAACAAACTATTTGTATACCTGAAGGACGATTAAATGCTTTCACAGCATTTGGCCACATGCTGATGGCATTGGCCCAGCGTTGGGTAGACAATCAGTGCTGCAGGTGTGTCCTCCCGTGTCCTGACTATGAAACACCGATTAGCGCCGACTGGTTTGATCTTACCGTCTGATACGTGGGAATATGTGATCTAAAGTGCTGAATATTGCTGACTTGTTTTGTTTACATGGCAATATACGACCTGGAAATACAACTATTTCACTTTTTTTCAGTGCTTTAAAATTGTTTTTTGACTTTTTCGTATTTTCAGTTAAGATCAGTAGGCTATATAGCTTCATATAAATTAAATTTTCAAAATTGACAACATTGAAAATGTCTCATCCCAAGGGGTGCCTTTAAATGTAATAATGATACTATATATAGTGGTGCTCTGTGTTTTCAGATTTGGCAGGAAGCTGGTATTAGCAGTCGGTACATATAGTTGTTTGGCGTCCCTGGTCGCAAGCTCCTTTTCGCCAAACTATCTATTTTTTCTGTTTGCTCGTTTTGTCACTGGTGTGGGCAACATGGCCCAATTCACAGCGGCATATATTATAGGTAACGATATTTGCCTAGTGGTCCTACACACCCGGCCATGTTCAGAATGGACAAGACATCTGATATTGGGTTGATGTTGGGCATTGTCAAATTGTTACTAGGCAATATGTCAATGTGTAACTGGACACACTGTCAATGTGTCACTGGGCACTTTGCAATGTATCACTGGGCACTGTGTCAATGTGTCACTGGGCACTGTGTCAACGTGTCACTGGGCACTGTGTCAATGTGTCAGTGGACACTGTGTCATTGTATCAACGGGCACTGTGTCAATGTGTACAATGTGTAACTGGGCACTTTATCAATGTGTCACTGTACATTGTGTCAGTGTGTCACTGGTACTGTGTCAATGTGTCACTGGGCACTGTGTCAATGTGTCACTGGGCACTGTGTCAATATGTCACTGGGTACTGTATCAATGTGTCACTGGGCACTGCGTCAATGTGGCACTGTACACTGTGTCAGTGTGTCACTGGTACTGTGTCAATGTGTGACTGGGTACTGTGTCAATGTGTCACTGGGCACTGTGTCAATGTGTCACTGGGCACTGTGTCAATGTGTCACTGGGCATTGTGTCAATGTGTCACTGGGCACTGTGTCAATGTGTCACTGGGCACTGTGTCAATGTGTCACTGGGCACTGTGTCAATGTGTCACTGGGCACTGTGTCAGTGTGTCACTGGTACTGTGTCAATGTGTGACTGGGTACTGTGTCAATGTGTCACTGGGCACTGTGTCAAAATGTGTCACTGGGCACTGTGTCAATGTGTCACTGGACACTGTGTCACTGTGTCACTGAGCCCTGTGTCAATTTGTCAATGTGTCAGTGGACATTGTGTCAATGTGTCAATGTGTCACTGTATCAATGTGTCACTGGGCACTGTGTCAATGTGTTAGTGGACACTGTGTCACTGTGTCACTGAGCCCCGTGTCACTGTGTCAATGTGTCAGTGGACATTGTGTCAATGTGTCACTGTATCAATGTATCACTGTGTCAATGTGTCACTGTATCAATGTATCACTGTGTCAATGTGTCACTGGGCACTGTGTCAATGTGTCAGTGGACTCTGTGTCATTGTATGAATGGGCATTGTGTTACTGTGTCACTGGGGACTGTGCCAATATGTCACTGGGCACTGTGTAAATGTATCAGTGGACACTGTGTCATTGTGTCACTAGTTACTGTGTCAATGTGTCACTGGGCACTGTGGCTATTTATGTGTCACTGTGGACTGTGTCATTGAGTCATTGAGAACCGTGTCATTGTGACACTGGACATTGTGTCAATGTGTCACTGGGCACTGTGTCAATGTGTTAGTGGGCACTGCGTGTCAATTTATCACTGGTCATTGTGCCAATGTTTTTTCTGGGGCCGTGCCATGCCCAGCAATCACAACACATACATCCCATGGTGGGTCAATGTTGGTCCAACATTGGATGCATACCTTCATTGGTTCAGTCAGGTGCATGGTAATATATAACATAACCCTTGATCCGTTATCTCAATAATTTTTTACCAACTTGAAGTTGTGTCTCGCTACCGCGACCCACAACTTCAAATTACCCATATTTGTTAATTTCAAAGCAAACATTTGCGAATTTTAATGCTTTGACATTTCATTCCCAATAAATATGCTTTTAAAAAGGATTTAAAATGATTATAATCGTACATATCTCTAACAGGGGTCACTGATCTGTTACTACCGTTACCAGCATCAATGTATCATATGATATATATGTAAAAACTCATAGCCATTACCATGCGGGCATGTATAAAACAATATATAAAATAAGACCTACGCACACATTAGTTTTGTCATCTTTATATGAGATTTAGCATAGTGTTATTTATTAGTCTTGCATGTTCAATGTCCACTATTTGTCAAGTTCTCAATCGGATGAAGGCAATTTGTTATCCTAATTCACCTGTCAGTACTCAATTGTTATTTTCTTGTGCCAAAACCTCTAGTTTGTCTCTGATAAACTTTCTCATTTGTCAAATAAGTTTTTTTTTACTAATAACTTCAGTTTAGACGACGTAACAAAATAAGATTAACGTACAGTATAAACCCATTCAACTCTACACTTCCGTGCAAAGCCAAAAGGCAAATGTAGCCTACTTACTTTACTTTACACGTAAGCTGATTACTACACAGTATATTTCACACTAAATGGTCGGTAATTTTATAAACCCGCCAATTAGCTGAGATACAGAGAATGAGCGAGGTATGTTTTATTTAGCCATTTTATTTTTCGTTCTATTGTTTTTATGTCAGCAAAATCCAGGCACGAGTTTTACCAGTGCTTCTTCCTTGGACTGAGTTGTGAACACACTTAGTCCAATGATGGGTTATTTGTTGACTACTATTTTGTGAAACTAGACATGACATTGAACATGAATTGGTCGAGATGCGCCTCTGAGCTAAGTTTATAGCCTGTTATTTGTCTATAGTTGATCGAGATGCGCCTCTGAGATCGGGTTTAGGATTATCTGTAACTAATTGACCGTGATGCGCTTCTGAGCTCAGGGTTATCTGTACCTAATTGGCCGTGATGCGCCTCTGAGCTCAGGGTGATCTGTACCTAATTGACCGTGATGCGCCTCTGAGTTCGGGGTTATCTGTACCTAATTGGCCGTGATGCGCCTCTGAGCTCAGGGTTATCTGTACCTAATTGGCCGTGATGCGCCTCTGGGCTCAGGGTTATCTGTACCTAATTGGTCGTGATGCGCCTCTGAGCTCGGAGTTATCTGTACCTAATTGGCCGTGATGCGCCTCTGAGTTCGGAGTCGGGGTTATCTGTAACTAATTGGCCGTGATGTGCCTCTGAGCTCGGAGTTATCTGTACCTAATTGGCCGTGATGCGCCTCTGAGCTCAGGGTTATCTGTACCTAAAAGGCCGTGATGCGCCTCTGAGCTCAGGGTTATCTGTACCTAATTGGCCGTGATGCGCCTCTGAGCTCAGGGTGATCTGTACCTAATTGACCGTGATGCGCCTCTGAGTTCGGGGTTATCTGTACCTAATTGGCCGTGATGCGCCTCTGAGCTCAGGGTTATCTGTACCTAGATGGCCGTGATGCGCCTCTGAGCTCAGGGTTATCTGTACCTAATTGGCCGTGATGCGCCTGTGAGCTCAGGGTTATATATACCTAATTGTAGTAAATGCCCTTATGTATTTTCGTGCAAAATGTTTGTTAAAGTGATTTTTTTGTTTATTCCCATTTGGAACATCGTGATGATGAGGAAAAAAAGGTTGCATTTTTTTCTAACTATTGAAATCTATGAAAATTGACTAAATCCAAGATGGCCGCCATGTTTCCAAGATATTATCTATTCACCATAACTTTTGAAATAATGAACACATTTGTATATTTGTATAGTTTTTAAGGTGACAAAACTGATAACACCATTATATTTTAGAAATAAACAGTTTAAACTCGATTTTTCTCGATTTTACCAAAAAAATATGAAAAAATATCATAATATATCTGCTACGTGTCCTAGAGGTTGTGTGCTAGGCCTTGAACGAAGTTTAGAATACTCTGTGGAGGGCAGTGCGATCTGATACATCTCACCATGCTCAGGAGGTTATTCTCCGATAGGGGATGAGGCTCTAGGTGAAAATTTGGGTACTGTGTGCAGACAGGATAGTCAATCCCTTAGTCTTGAATTTACATTTGTGGCCAAAAATATACCTTTGAATATACAAATTTTGTCGAAAATAACTAGGCCCTATACAGTTTCGGGCAAAAACATATCATTTAATTGGCATACACAGATTTGGACGATAACGAACCATATCTGAATAGACACAATGCTCGGGATAGCCTGAACGTTTTAACAAACAATCTGTCACTGTCTAAAAACATGAAAACCCTGCATTTTGCACAGCACAGTCATATAGGCGTAGTGTTCGACACACAAAGCAGCCTTTTTATTGACCCTTGAATAGGCATATGCTGTACATGTGATTTTCATACCCTTAGATGTAGCCTACAAAAACTGTCACCTTTTAAAAATACAGAAATCGGTACAGCTCTAATACACCATGTACACCGGAAGTTACCCTGGTGCAGTTTAGTCATAATTTATATGTGCAAAATGTGTCCGAGCCCCCCAGTCATTCATTCACTTATTTACCCATTTATTTTTACCCATTTATTTTTACAGTCTGTGATTCAAACGTCAATATCACATGTTTGAATCTCCACTCGAGTCGTGGCCTCAAACATGTCGAACATGAAGTTATATCTTATTATTATATATTATTAAGAATGCTGCCACAAAAAACACGTAAAGGTTACATTTTTTTATTCTAGCAGTCAAATTATGTAATATGACAAAACTGTTATTCTCACTACTCCGAAAACATTTAACTTGATTTACCACCACCATATTATATGTGCATAGATTCATGCAATGATTGTATAATAATGTTTCATGGTTATAATCTCTTCTGCCTGATTCACTTACCTTATTTATCTGATAATTATAACAATATCAGTTAGAATGTTTAATATATTACTGATTATATTATCGGAATTATCATTTCTCTAAATATTGAAAAAGAAGATAATTAAACACAAAGGATGTTAAGAGTGTTTCTGAGAGAGTTTCTCTGGATCAACTCTCGTCTTTAGATTCACGTTTTGGATTCTTTGGATTCACGTTTCACACATGTGTTGCCATTACATGTTATAACTACATCTCTATATCTGTCTTGTAATATTTGTTAGTGTAATATTGAGGTGACATTGAATAAAATGTATTGATAATAATTTTCATAAAGTTATTAACAAAATCCGTAATTACACAATATAGTTTACAATATAAATTTAAGGATAATGGCTATACACAATCATGGTCATAGCTTTAACAGCTCTTTAAAAACTAGCGATTTGATAATAATTAATCTTTCATTTCAGATTAATTTGTCTTTCATTTCAGATTAACTCATTCAAATTATATAATGTACCGTAGTACCGCAAATTGTATAATGTATCGTAGTAGGGCAATAACGCTAAGTAACTCGAGGTCAGACCAGTTAAGGTCATCTTAACTTCAAACAAACTAGAATGTTGAGTCATCTAAACTTCAAACTCACAAAAAGGTTGAGTATTTTTTTCAGACATACGTACCACAAGGATACATTAGGCGTGTTCCTAACTTTCATTTCAGGAATTTCACAACAGCAATGCAAGATCCTGACGGTACTGCCACCTTTTGCCATCACTTTATGAGCAATGTTAGTTTCAACTCTACCAAAAATGGAAGAAAAATATAGGCCTAGCTACAATAATTAATTGAATGCTACAAATGAATGAAATATCTTTTGCGGAGGATAGTTTAGACTTGTATGACAACTAAATGCCAGAATTGCGTAATAATTGTTTAATGTATGATGAGCTATTATTGGACTTTGCAATGACCTTATATAGATTGCCCTGGGTATGATATTTGTTTGTTACCGTAAAGGCCCGTACCGATATATATCTTTCTTTTCTCTAGCATATGCCTACCCCTCTCCATTAATGTGTAAAACATTACTTTTTTTGGGTCAAATTGTGCAAGTGCTTTGGGACGGTTGTGAAAAAAGGGTATGGTTATGACCTTGTTGTTGACATTTTGCAAATAATCTATATATGGCACCGAGTTATTATTACCTATGTATAAGCATCTGTGTTAATATCTAAATATGAAAAATAGTTCAGTTATTCTTTCACTCTTCTAATTTAGTATGTAATATGACATCATTTAACATTTTTGCCTCCAGAAGTGTTAGTTGCGCAGTTAACGTCTTGCAATTCAGAATAATAATTATGCGCAGAATATACCAGATTGGAAATAATTTATTAAGATTTGCATTGATTTGAAATTGAAATGACATTATAAAGCCCCCATCGGGAAGGGGGCACTCAGTGTATCTGAAAAAATACACCATCTTGTTATATTGCTTCATACTCTAACCTATCAAGCAGTTGATTATGGGTAACGCGTAGGCTTACTACACATGTATAATGAATAGATGTGCCGGTATGTATTTTACTTAGGAATATATATAGTAAATCTTATCGTAGCATTTTAGGCATTATAATGATGTCGAATGATGGTATGATTTATTTTATTGTATCCTGAGAAAAAAAATATGGTTTGTTGCTCAAAATATAATTACAGTGATTTCATGGCAGCCATTTTGAATTTCATGTTTTACAATAAAACAACAAGGATGAGAGCTCCGCATCCGCACAGATATCACCATAGGGGAACCAGCCAAGCATAATCAAAACAGAAAAAAAAATCAGCCAAAACAATGTTAGTCGCAGTTTCACTGCGATATCCGGTCATTTGTGCTTATATTTGCATAAATATCGACTTTACAATATTTTTTTCTAAAAACAAATGACAGAATTTGACTTCTCATACATGAAAACATAAGAATAGACATATCATTTATGTCTTTAGCGTATGTAGTTGCAAACTTATTCGCAAAAATGTTTATTTTTATATACGTTGGCGGCCATCTTGGATTTCCCCATTTTGGACCATTTTCTCGACCTATAAAAACATGCAATCCCTTTTTTCTTGATCTTCATGATATTGTGAGTCAGAATCAAGTGAAAAATCAATTTTAACAGACAAAATGCACGAAAGTGGTATATGTGACATATGAGCCTACACTATTGGCCGTGATGCGCCTCTGAGCTCAGGGTTATCTGTACCCAATTGGCCGTGATGCGCCTGTGAGCGCGGGGTTAGGGTTATCTCTACCTAAATGACCATGGTCCGCCAAGTTTTTAAATCGTCCGACCGGCCGACTGACTGACTGATATGTATTTATTTATTAATTGTTTGTTTGATTGAATAATTGATTGTTTGATTGATTGATTGATTTATTGACTCATTGATTGACTAATTGATTGATTGATTGATTGATTGATTGATTGATTGATTGATTGATTGAATGATTGATTGATTGATTGATTGATTGATTGATTGATTGATTGATTGATTGATTGATTGATTGATTGATTGATTGATTGATTGATTGATTGATTGAATAATTAATTGATTGATTGTTTGATTGATTGATTGATTGATTATTGATTGATTGATTGATTGATCGATTGATTGATTGATTGATTGATTGATTGATTGATTGATTGATTGATTGATTGATTGATTGATTGATTGATTGATTGATTGATTGATTGATTGATTGATTGATTGATTGATTGTTAGGATGGTTTGTGCCATGATAATTATATATTCCCTTCCACAGGGACAGAGCTGGTTCCTGCAGACTGGAGATCGTTTGCAGGCATGGTTCCTATGCACACCTGGGTTGTCAGTTATGTTATCTTAGCCGTGGCAGCTTATCTCATACGTGACTGGACGTATCTTCAGCTATTCTCAGCTGCATCACTGTTACCGGCAGTCATAGGTTTACTGTAAGTATCTGTAGGCCTACCCTCTCACATTGCTATTGTCTGATATTTAACACTTATCTGATCCTCTATGTTGCCAAAACTAAAACGAAAAATATAAAGAAAGTCGGGTTCGAATATAGGAGTAGACCTTTTGAATTTAATAGATTCATCTATTTTTACAATGGTTCTGCAATCAAACCACATTAAACCCCCATGACGTCTCATTTTCAAAGCATCATTTCGTATTCCAGAAAATTGACTAAATTCCCTGGTCTACACCCAAGGTTTTTATAACGACAATTTGCATGAAACTGCATTAGCAATATATTATAATTTATTTAATTTATTACCCATTTCAAATCATTTTTCGTTTTTTTCGTCAGCAATTCTGGGTTTGTAGTGAATGAATATTGCAATGGTAAATAAAGGCTTGAAATCATTAAGATTTTTCCCCGTCTAAATTCTTCTCGTTTCTGTTCAGATGGATTCCAGAATCTCCACGCTGGCTTTTCACAAAACACCGGCGCTCTGAGGCAGATGTGATTATACAGACCATATGTAGAACTAACAAGAAGAGGGTGCCTGACACGCGCAATATATCCCTAGAGGTTGAGATAGCTTTACATATATATACATATTTAAAATTGATCAAGGTGACATTGTATACAATGGGAATGTGTATAATTAATATGACTTATTATAAGGGAGACGTATATATTTGATTATATGTAGGCCAGGGGTAGAGCTAAACCGTGAGGGTATAACCGAAGAACTGACATTTAAGCTGTTTGGTGTAATAATCCACAAAAGTGGCAAGTTAAAGGAGTCGTCCACTGTGTACGAACAGCGGGACACATCTGTACCCAGAAAACACCACGCTGATTACAGAGATAGAGGCAAACGGGGTACAACTAAAACCAGAAACATAATATAGAAACTGACATTCCTAGAGACGAGCTTTGTACTTGAACGGCCAATAATATTTGCCGATGAATCCTTCGTGTTTCTTGACAGTACTGCACTGTGCTGGAGGAATGACATTAATTCGAGGCATACTAGTAACTGTCCACTGTAGCCCTCACTGGACCGTGTTGGGTCGATAACTGGTCACCGTTCACTAGCGGGAATCCCACATGTTGACCTGACCCCTCAACGTATTCCCGGTTCTTTGTCCATTCTGTGAAAATAGGTCGGGGAAACTTTTTAACTCTTTCAGCACCGGGATCGACGTCAAGCCTCAGAATTTGACGTCTATGTTGTCAGACGTTATTAAAAACATTTTTCTGAATAGCATAGTATATTACATAATTACTGCACTACCGTTACATTTTTATCCAGACAAAAGAAAAAAGTCAAGTTTGGCATATACTGATAAACCGCCATATACGGCTGAGAACAATAATTCTCTCATTTACTTGGTATGTATAAATATTCTATGGTGATAACATATATTATTATTTTATAATTTGATAAGTAATTTTACCTATCACTGAAATATTACGTAATCAAAGTGATACAGCATTTCATTCCCGTAGATTTTGTATTTGACTTAATAATGATGTCCATTTATATTCTTATACGGCATAAGGACATGATTTTAAATGTTGTCATTTTCTTTTAGGTCATTTATCAGCATGATATATTTTGGGCTTTCTTTGAACACGTCAGGTTTGGCGGGAAACAATTACATTAATTTTGGTATATCAGGACTTCTAGAAGTTCCCGCTAATTTAGTTGGCCAGTTATCTCTGACTAAATTTGGACGTCGTTTGACTCTCTCCTTGTCACTGATTGCTTGTGGTCTGGTGCTGTTTGCTAATTTATTTGTACAAGAAGGTAAATTATTCATTTGTTATAATACCATATCATATACCATAATTATAATAGGCCTAATTTTTCCGTCGTGTTCCGTCTCTATCAGTTATTTACATTGTGTTTAACAGCAATGTTTTATATGGAATAAAGGGTCATATATGCGACTTTTTAACCCTTTAACCCTTACAGCGCGAGGATAGACTTTAGTCGTCAGAATATGTCTGTAGACGTCAGATTCTGACGACTAAAGTCCATTCCCGCCCTGTAAGAGTAAAACTATTTCCAATGGCCGTGGACCCACAACACAGGTATTCAAATGAATCAGAAAAAGCTAACGAAGACATTTATGATGATTTCAAAATGAAAAAAACCTAACTGGTCTCCATGGATTTTAGAAAAAGATTTCAGCGCTTTAATGGCTAAACCCTCACGATGCATTAAAGCATAACTTTGCATCTCTGAAGAATGACTTAATTTCCTAAAACCTACGGGTTTCAGAACGAAACTTTTCATGGATCTGTTTAAATCATAACAATTTTGTTGCCATTTGCCGCACAATTCAATTGATCTTGATCCACTGCAAGAATTGCGACAGCAATTCGCGGCTTGTAGTGGATAAAGATGACAATTGTAAACTCAGGCTTGAAAGAGTTAAGGAGGGAGTTATCACCCTTAATCTTTAACATTGTCACACCATTGTCACACCATAATGTTTACGATCAAAACGATCCACGTATTTTAATTTTTAGTAAAATGTTATTTTTCGCAAAAAATATGTTGACTATAGAAATGTAATTATTTTATCGATGTTATTTTTCGCAAAAAATATGTTGACTATAGAAATGTAATTATTTTATCGCACGCTATTTTGATGTTTAAACACACATTCCATTCCCATTAACTGTGATTTAATCTGCTAATAAAATAGATTAGTACGACCAAACATAATCAATCTGCCCAGCTACCACTCCATGTTAAATTATCCATAAATATCACCCAATTACAATCAGAAAGATATAATTTAACCCTTGTACTGCTGGACCCGTATATATACGGGTTAACTCTTACAGCGCAGGGGTGGACTTTAGACGTCAGAATCTGACGTCTGTAGACGTCAGATTCTGACGTCAATCCTCGCACTGTAAGAGTAAAAATATTTCTATTGAGCGTAGATCCACAAAATAGGTATTCAAACGAATCAGAAAGACTTGAATAAGACATTTATGAAGATTTCATTTGAATTTAACCCTTTGTTCTCCATGTTTTTTCTTAAACAACTCTTTACGGAATAAAGGAAGTTTCAAATAAAATAATTCTGAAATTTATCAAATGGTTAACCTTTAGACTGCTAAGCACGACTATATACTCGCCGTCAAATGAGCCAGGATCGCATGATTTTCGGCGATATCTCCGTCAATTCTGAACCAATTTTCTTGAAATTTTGCAAAGGCCATTTTCTATTCAAATCCAACCAGCGGTAAAAAATTCGCAAAATTATATTCAATATTTCAAAAGTTAGACCATTTGACATGTAATAAAATTCTAGAATTAGTTTAATGGGTTTATAGAGGGACGTCGTAATTTCAATTTATTACATGTCAAATGGTCTAACTTTTGAAATACAATATATAATTTTACGAAATTCTCAGGGATATTAGGATTCTGTTGAAATATGATTGTTACAAAATTTCATAAAAAGCGGTTGACAATTGACCGAGAAATCAGCGAAAAACATGCGATCCTGGTTGATCACTTTTAATGTGACTTTGGGTATAGTCGTTTTTATTCCGCTCTATTAGCAGGTTAAATCATAGTTCTTTGGAATTAAGTGAGGGTTTAAACATCAACATTTGCAAATGCTTCGTCTAAAATTAAACAAATATGAGTAGTTTTTTACCCTCTTGCAGTTGTGTGTTGCGGTAGCGAGACACAACTTCAAGTTGGTGAAACTTTAAATCATTCAATGTATTGCTTTAAGACTTAATAATAGATGCTCAGTTAATTAAACAATTCGATTTTGAAGATGTCGATTTTTCACAAATCATTTTTAATGTAATTCGAAGCTGAACATAGCGTTAGAAATACCATCATCTTATGAATGAAAAATAGGCACGAACAGTTCAGCAACGCCAGTTGGTTAAAGGTACCCTGATGGCACAGAGACTTACACTTTTTGAATAGATTAGTTCTAATACGATGACTAGATTTCGCCAGCTGACAAAGGTCTATTTTAATAGGCTCTCAAAAAATTCGTCTCAGTTTCATGACACCCGAGTTTTTCAGTAAGCGGGTGAGTGTCGTTTTTACACAGCATGCTGGGTACATAAAATTGCGGTCAGTGTGGCCGGATCTGCGGCGAAGCGAGTTCTGCAGACTGGTCATGCCGGGTATAGGTTAAATGTAAACATATTACTACATTTTAAACTATTATGTATTAAACCTTACAGTGCGGGGATCGACTTTAGTCGTCAGAATCTGACGTCTATAGTCGTCAGAATCTGACGTCTATAGACGTCAGATTCTGACGACTAAAGTCGATCCCCGCACTGTAGCAATAAAAATATTTCTAATGGCCGTATACCCATAACCTAGGTATTCAAATGATGATTTCAAATTGAAAAAAACCCATTTGGTCTCAAGATTTTCATTAAAAAATCAGCGCTTTAAGGGTCAAAGGATAAAGATGTGTAAAATGTTTGTTTTAGATTTGGGATGGATGGCTACTATTCTGTCGCTATCTGGGAAGTTTTTCGTTACTGTAGCCTATTGTGTTGTTTATATTTACGTGGCTGAGCTTTACCCCACGTGCTTAAGAAGTGCCGGCATGAGTACGTGCACCACCATAGGCCGAGTTGGCAGCGTCATATCCCCCTACATATATATGCTGGTGAGTCTAAACAGAGATTTTTTCTCATTTTTAATCTTTAAGCGCGGGGACCAACTTTATGCCTCAGAATCTGACGTCTGTAGATATTTTTCCAGCTTCAAATAACTGAAAAATAAAAGAGAAAAATTCAGCACGAGTCAATTTCCCAAGTACGTGAATAATGTGACTTTTTTTACCTTTATTCGAATGGCCTTTATAAAAACACGTGGGATTGAACTACACTCAACAGAAAATTGCATGGTATGGTCAGGCATAAATTTCTATTTTAACGAGGCTTGAATATCACTGGACATCATGACAGAATATTTTTGTTGAACAGTTGGCGCTAGCATGAGATAAGTTCTTATCTTGCCACTGCTACAGCTTATGGTGCTTATTTCAGAGTCAGATCATTTCAGGTCCATTTACTAACTTGATGGGACAGAAAGCTGTACAAATTTAAATCTTGATTTAAGCATAGGCCTACAGATATACTGAGACATAATTATATGATTTAAGGTAGGCGTACAGAGTAAAACAACGTCTGTCACGGTAGAGAAGATGGAGTTTTTTGTAGTACCGAGGGGCTGCGTGCTCATCCTCTGACCATATACTTGACCAGAGTTCGAGGTTATAATCTCGTGTGACTGAAGGCAGCGTCATCTGAATATAATCTTATCATCTCTTGGTCCATTTATTCATTTACTTATATATGTATTTACTTATATATGTATTTACTTATATATGTATTTACTTATATATGCATTTACTTATATATGTATTTACTTATATATGTATTGACTTATATATGTATTTACTTATATATGTATTTATTTATATATGTATTTACTTATATATGAATTTAATTATATATGTATTTACTTATATATTTATTTACTTATATATGTATTTACTTATATATGTATTTACTTATATATGTATTTACTTATATATGTATTTACTTATATATGTATTTACTTATATATGCATTTACTTATATATGTATTTACTTATATATGTATTGACTTATATATGTATTTACTTATATATGTATTTATTTATATATGTATTTACTTATATATGAATTTAATTATATATGTATTTACTTATATAGGGCCTATGTATTTACTTATATATGCATTTGCTTGCTTGCTTGCTTGCTTTCTTGCTTGCTTGCTTGCTTTTTTGCTCATTTAATTAATTACTCACTCACACACTCACACACTCACACACTCACTCACTCACTCACTCACTCACTCACTCACTCACTCACTCACTCACTCACTCACTCACTCACTCACTCACTCACTCACTCGCTCACTCACTCACTCGCTCACTCACTCACTCGCTCACTCACTCACTCACTCGCTCACTCGCTCGCTCGCTTGCTTGCTTGCTTGCTTGATTTGTTCCTAGGTCTTCAAAATGTTCATTGACTTTAAATTCTTTAACTGGTAAATGCGCAACCCCAAATTTAAAATAAATACGCAATTCTGGTCTATAAACATATAGAAAACTGAATAACATATGAATTATGATTTTTGGCCATATTGTGTCGCTTTAAGCGCTATTATATTTCAAGGACCAAGTAGCTATGACATTCTTTACCACTGTTGATATCTCTTATATTTTAGGGGTCAGCTATGAAGTTCTTACCACTGCTGATATTTGGTGCGTGTTCGGTTGGTGGAGGGCTTATGGTGTTATTACTGCCTGAGACGCTTGGATGTGATCTGCCAGATGTCATTGAAGACGTGCAAGATTCACACAGGTTCTGTGACTTTATACATATCCATACATAATATAAATATAGTAAGTTCTCTCACTCATGCTGTTGCATTTCACTGTAGGGTTAATGTGAGACTATGATAGGATCACTACATCTCACACTTATGCTGCTAGCCAGGCGTGATAATGGAAAAAAACAAGCAATGTTTTAGTTTGATAAATTATTAGTTAAACCAGCTAGGTCGTCATGCTTCACTGAGCCATTTTATTTACATTGCGGCGGACCCCACTCCTGTGGACGTTAAGTATGCTGTGCATGCGGGCCATTGCATTGTGCGCCCATAATATTTACGAATCATGATGACCCATCTACTTAAATTTTTAGTAAGTCGATGTCAATTTTTGCAAAAACATATCGTCTATAGAAATGTCATTATTCTATCGCACTCTATTTTGATGTTTAAACACACATTCCATTCCCAATAACTGTGATGATTTAATCTGCTAATAAAATAGATTAAAACGACCAAACATAGACAAACACATTGGATAAACACAGTTTACAGGTTATACAGAGAAATATTAACTTTTAACTACAGGTTATATTTAGAGCACATATATTTGAATATTACTTATACATGCATGTCTAAATTTGGAATCATTGTACCGATAGTTTCCCCATAAATTTAAAACATGCTTAAACACGCCGAAATAAACATAATAAATGTATTTGTTATATATGACTTGCTAAAAGACGACTAATGTGTTGTGTCTATTTAATAGAGATGTCAAGTTTTGTCATTGTGGACAAAACAACGAGAAGCCTGGACCTATCAAAGAAATACAAATCGTGGAAGGACGTGAGATGTCTCATCGAAATTCTGAAAATAAGCTCCTGACTAATGTTGATGTGTAATTTAAGAATACCGGTAACATTTTTTACTAATCAGAAGTTGAGAATCCATACGAAATTATTGTATATGTTTGTTGTGATTGCATAGGTAATTTATTAACAGATCGGGTGTACGTTGTTGTGTTTACAGATTATATTATTGTATTACTTGCTTATATAAATGCCATATGAAATGTTGTGGAGTTTTATTACGGAAATGTGTAATGAAGGGTATGAAAATGCTAGCAGATTGTATTTAGGGGTACATAAATGTACACCTTTGCCTGTTTTATATGGGCAAATGGGTTGGATTGCTGTCAATTATATACATTATTTAAATACTTTTAGATTATGAAAAGAATAAAAAAACTACCTGATACTAGTATAACCAGATATGCACGTTTTTCAACGATATATTGATCTGTGAACAACAAATACAAACAATTTGTGCAGTAACTTAAAACAACTGCCGGTACATGTCATGTTTATGATTAAAATGTATGGAAACTAATTGTTATGATTTGAATCAGATAAAATAATAAAATAATAAATAAATAAATAGCTTATATAGCGCGAAAAACAGGTCTAAGACGATTCGATGCGGTAATGAATATCATTTAAACTAATGAATACAACCTGACTGGCTGATATGCACAATAAGCCCGATTTACTTATATATATCACATTTAAAAGCACACTACTTGTTTCTGACCACGTTAAGCAATATGTTTCAAAACAAGAACTTTAATTATTGTTCAATTGATAACAGGAATTTTCCCTATAGCTTGAAAATTGGAAGATATAAAATAACGAAATACCCTATCACAAAAAAAACATTTAAAAGTTTACGAATCGAAGAACGTTTGTGTGATATATGAGACATTTCTGAAACTGAAGATGTTCCCTATATCACACTGTTAGACAATCGATTTTTAAAACTGTAACTGAAAACAATCCCAATATTATTAGAACTTACTAATGCTGACGACAATGTTTTATTTTAGATAAAAATTCTTGGAAACCGCTGGCAAAATTTGTAGAAGCTACTTGGGAAGAAAATCTAAATTATCCCGACCATAAATAATTAGTGTTGTTTTCAGATATCATCCTGTCTGTATCGCATTTATGACAATATTGTTAAATGCTGTAATTAAAATATAATCATGGTAATATGTGAACAGATTTATCAAATTATCTGCACTGAGCTGGTAGGCTTTAAATGGCCCCATTTCAGTGTACTAGTAGATGATTATGTAAAACTAAGCCGCTCATCCCGTCAGGCAGAGATATTTAGTCGGGGCTGGCATGGTGTTGGGCCAACGTTGTAGACGGTGGGCCAGCATTGAGCCTTCATTGACTGGACGCCTTGTGTTTGCTGGGCCGCACTATCACCAACACCCGCACACATTTTGTAAATGTTTTCAGAGTGACTTGTGAGCCATTTTTGGCTGGTCATTGTGTAGTCAATGCTGGCCGTTACAATACCAGAACACGTCACCATATTCGTCCTCTAAGTATAAGTCATAAATATTGTTGAAAATTTATAAGATGCGAAGTTGTCAAGTTACTGTTATGTATTATTGTTAAAAAGGTTATCACTGCTATTTTCAGACATGTCTACGGCAATTAATCTCAAAATGTTTTGCTCAGACCGATGGCTCATTTGTATCGACTGGGGCTTGTAACCTGGAGGTACCAGACCCGAGTACCGGTCGGGTCGGATATTTGTCATCGTGGTTGTGCATATACGGAGCTCCAAACTGTTCAAAGGCTTCGGGCTTCCTTCTGTCGCGAGATTGCTATGATTGTGCAGAAAGCAGCGTAAAGAAATATTCACTCACATATGTATTTACTGCCAAATACACTTGATGTCTGTCTGTTGGCTGTTTGTTATTGTTGCACGACGCTTTGCATTTGTCACTGCATGCCGTGACATTTTGTAATTATGTCCAATCTAGTGTTTAGCGGTATAATTATAGTAACAGTAAATATTGACAAACGGCGGACGTATTGAATTTGAAGGTCAAAGAAAGGTCATTTCTTTCCAAAGACACTCGATATAAATTTCTCGAATAAAAATCTTCCAGAAACCATAAATTGTGCTTTCATGTGCATAAACCAAAATAAGGAGCTTTATTAACATTTTGGTGGCAATTTTATGTTTCGCTAGTTTGAAGGTGAAGGTCACCAAGTATAGAATATTATTCGACAAATTCGAATTCAGCACAATTATGTATAATAAGAATAGATATCTCCCAAATTAAATTATTTCAATAACCCTTCAAACCCTCACGATCCGTCAAACATTATTTTGTATCTAAGAAGAATGACTTAACTTTCTACACCTAGGAGTTTTAGAATTCTTCATGAAACTATTTTGATAATCACACAAGGCCGCTATATTTTTTTCATTTGTCACCCATGTCAGGTCTACTACAAATCGGGAATTGAGACAGCATTTTGTGGCTTATTGTGGACGAAGATGACGATGGTAAATTCATGCTTGAAAGGGTACATGGCATCTTTCGCATAATTCTGTCCATCTTGCCGTATATCAGGGCTGACAGTCAGACCACTGGTCTTACCTTGACAACAGGTGTGCGTTGAATCTGTACGAAAAGGAGGGGTGCGAGCAACATGGATATTCATTATGACGTCACCAGTTTAATGACTCTGGTGGCTTGCATGATAGCGATCAACATTATTGATCTTAATGCAAGTCTCCATGCCCTTTACATCATTAATCATCTGTGTATAATTATCAGACTGTATAGTACTTGTAAAAGAGGCGAATAAATGATTCTGAGTTCTGAGTGTGGAATGTCACACTCAGGTCAGCTTGTCTGGGTTGTCTGAGTTGGCCGGCGAGAAGGGGTGTCGTGTACTCATAGCACATATGCGTGATATCAAAGAGTCTGTCTGTAGCAGACAACTTGGTAAATGAAGATGAATATTGTGATGCATTTTAGATTTAGTTTAGTTTTGAGTACCGGTACATATAATATGTACAATAGCCTATAATAGTTAGGGCCTACATTGCTGTATTACTTTGCGGTACGTTATGCTATATCATTAATCACTATAGGCCTAAATACGATGTGTGCTGCATAAAATTATAATGAAATGAGATGAATTATAACTGAATATGGAGTCGTGAAGTAAACTAATAAATGGTTGCAGGAAGGAGTGGGATCATTTATAGGTCTACAGGTCAACAGAGCAGATAAATGAGTGAACACTATTGTGAAATTTAGACTCAAATTTCATTTGATAATTTCTAACGAAAATGTTGGGAATAATCAACCCCATCCCGCCAAAAATCGTGGCCGGACAAGTTAATAATTGCTTCCGCGGCAGGGCCGGATCAAGCATGTGGGAGGCCCGGGGCCCACTTGAGAGAGAGGCCCCCTTTTACAATTATCCCAATTGCATAAAATACCACACACTACTGTGGCCTAGGCTAAACCTAATAGTCAGGCAGAATATTGGCAAAATTAACCCTAACCTGGAAATTCATACAGAAGTTTATATGTTGACTGATTTGTGGTCAGGAGAGGCTAGAGTCATCATTTCCAGCGGGAGTAATAAATTCCACCCAGTGGCAATTTTTTAATTTGCATATTTCCAAGATGGCCGCCAATCGCTAAAATCCTATCTGAAAATGGCATATCTCTGCGCATATTTGTTCAAATTTTGTAATAATTGAGTCTATTTCCATCAAACTAAAAACCATCAGTACATTTATGCCATTAGAATAATTTATTAGAGGTTAAGGTCAAAGGTCAAGGCCATTTTATGGGTCTGGTAAGGCAAGAAAAGGCATCCAATGTGGCTCGTGACCTATTTTCTGATTGCGATTATTAACAAAATCATATTGGTAAAAACTGTCTGCTCGATTTATGCACAACAATATTCCAGAAAGTAATGGCGGCCATTTTTCAAGATGGCGGCCATGAAAATCACTTTCTTGATAGTTTTCTCCAAGCTTCTGCGATTTTATTGATCTTGGTATCAAATCATACATTATTTTTGACCATGCAGAATCTGGATTTTGACCTCTGGAATTTAGTGAAAGCTTATTTAACAAAATATGAGACAAAGAGTTAAAATACATTATGTTGGTTAGCATGAAATGTAGTCTCGAAGCGGATCTAACTTGGAAGTAATAATACTGTAATGCAGTAAAGAACATAACAGTTTTAGTCAGATTACAAGATCTCAACATCAACCCTGGTAATAATTGCCTTTGCAGTGCGACTCAACCTCACACCTGCAACTGCATAGTGTGGTGCAAGCCAGACCAAAGAGGGGTCATTTACACCACCCATGATACTCTGATTTGCAGCTACATTTAGCCAGCTGCTGGCATCTCTCCGCAATAGTGGAAGGTCTCTCCAGAAGATCTGCCAAATATCGACGCCCTCAGATGTGCTGGACTTGTCATACATGTATTCGGACACAAACCTACATAAGATATCCATGTCATCGTCAATTACTGTGGGAAGACATCAGTTATCTCATCACATCTTCTTTCTTTTGTCGCAGAAGGTGGACACAACATCAAATCCTGTGATTGGCGGAGGCGTGAATGTTCCTGCTCTTCTGTGGCCCAATGGAGACGCACAGTTCATAGACAGGAATTCATCTCTAGTGCTGGCTTGGGCACATGCAATTCACAGCTGGTGTAGACCAGTCTCTCGGAAAGCTGACGTAGCCTACTGACTGACTGCCATGCAAATAATGTCAGTGTCACTAGCTTTTGCCATCAGGACTCCCTCAGGACTTCCTCCTTTTGTCGCATAATTGGTATATATGAAGATCATCATGTACGCCGCCTCGTGAGTACAGAGCGCAAATTCATCTAGATCGATCGTGTGGTTGCTGGTGAAATCTTCTTCTGATATCAATGATCATATTCTCTCACCGATTCTGAGAAAAATGCGCCAGTTGGATGGAATTTTGCCCTTGTTTTACACCCTTCATATCACTGACGTACGTCCGCTTAAGATGACACCATCTGACCAGTATACGTTGAACACAATGTCCGTTCTATTGTGATTGGCAGAGTGTGCCTGTATTGTGGAGAGAACATCAAATGTGGCATATTCTTCAATTGTCCTTGATCTCCTTGGTGACTTGGTGCTCCTGATGGCTGTATGGTATGCTCAGTGCCTTCTTTTGTTGTGCAAGCTGTCTCCTCCTACTGCGTGATCAAGCATATATGACTTCAGGACTAGTGACCATCCATCTTCTGAGGACGGCAGGATCTCCAGTCACACTAAATGCTCCACCATCAGCCTTGACGACCGCGCTCGCTCGTTCAAGATCCTGGTCAATAATTATTGGTGAGAACTTTCGGCTCGATTTATGCACAATAACATTTCAGTTCAGAACACCAGAGCCATCTGAGGTTGTTTCTGTTAAATCATATTGTCTTTGTAGAGGACAGTAGTATAGTGTGCATAATTTACATTGTTGTTGGCAAATAAGAATGGTATCAGTTCGGTCAGTGACTTACAGTATATATTGAAGTTTGCTTTTTCGAATAATTGATTCAACAGGAGGATTGCTAACACCAGATACCAGAACTGGAACTATAGGGACTCTGAATTTGTGACTGTCACTGGTCACACCACGATTCGACCTCGAGAGCTTCCCCAGTGTTTTTAGTCGCGCGGCAGGATAGGCTTTGCAAAGAAGCTACATCTTCTTACTTGGTACATCTGCCGGGTGCTGGTGCATTGTTCCTCCTCAGTGCTTCCCCCGCCTTTGTCAAGCCTTGTATGATCCAGAACAAAGGACACCGAGGGCATAGAAGAGTAGTACTGGATGTTCGTCGCAATCATGGTATAATAACCATAGTTATACTATTGGTAGGTAGGCCTCTGGGTGAGATCTTCATTTCCTCCTCTTGAAAAATACAGCACTTCTTCCTGTCAGTGTGGAATGTGGGCCTACACGTTTTCGCTGGTGCAGTTTTCGACATCTTTTGTGGACAGTTCAATTAAGGTCATCCTTTTACCACCTTCAGGTATGGGATACGACCAAAGTCCCACTTTCCTTGGCCCTGCTCTCGGTCACACCCTGTCTATTCTGGCGCGGACATCTAACAACATCTACTCTAACTAGGTTACTATAGCTGACAGATCCGGGATCATTAGACACTAAGTTTAGATCTAGCTGATGATGCTAAACCCCATGCTGAGTCCCACAGCAGTGACGTCAGCAGTGTGCCCTGGTTGTTCCATGACATTACTCCTGTGCCGAGCATACTCAATGAATCACCAAGAGCTTGTATTTCACCAAGACCATGTTCCATTGCGATGACCAGTGCCAGGAATCCATCCAGAAGATGTGGATGACTTATAAAACACAGGTAGTACATCTACTACACAGCCCTATTCTGCAACTGCCCCGGAAGTTATGGCAAAACTACTCCGAAAAGTGTTTTTAATGCTGGAAAAGGCAACTATCTTGAAAAATTGTCGCCATCTTGGTTATTCGGTCTCTCAAATAATAATTCAGATTCCTCATAGCCAAAAATAGATCATTTGACACCAAGATCATTCAAATAAGACAATTATCAGTGGTTTTATTCAAAAACGTATATTTTGATACTCAAAATGGCGACCATCTTGAAAATGGCGGCCATCTTGACATTTTGATCGGCTAATGTTTTTTTTCAAAAAAATAACCCACAGGGACCTATCATATCCATGCCAATATTGATGCTTGCATCCGGATTTGAAAGATTCCCCCAAAAAAACCCCACTTATTGCTGCCCTACTATGCATTGTAAGTCTCCGCGTATATTTACCATGTTCAGGCTACTTTGCAAGTATGACTTTGGAAGTATTACGATATACTCGATATACTTGCATTAATCCATGACGGATGCACTCGTCATGTTAGACTTGAAGGGCTTAAATACATGTTGTTTTGGTTGGGTAAAATTCGGTCACGCGCTACATTTGATGCCTTTTTTAACTGTATCAGAACCATAAAATGGCCTTGGCCTTTGATCTTGACTTCCAAATAATTTTAAAATGTCATAAGTTTACTTATGGCATTTTGTTTGATAGAAATCGACTTCAAGATCATCAAATTTGAACAAGTAGGCTCAGATATATGTCATTTTATAGATTTTGGCCTAGCGATTGGCGGCCATCTTGGAAATATGCAAATAAAAAATTGCTACTGGGTGAAATTTAGTAGGCCCTACTCCCGGTGGAAATGATGACTCTAGATAGCCTCTACTGAAGACAAATCAATCAAAATATAAACTTCTGTATGAATTTCCAGGTTATATCAGCATTCTGCCTGACTATAACCATAATACCGGAATCCGCGGGCCTGCATGGTCAACGTATACAGGAGTGGGTCCGTCAGATTGTAAAAATAACTTAACAATTAACGACCATAATTATGCAGCTGCTAGCAGGTGTGTCGTTTATTTGTTTCCCAAAACCATAATATTTACATTACGGCAGACTCCACTCCTGTGCACGTTGACCATGGCGCGCATGCATGGGCGCCCTCATTGCTTACTCGGCTAATCATTATAAAAACTTACCAAGCTCCCGAGCGAAAGTTGGTGAGTCAGCTATTAAAGCTTATGTAAGCAAGCTCTGGCTTATAAGTAATTTTTGAAGTCCATAATTATTATGTTACCTGGTCTAAATTCATTATTTTACGTGCTGGTTTGTGCTACCACTATAGTTATTTTATATATTTATTTTACTTGTTGATTTGTACAATTTAGTTCAGTCGCAATCCTCCATAATGATAATCCACTGAGCTACTGTCAGTATTGACATAACGATGAAAAAGTTTTTCCTGTTATTGTACCGCGATACCATTAATGTTTTGGTTTCTGTTTGGGTCAGAGTTCATGTGGTCACATGATCGAATCTTCCAATCAGCGCATTTGTTTCTGGAATGGCAGGTACAGATTTTTCTGACAAGTCTGAATGGGAGGCCACCGAGTAGAAAATATGCCGTGAAAAACACCTTGAATTGATCGATAATTAAACCGTGTAGACACCAGAAGAAGGCATAATAATATATCTGTAAAATTCGAGCAAAAAATGGATGATAAAATGTACAGAATGGCCGGTCACAGTGAACCAAGCCGGGTTGTTCCGCGAACGGAACGAACTTCTGGCCAGATGCAAGGATTGTTGAACGAATTTCGTGGATTGTATGAAAGCAAATTGAAAAGATTGGACGAAGCAGAAAGATCAGGAGAAGACAATAATAAGGTTTCACTCTTTGCATTATTTACTGTAAAGCACTTGTTTAAAATACTAGAATTTAGGACTTTTGTGGTTATATTCATTTTTAGAAAAATGTGGTTTTACATGTTGAGGCCTGTTCGTGGACGTCTGGTTGACATGTTGTTTACTGAGCGCGGCACGTTTGATTATCCACGATTTAACCCTTGACATAAACGTGTGGTTGTTGAGGGTTTTAAAGATAAAGCGATATGACATGTTTATTTATTGCCGACATTTGAAGAACCGATAATTATTCTAGAAAATTGAGCATTTTATATTGTTAGTAGCGATTCAAAACTGTTGTCTTTGACAAACGAGTAAAAGTCAAATTGATGATAAATAAACGAAACATACATTACATAATCTTGTAGCTTAGGTTTACCGCTTAGGCTCTTAAGCTTAGGCCTTAACACATGAATTGCGATACAACGACCAAAGTTGAAAAAATGTTGGACCCGCGACGACGACGGTGATCCAGCATTGAACCAACGCTGGTTGGGTAAAAAACTAAATGTATTACCAGTGCTTACTGTGATGACAGCAGTTCATTTTGATAAAATATATTATTATTTATATAGTATCACAATGGTCTTTTTTTTTAAATAATTATGCGATTGTCATTTTTGTAATATCGAATAAAGAATTTGAACATGTATTTAAAATTATTTATTATTAAGATATATATTTTTTTTCTCACTGCATTGATACCAGACGTTAAATGATTTGATTCTGTGATATATAAGGTTTACCATATATAATAGGCTAGATACTGGTACTACTAGTAGACCATCACCTATGTTAGTATTACAATCATGATATATGTATGCCTATATTAATATAATCCACTTAATCACTTGGGAAGTTGAGAGTATGTATACTATGTGTCATAGATATACCGTATATTGGCCCTTACATTGATCATGTTGATTTTAGACCTATTTACATTTGAAATTTTTAATCAAAGGTATCAAGTTTTTTTGTACCAATATTCAATTCAGTGTCCTCCAACTGGGGGCTATTGTCAGCAGGCATTAAAATTAATGTCCGGCCATGCCTGGTAAAACAGTTACAGTTGTATAAACATGATAAGAGAAGCCTAGTATCACACACCCTACAGTTGGTAAACTATTATGTTGATCCCTGTTATAATAAAAAAAACACAGGGCAAATAAAACATAATGTTTACCAGCCCAGTTGTCTGATAAATATTTTTTTCTAATATTTATGTCTGTGTCAGGTTATCGGTTCATCTTGTAGCCTAGCCTGTGATTAAAAACTGATAATTGGTATATTTTCAGACACGTGTGCGCATTCTACAAAAATATGTCAAAGACCTTAGTGAGCAAAATGAAGTACTTGTTCAAACAGTTGAGGAATTGGAGAGAGAAGCAAACCAACGTGTTATGGTATTGGAAGGAAAGCTACAGAGAACTGCATTATCAGTCAAGGTAGGCAAATGTTATCCATACAGCCTTTTAACCCTTATCATGCTTATGCTGTTTATTTTTTTTCTATTCTTACGCATTTGAAAGTGGGATCAATTGCTAACATAATTAGTAGAGCGAAGCTCTACTGTTGCAGTTGTCTGGACTTAATGTATTTTAGTATCGATTTATTCCACGACAATGACGTTAAATTCGTTGAGCTGAGAACATATCTAACGTCATGTGTCTGTTAAAAAGAACTTTCTTCATTGCACTACGAGCTCCAATTTCGAGATTTCTATTTAAATGCTCAGATAAACACTGTTAAATATCTGTTTTTTCTGTGATACCATGTCAGCCTTTAGAGATTACGAGTGGCCCAGTAAACAGCGTACAGGTCAACCCAGTGAACTACATGTATATACAGTTCACTGGGTCAACAAGTCCAATGTCCAGTTGATTAATTAGGTCAGTTCGGTGATGTCACGCGTGACCCGGCTGTGCGACATTAGCTGTTGAACACCAACAAGCAGAGTACTTGTATGCAAGTCACGTGTAGGCCCCCTATTAGGCCTCGGTGACACCGCCCAGCAAACACAAGGCTACACAAGGCATTCAACCAATGCTGTTTCAATATTGGCCAGCGTCGCCGTCGTTAGCCCAACATTGAAATTATATTCGGTGAATGCCTCGTGTTTTCTGGGGGGACTGCATCATATTTCTACAGATCTGTAGAAATACGATGCACAGTCTTCCCACCTGCCCAAAAAACACAATGTAGTACATCATCATGTATCTGTATCCTGGGATCTGTATATTTTGCACTTCTGACTTTGAATTTCACACTTCAGATTTAAGACTTCGGACAGACTTCGAACTTCAGACATCAAAATTCGAACTTCAAACTTTGAATTTTAGACTTAGCTTTCGGATTTTAGACTTTGGATATGCTTCGGACAGACCTCGTCCTTCGGATTTTCAACTTTGGTCTTTGAATTTCAGACTTTGGTCAATATAGGCTACTTCAGATTTCTTCAGACTTAAAGAGTTCAGACTTTGGACTTCAAACTTCAGACTTCAAAGTTCATAGTTCAGAAACCCCCACTGGGTTTTAATACTTGAAACAGTTAAATAATAAATTAAACACCATTTTCTATGACTTGGTCTTTTGATTAAAATAAGCAAAAAAGTTAAGCAGCTTTAATAATTATTGTGAGACAGCTCCATTTTAGCTGTCCGTAGAACAATAACCCTGAAGGTCGACGCAAGCTCTACTTCAGTGCCGTTAGGCTCTAGTTTCAATATTCAAATGACGAAGAATATTAGAAAATTTTGAAAAATAGACCATCTCCTGAATAGAACTCTATTTTTCATTTATTTGAACATGTTGAACATGTTGAAGCTGGAATTGCATTTCCAGCTTCAAGTGATATAGGATATCTGAATTTTCATAATTATGAAACCATACATCTCCTAAAATATAATTTTTTTATTGAATCATCATCCAGTAGTCTACCACGAAATATATATAGGCCCTATACAGTACATGATAAAACGAATATTGAGTCAAAATGTTGTGTTTGCTGGATATTACCAGAAATACAATCTCTTATTAATCCATTGCTGATATCACACATAATGGTATAAGGGTTTTATTTGACCAATAACAATTAGAGCATTCCATTTGTGTATTTTGTTATTGACATAAACATGATAAACATTGTTAAAAATATGTTACTTATGGTTCCAAGAATCACTTACTGAGATATATAGTAAGTTATAAATACTAACTTTGTATGCACTAAAAATGTTTTTTTGAGCCAGGTCTTCTCTAATCATGCTAATTGTACTGTAGTGTTCAAATAGCATGTGCAGTGGTCCCAGAAATGGTATGTTCGATCCCTACATTTCCTATTAAAAATATAGGAATTTGATTGATTCTGTATATAATTATATGATGCTCCAATATTTTCTCTGGAAGATTTCAAAGAGCTTTTTGCAAAACAAAAAAGAGTGTATATACGTTGTATCTTGCAGTTGCCCATCTGTGAAAATCATCACCTGAAATCACAAGTCAGAGTTTATACTTGTATAGGCCCACATGGTATATGCCAACAAATGCACATTTACCACGTTTATATTTTAAACAAGGTTTTTCTTCTAGGATCATAATTTCACTGAATACCTCTGCCGGATAACAAACAAGCCTGTGTCTTACCCAGTGGTGTATCCAGATATACAATATAGGGAGTGCGCTTAGAAATAATTTGACAGGGGGGGGGGGGCTTTGATATATGGGGTCTCCGAACATGCCAGCTGAAGAAAAATACAAAAAATGAGCATCATTTCGCAGTGTGTTTCACAGGTAAAACATGTGTTTCAAAACATGTGTGCCAGGAACAAATTAATGAAATGGAAGACAATCAGTTTGGAAATTATTAGAGGCGCTGAAGTAGCCTGAATACCTTCATGGATACGCCTAGAGATGCCTTACCTGTGTCCTCGCGCATGTGATCAAAATGATCTTACTCCTGCAGTGCCAGTCATAGCGGGTATGGCTAACCACATCAATACAATTCTTCTTAAACTGCTCAGAGTAAAGTTTTCATACCCCGCCCGTAAGGGAAGGGTGATTTTAGTCACGCCAGGATTTCATCAGGCGTCACGTTTTTGTTTGGCACAATAACTCAAAAACTAGTGGTCAACTCAATTTTTTTTTAATTTTAAAATCCTAGCAACATGAGGATGTGCAAGTGATTTTTAGAGATACTACCAAAATTCAAATTTTTTTGTGGGCACAAAAAATTAAAGACAGAAAGTATTCATTTTTTACAATCACATTCCCCACGATATGGAGATGTGCAGGTGATTTTTTAAATGTTTTGTTGAAATTCAAAATGACCACCACGAATCAACTTTAAAATTTTTGTGGGCGCAAAAAATCTAAGACTTAAAGACAGAAATTATTCAAGTTTTGCAATCACATTCCCCACAATATTGAGATGGGTAAGTGATTTTTTAAGGTTTTACTGAAACCTAAATTCAAAATGGCCTCCTTGGATGAACTTCCTAAGTTTTTGAGTGCGCAAAACCTCAAAAATTGAAATTAGAAATAATTCAAACTTTACAATCACATTATCCACCATCTGGAAATGTGCAGGTGATTTTACTGAAATTTAAAATGGCCATCACGAGTCGACTTTTTAAATATTTGTGACTGCGAAACTCGAACCTAATTTATCATGTTTATGGTGGGGGATGATATAGGACTTCAGGCCTCTTGTTAATTGGAATACCATAATCTTAATTCGCATGATGTAACCTTTTCTGTCTGTCACCCTGATTATTCAAAAAGTAATGAGCGGAGTTGCATCAAACTTTCACCGGAGGTGTGTTTCTGGCAAAGGAACAATCGATTAAATTTTGAGGATGATCCGGATTACGACCCGGATGATGCAGGATCCGCATTGCAATCGAATTACATGGAGTAATCATGTTAATATGCCTAGTAAAATACTATTTCAATCTAACTGTGTTGAAGACTATTTATGACGTCATAGTCCCACAGCTGCTGTGTATTTATGAATGAATGAAATAGGTTGAATCTATGACGTTGAATGAACTATTTACCACACTTATGAATGAATGCAATACTACCACTATAGATTTTACAATCATTAAGACCATTGATTTCGGTGGAGGTGGTTTGCAGTCTTTGTCTGACTGGCTGTCTAGTTATTTAATGTAATATTCGTCTTCCACAAACTATTTTCCCAATTTTAGTGGCATTTAATTTGGTTTTGAAATTCGCTTGAAAGTATATATGTCCTAGTAGCACAACGTTTTTTTAGCACAAGAATATATGATTATCATGTCTTCCAGAGAGTAGAATCAGTAACCATCATAAATCTCAGGGACATAAAAACTGCAGCCCACTGATCTGGCTATCTAATATTTGGTCAGATATACGTCGTATCAGAAATACATGATACTGTATTATGTATTTCTGGTCGTATATATGTGTTATTTAGGGCATGGGTCTTCATTTATCAACGCTGTGTATAATGCTAGTGTAAATAACACGATTAAGTATAGGTAGCCAAGTGCATTACTCACCTAACCCGCGACATGGTAATCTACGCTGTCCAGATTAACCCTTGAGGCGCTGAATTATTTTTGTACAAACCATCGGGACCAACGGATTTTTTCAATTTGAAATCAGCATAAATATCTTTGCTAGCTCTTTCTGATTCATTTGAATACCTTTGTTATCATTGGTTATGGGTCTACGCCCGTTATAAATAGTTTTACCCTTACAGTGCGGAGATCGACTTTAGACGTCAGAATGTGACGTCTACTTTTGACGTCAGAATCTGACGTCTACAGACGTCAGATTCTGACGTCAAAGTCGATCCCGCGCTGTAAGGGTTAAACCGTGGGCCACCGTCTACGACCCTAACCCAACCTAAATCCAGAGAGTCGACCAAACATCTATTTAATGTTGGCCCGCCGCTTGCGACGTTGGGCCACCGATAGCCCAACATTGGGTCAACGCGACTTGTTGACTGAGATAATGCCTAGAGTGGCGTCCCGCCTGCCCCCGCTGTCTTCCCACTTGGCCTGGTAAATAGAATAGAAATGCCGACAGCAGACTTACTCCATTGTCATTCTCTAGAATTCTAAGTGCCACCCTGTAAAGGCAAACAGCATTAACTGCTTACTTGGAAAGTAAGCAGTTACTGTAGTTTGCCTTTGTGTGACATGAAGCTTTTACCGAGGCAGACATGCCACAGAAGTCAAGCAGTCGATGACAAACATAGCTGTTCCTATGGGCCATTGAAGTCCCCTAAAATCAACACCTCTCCTTTTGAATCTATCGGGCGCTATGCTCCCTCCACCCCGGCGATAATTCATGCCGTTCAGTTATATTAGAAATTCAATCATGGCGGTAGTAATGTAAGCTTCGCGTTGTTTGCTTTGTGAATAACTGTTGGACTGGAGGCATGAGCGAACCCGTCACCTCTGGATCTGAGCTCCACCATACATCACTGTCCTCAGACTGATTAGCAGTCAGGACTTATACAGAGTGACTTGTCATGTTAATAAGACGATCTCTAGTTTGTCAAGTTATAAACCAGGCATATCATACACATTCACCGGGCTGCCTCAATGAGTAGTTACACATGGCAGACATATAGTCATATACATCCGCCCTGGCTGAATCAGTATAACTACACTTGTTGTGTAATGTTGTGGATTATCACACCCTCCGTGTTCTCCATGGATTAACACGCGTTTCGTATTAGCCAGGAATTTTATCAGCAGCTGTTTTGTCGTGTTTATTGCATCGAAAACAGCGGTTGATGGCGAGATAATACCACGACACCTGGGAACAATTCGCAGCTAATAACTAATTGTGCTCCACACGCACACCCCTGCCTCGTAACATTGGATACACACACGAGACGATTGTTAGCTTTAATGACGATATTTAGCTTCAATGGCAGTTTATTGTTGGTCCACCGTCTGCGACGCTGGCCCAACAATAAACTAACATTGAGTTGATATCCAGTGGGACAATTATTACCTGGTGTTTGAGTGGACGTTTTCACATTGGGATCTGTGCCGGGGATCTGTGAACTCTAGTGATCAGGTTGATGTCGCCTTTCTCTACAAAGCGATGCTGACCCCTCGATCCACGCACTGTTACCATGGTAAAATGTACAGTAGATAGCGAGAGTCGCTGTATGTAGGCCTACACGTATTTGCAGAGCATCACATCTGGAGTTCGTCGGGTTTAAAGGAGTCTGGAGGACTACTATTCTCAGCGCGAACAGCTCTCAACATATGTAAACTCTGTGGATTATGGCTGGGGATGTAATATATATTAGGATATACAGATCTCGTCCAACAAGTAATGAACACGTTTTGGACTTATTTGATGCGACCGGCACATGATAATCATGATATTAAATAAGTTCTTTGCAATCGACCGTTGTGCTGACACATGTGTTAGTTATGTGGACTGATATGGATACGTCTGACTGAATACTACAGCACATAAGTGTAAGAACGCCAGGATATCAGCCTTATAAGTTATAATATATGACGGGAAGTATTGTTCTTTAATACTCGTAAGGTGTGGGTGGTATGAATTCCGTAGACTACACATAACAAGAAATACGCGGGACAAAATTAATGCTACATGCTACATAATCAGATAATCCCCCTGATAATGTGAAGTATCAAGTGATCTAGCATAATGTGACTTAGTAACTTGATATAATATTATTAATGGAATTATTGGATATTGTGCGCATTTTATGTTATCCAAACGACCAGAACACGACCAGTCCACATGTGACATTGGCATGTTTTTTTTCTAGACATAAATGGAATATAATACACAACTGCACAAGGGAACGAAGTCAATCCCATACATTACGCGGATCACAGTCAAATCATGGAAAATCTGTTAAGACATTAATATAATTCAGCCAGCTTTTATTGACAAAGAAATATTATAACTTGATAAGTTGAGTTTAGAATAAAAAAATAAGTTTATTATCACCTCTCATTATGGATGTAATGAAACTGACTGGAGACAAGAAGGTGTCATGGCGTCAACCTCTGACGTCACCTATATCGTCTTCGTCACGTGACAAACGCACCTCATCATCTTCTAAAAGACGAAAACACCCGGATAAAGAGGAAAAGGAGAACGATAAGGTACTGGATAAACACCGACTTAAGAGCTATCAATCATTTTTTAAAATCTTGATTGCAGGAGTGTACCAATGGGGGGGGGGGGAGGGGTTGTACAAGCCCCCCTTTTTGGGAGTGGAAATAAATCTTGAGGGTAAAGTCAGCCCTTGTACTCTTAGATCTATATATACGGGCTTAACCCTTTAAACGCTGAGCATGATTATAGTCGTTTTTAATAAGTTTTACTAGCGATTATGTCACTTTTATTGGGAGTGAAATGAGTGTTTAGAATTTGAAGCCTGAATTTACCATAGTCATCTTCATCCACTACAAGCCGCGAATTGCTGTCGCAATTCTCGACTTGTAATGGATGAAGATGACTTGTAGTGCGTGACAAATGAAAAACAGTTATTGTTATTATTAAAAACAGTTCCGTGAAAATGTTCGCTCTAAAACCCCTAGGTGTAGAAAATTAAGTCATTATTCGCATATGCAAAATGATGCATTGATGCATCGTGGGGGTTTAAAGGGTTAAAGATCAAGATTTGCACTTGTTGTCTCAAATTACATGTATTGTGCTGATTTGAAGTTTGTTTGTGTGTAAGTGTGCTATAAAAAGGGCAATGTGATGAGAGGATATTGGTAACTTTGTCTTGAATTTGATTTCACTTATCATAAATTTTTTGAATCGTTTCCAGTGATGATGGTATGTTTTACTAGTAGTTTTTTGAATAGATGCCTTTAAAAGTTTCTTTAACTCAAATTGAAGTTTTGGGGGAGCAGTTGTTGTGGAATAGTTACTGGGGTCTTTTTCATCCCATATCGTAGCAGCATGTCTTCTGATACCTGATAGCGAGAAATTGCATCATTTAATACATTATGAACACCAGGGATATGTCTTGCTGTCATATGAATGTTATTTTGAAGCATGACTAGGACTAAACTCCTGACTATGAACATCACTTGCTTCTCTTTTGATGTTTGTTTGTTTATAATGGCCACCACGGCTTCATTATCACAGTGATATATTATTTTTGAATTTTTTATTTTGTTTGCAAAAAGAGAGGCAAGTATCAGTACAGGGTAAATCTCTAGTATGGTGATATTTAATGATGCCCAATTTTGAGGCCACTTTCCTTGAATCCAGTTAGAACCGTAAGTCCCTCCAAACCCAATTTTTTATGCATCAGAAAATAAATGCAAACATTCCGAATCACTGAGTGATGGGGGTCTTATGATTGTCTTCCCATTGTATTCAATGAGAAAAGAATGCCACATGAGAATATCCTGTTTTACATCTTTTGTCAACCTTATGAAATAGTGAGGTTTTTTAATGCCCATTGTCAAATCATACATGCGTCTCAGAAAGGCTCTGCCTGGAAGGATTACGCAAGTGGCAAACTGTAATTTGCCGATTAATGATTTGAGGTCTCTAAGTGTATTTTTTTCCTGTTCAATGATTTTTAGTAAATCACCAGCATATGAAATTATTTTATCACTAGGTAAGGATGCCAACATGATAATTGAATTAAGCTCTATGCCTAAAAATACCAATTTTGTGCAGGGTAATACAGTCTTTTGTGGTGCAATAGGAATGCCCAGTTCTGCAGCAAGTTCTAGAAATTTTGAGAGGTAGTGTTGACATGTTCCTTTTTCCTTTGCTATAAAAAGAAAATCGTCAATCACCTTAACGGTGTTGCGTACTTTCTTTTTATTTTCTAAAATCCAACATAATGCAGAAGAAAAAGATTCAAATATTTTGCAAGATGAAGAACAACCTTGAGGTAGTCGCTTATCATAATAGTATTTCCCCTCCCATGAAAACCCAGTGAGGTGGTATTGACTGGGGTGTAAAGGTATTATGCGAAAAGCATCAGCGATATCACTTTTAGCCATATGAGCATTTGGCGAACATTCTTGTATAATTTTTGATGGCATCTTGTATTGTGGCATATTTTACAGTTGAAGCATCTTTTGGTATGTTTTGATTTACTGACCTTTCATCATAAGGGTAAGACAAATTATGAAGTAATCTAAATTTTCCTGATGACTGTTTTTCCCGCAAAGCTAAAGGTGATATTTTAAAATTTTGGAAAGGGGGCGAGTGAAATGGTCCAGCTAAACGTTGTAATTTGATTTCGCTAATAATTTTATCCTTCACGACCTCTGGTCTATCAAGAGCCGACATGGAATTCGAAGAATTTAGAGACAATTCTGGGCCATCAAATTGTAGTTTGAAACCTTCTCTAAACCCTGACACTATGTAAGCGGCATCTTTGTAACCTGCTATGTAATTACTTAGCAACTCTACGTTGATGTGTGTGAGTGGCGTTGTTGTCTTGTTTTTTTGGTTGTGTTGTTGGGGAAGGCTTGGTATATGTGTATCCATGTCGAAATAATGGATGTCGTTCGTGACATGTTGGGCATGTGTGTTTGTGTTTGCATGTGTATATGTTGTCGCATCTTTGGCCATGTGTGTGGTATGCATAACAATATCCCCTTGGGATTTGAGGTGAAGTTTTGTAGTTGTTGCCACGAAAGGAATGAGTGCTTGTGCGTGCCACTCCTAGGCCTAAGTAGGCATCCCTTTCCAGGTCTACCCTCACTGTGTCCCAGGGACATTGTTGGTACTCTCTGTCCACTCGAAATTGAAAGTCATATGTACGCCAGTTGGCGCCACCGTTCATAAGCTTCATGATGTTGTGGTGGTAAGTTATCATCTGCTGGAGCTGGTCTTGATATTTTTCCAGATATATGGCCATATATATGTCCCATGCCATTCCCCATTGTATTTCGCTCAGGACTTTTTTATTTCTTGAGGTGAAATTGATGTCTGGTTTGTTGGTGAAGGAAGATGTGCTGAGAGAAAGAGAATAAGTATTGTGGTTTGTGTGTGGGTTTAATAGATCACTAAAATCTATGTACTTTTGTTCCCATATTTTTTTCCGTAACTTGTGTGGAGTTGAGTGTCCTACTGAAAGACCACCGGAAATCACAGGTTTGTGTTGTGTATATTGCATACTACACTTACCCTCACTTTCAGAGTCTGATATTGAGTTGCTGTCAGAATCTTCACTCTCCGAGTCTGTTGCTGTTGACTCGGAAGAGTGGGGTTGGAGTGGGGTTGGAGTTTTCATGGATTTGATGATTTCAGCTTGCTGCTTTATTATTTTGTCTTGTTCTGTAGTTTTTTTAATGATTTCTTCCTGCTGTTTTTGAATCTGTTTAAGTACTGCATTAGGGTCAAAGGAATCTGTAGAGGTTGTAGAGGAGGAGGGGTTGTCAGCAGGTTGTTCTCTAAATTTTTTGTTTGCTTGTTTTTTCCGTGTCGATGTTCTTTGAGTAGGCGGATTATTCCCTCCTTCCGGGGCATGTTTGCTCCTTTTTCTCTTTGGTGGCATATTCTGTAACACAGAAAATTCTTATAACCAGTAAAGTAAATTCACTATGCTGCTTATGTAGATTAATAAGGTAAGTCGATACAGACTTATAACTGCGATAAGGCAGGAAATAAATGTGCAATATATATTTACTCCAGCAATAAAGTTGTTGATGATTATTTTTGTAAAACTCATCAGCACTGCGGTTTGGCAGTAAAATCAAATGGAAGTAAATGTAATTAGCACCATTGTTGCACTGCGGTTTGGCAGTAAAATCAAATGAATGTAAGAATAAATAGCACAATAGCTGAAACTGCGGTTTGGCAGTGAATAAATGTGAAAAAAAAATGTTTTCACTTGCATGAAATTGTGAATATTTCCGTAAATGAGTAATTGTTGTTCTGATATTTCTGCAGAATTGCAAAGAATGATTTTCACATAAAATTAGACTAAATGTAGTCTAATAAAAATATATAAAGTGCTGCGGTATGGCAGCTAAAGAAAACTTGTCACATATATGTAGTACAAGACACATAAAATTAGACTAAATGTAGTCTAATAAAAATATATAAAGTGCTGCGGTATGGCAGCTAAAGAAAACTTGTCACATATATGTAGTACAAGACACATAAAATTAGACTAAATGTAGTCTAATAAAAATATATAAAGTGCTGCGGTATGGCAGCTAAAGAAAACTTGTCACATATATGTAGTACAAAATGTAATTGTACAGGTCAGGTGGATACAAAAATAACATCAATATGTTATTTCAATGTAAAAAATCAATATGATATTATTTTTGATTTCTAATGCTACCTGGACTAGTGGTCATGTAGGGGCTGTAAGTTATAAGGCCTGGAAAAACTTCATACCTTGTTCAGTTGGATTGCATTATGCAATCAACTGCTTTAAAAATGGCACTTCTCAGATTACTTTTCATTTTCAGCCTGCCCTCCAGAGTGTTAGGGTGAATCCCATCCCTGGACCAGACCTGTATAGGGACCCTCCAGTAACCTGTCTGAACTTGATAATTGATGTTGTCCTCTACTTCGCACAAATTTGACAAATATTTGTTGAAGTCAAAAATAGCTGACTCCATGTTATGCTCACTCATGTGATAATTCCCAGCTCGTGGAATGGCGGAGCATATGGTGATAGTTTTGATACTTGTAATCTCATTGTAAAGTAATTGTGCCAAGTCAACTACTTTCACGGCAACGTTGATCGGGGCCACCCCTGAAGCCAAGTCATTTGTTCCGTAATTCATGACCAAGATCTCGGGATTGACATTGTTGAGATCTTCTAATGGCAAACGAAAACTATTGTCTGTGACTTTTACACCCCTTTCCCCAATCAGATGCAAGGTGCTTACGAGGTCGTGCAATCTTAATTTGCGTGCGACCTGATGAGGTGAAATAGTGTCATGGCGGCCACTGAGATGGGCAAGTAGCCCAGAGATAAAGCTATGCCCGATCACCGCGGCTGTGAGACCAAGATCTTTTCCTCGATTTTCCATCTTTTACGTTAAATTCGATGAAAAATACTTGTGTCAGATAAGTGTATGTTTCCTAAACTATAAAATACTACCGTTGTTGGTGTTGAATCTGATTTGTAATGTTTTAAAAACTTCTGTAAAACGCGAGAGTAATAATTTCAGTCTCGTCGCATGTGGTCTCACCACCCTAAATAAGCCGAAATCCAGGGAGGTGTCTACTAATGATGGAATCATCACACAAAATATTTTTATTGCGGCTGTTCCAACCTCTATTGAAACAAAATAAAATACAAAGAAGTAATAATTTTGTGAATATTTAATAAGCCCACGTTATCTTCTTTGTCAAGGATATCATATATAACTGTTTCATGATAACCTCGCAGGGATACAGTGGGTTAAAATGATGTGTGTCTGTTCTGTGAAAGAGAGCACGGATTATAGCCCAATTTTAACAGTATTGACTTTTTTACACTCTAGGGGGCGTAGCTCAAAATCTGTCTGGTAACCATACCCATAGCGGGCCTGTTTTCGAACAAGGACATCTCAAGCTTTATTCTGATATGTCACACTAAATATCTAATAGGGTGAAAAATGGTGAAATCGGCCTGCGGAATTGAGGCAGTTTACATGTGTTTCAATGGGACTGGCATTTGGGGTGGTGAGACCATCAGTAGACACAAGGGGTTTGCATGTTCTGGTCCTTTCTTGACATATTCCAGCTGCTTGATAAAAAATCTGCAGCTTGATATCTATATTTTATTTAGTTTTACTATCGCTGTAACAATCTAAGTGTAATAGTTTTGATTAGAAAGTATATAATTGGTGAATAAATGTGATAACCATGTCTAGAAAAGACCAGAAGAGGCCGTGTTTTGGTGATATAAGTCATAGATGAAATGCCTGGTTGGTAGTTTGATTGTCATATGGGCCCAAATAAAAATAAAAAATAGTGAGTTTAAGTATGGATGCTACTAATAGCAGTCCATTCTAATATGTGTGGCATATTTCAACAACAATTTTCGAAATACAAGGTAACCATGACGACTTTGTGTGACGAAATAGAGGCGGGAATAGCCACTTCATTTAACTGTTTTATTCAATGCGACTTTCAAGGAAACAAGGCCGATTTTCATGATATCAATAATTATTCAAAGGGCTCCGAGGGCAACAGTTTTCAATATATTTGCCTAATTAAAAAACTATATTGTTCAGAACACCTTCAAGCATCATACCAGGCCGAAATAAAATAATCAAAGAAAATTATATCTCTACATATGGTCTCACCACCCTAAATAAGCCGAAATCCAGGGAGGTGTCTACTAATGATGGAATCATCACACAAAATATTTTTATTGCGGCTGTTCCAACCTCTATTGAAACAAAATAAAATACAAAGAAGTAATAATTTTGTGAATATTTAATAAGCCCACGTTATCTTCTTTGTCAAGGATATCATATATAACTGTTTCATGATAACCTCGCAGGGATACAGTGGGTTAAAATGATGTGTGTCTGTTCTGTGAAAGAAAGCACGGATTATAGCCCAATTTTAACAGTATTGACTTTTTTACACTCTAGGGGGCGTAGCTCAAAATCTGTCTGGTAACCATACCCATAGCGGGCCTGTTTTCGAACAAGGACATCTCAAGCTTTATCCTGATATGTCACACTAAATATCTAATAGGGTGAAAAATGGTGAAATCGGCCTGCGGAATTGAGGCAGTTTACATGTGTTTCAATGGGACTGGCATTTGGGGTGGTGAGACCATCAGTAGACACAAGGGGTTTGCATGTTCTGGTCCTTTCTTGACATATTCCAGCTGCTTGATAAAAAATCTGCAGCTTGATATCTATATTTTATTTAGTTTTACTATCGCTGTAACAATCTAAGTGTAATAGTTTTGATTAGAAAGTATATAATTGGTGAATAAATGTGATAACCATGTCTGGAAAAGACTAGAAGAGGCCGTGTTTTGGTGATATAAGTCATAGATGAAATGCCTGGTTGGTAGTTTGATTGTCATATGGGCCCAAATAAAAATGAAAAATAGTGAATTTAAGTATGGATGCTACTAATAGCAGTCCATTCTAATATGTGTGGCATATTTCAACAACAATTTTCGAAATACAAGGTAACCATGACGACTTTGTGTGACGAAATAGAGGCGGGAATAGCCACTTCATTTAACTGTTTTATTCAATGCGACTTTTAAGGAAACAAGGCCGATTTTCATGATATCAATAATTATTCAAAGGGCTCCGAGGGCAACAGTTTTCAATATATTTGCCTAATTAAAAAACTATATTGTTCAGAACACCTTCAAGCATCATACCAGGCCGAAATAAAATAATCAAAGAAAATTATATCTCTACATATGGTCTCACCACCCTAAATAAGCCGAAATCTAGGGAGGTGTCTACTAATGATGGAATCATCACACAAAATATTTTTATTGCGGCTGTTCCAACCTCTATTGAAACAAAATAAAATACAAAGAAGTAATAATTTTGTGAATATTTAATAAGCCCACGTTATCTTCTTTGTCAAGGATATCATATATAACTGTTTCATGATAACCTCGCAGGGATACAGTGGGTTAAAATGATGTGTGTCTGTTCTGTGAAAGAGAGCACGGATTATAGCCCAATTTTAACAGTATTGACTTTTTTACACTCTAGGGGGCGTAGCTCAAAATCTGTCTGGTAACCATACCCATAGCGGGCCTGTTTTCGAACAAGGACATCTCAAGCTTTATCCTGATATGTCACACTAAATATCTAATAGGGTGAAAAATGGTGAAATCGGCCTGCGGAATTGAGGCAGTTTACATGTGTTTCAATGGGACTGGCATTTGGGGTGGTGAGACCATGTATGAGGAAAAGAGATGGCTGAAAATAGGTCAGATATCAGCGCAGGTGATTGGTCCCAGTGATCACGTGGTATATCTGGGAGTACCTAAGACACAAGTAGCGTCTAATCGTCCGACTGAGTGTCGGCCGGATAATTGTTAGTTACTTTATTTGCTTCCACAAAATGAGTCTGGGGACCCAAACTCTTGTTATTTGTTCGTTCGTTCATTCATTTCTACTCTATATTTTCGTGTTTCGGTTTCCATCCATGCTGTAGTTTCACGAGCTGATTATTATTACATCCTTTTTAAATCCCAACCTTTTGCTTTATTTAGCAACATCATTATTTTTTCGGAAAACAGAAAACAGGAAAAACAGTGTCTGTGTGTATTAATAGGATGCCCACAAACTAATTTATTTGTATTATCAAATCCTACTCACCAGTTGAAATGGCAGACGAGAATCTAAATGTTCTGTCCTGTTTGATTCATCATGTTCACCACATGGGATGTAACCACAAATGAGATAACAGAACATTTCTGATGAGCCGCTGACCACCGATACACTCACACAGATCAACATTTAGCAGTTTAACACTTGTTTCTGCAGTTGATATATATCAATTTATTTCCAGCTGGAATTGCTAACGCAATTTACAGCTTGAAATGATGAGAAAACAGACATCTCCCAGATTTAATTATTTGATGAACTGAATATCACGAGCAATTTTAACATTGGCGTTACATTTAGTTTGAAACATGCTTGAACCTGTACGAACATCTAGCAGTACAACTACAAGGCTTAACCCTTAAAGCGCTGAATTATTTTTGTTTAAGCCATAGAAGCTGAATGGTTCTTTTCAATTTGAAATCATCATAAATGTCTTAGTTAGCTCTTTCCGATTCATTTGAATACCTATGTTATGGGTCTACGACCATTAGAAATATTTTTACTCTTACAGCGCGGGGATCGACTTTAGTCGTCAGAATCTGACGTCTACAGACGTCAGATTCTGATGACTAAAGTCGCTCCCCGCTCTGTAAGGGTTAATACTACCAACCCTTGTGTTGTTGAAAATGTCATTTAGCATGTTAAACCCCCAAAGCGCTATATTATAGAATTTAAATTTGTAACCACAACCGCGACACACAATTTCAAAGGGAGTAAAAAGTACTCGTATTTCTACAATTTGGATCAAAATATATGCTAATTTTGCAAATGCATACACATTTTTCTGACATTTTTTTTTTAAGACTAAAAGCTGCTATAGACGTGATTAGGCCTATCATCTGAGACGCCTGTCCAATAGTAAAAAAAAACTCGAGTCAATGAATCGTGTTTGCTGGCCTTCTACTCGACCTCGTATTATTGATTTTAATTAACCTTTTACTCGCCAAGTTGTCTTTATTTTTTCACCTATTTGAATTTGTGTCTCGCTACCGCGACCCACAACTTCAAGTGGGTGAAAATTATTCATAATTGATCAATTTTAAACCAAACATTTCTAAATCTTGATGTTTAAACACTTATTTCCTTTCCAATAACTGATTTAACGGGTTAATAAAACAGATAAAAAACGAGTATAGTCGTGCTTAGCGCTTAAGAGGTTAACAAAAATATAGCATTTCATTGGAGATTGCTGATAGATAACGTCACTCGAACCCAGAACATCGGTAATAAGCCACTAAACTATCTACTACATTCTGGTGGAAGATGCGGATCAGTATGTCTCGTCATAATTTTTTTTGCATTTGAAAATTGCTGATCATTAGAACATTCATAGTTAGAAGGATCTCGCCCTCCATACACTTGTGGCCCAGGAGGGTGGCGTTTGCTAACTAAACTTTCAGGGACAACGGTAAACTCCAGAATATTAATATGTAAAACTGTTGAGAGATCTGTAGGTTGGTAATTTATGTCTTTCCTTCCATTTGAAATTGAAAATGTCGTCAGAACGTTGTGCTTCAGATGGATAAAAACACTTCAGGCTACAGGATAACGGTGTTTACAGTTTGTCACCTTGGTTACCACATTTAAACAGCATTGATTCATAGCTTGTAAGGCATAGTCTTTCACAGTGGATACTCGCAAGATAAACACGAAACGTTTATTCGATGCTGGTTCAATGTTGGACTGACGGCTAGCTTTATTTGACCCTCAACATATAAATAAATAAATAACAACCCATGCTAACTGAAAGTGGTAACAGTTCATCAGTGCCAACTGGGGCCTGCACGTCATGCTATAAGTCTATAATAATGTCAAATCAGAAATGCATCTGCAGATATTGTCCATATTTGGTCAAACGTGATATCCCTCCCTTGTCATTCTGTATCACGTATATGTGTATAGGACACAGCTATTATTTATTCTTATATTATTGGCTCTGCTCTAAATATACATGTATAGTAGTAGCCTCCCGGTGAACACAAAACAGTGAGTGAACCAACGTTGGTTTGATGTTGGGCCAGTGTGGTAGACGATGGTACAACCTTAAGCATATATTGTGTTAATATATCGTGTTTGCTGGGCTAGCCGTAGTAGTATATTCAAATATCAAGATGGGAACCATCAGACCATGTCGACGACAAACGAGGTTTTGTTTTAAACAATGAGTGGCTCGACGCAGATATATAATCATGATAATTAATAGCAGCAACAAATGTGAAAACTGTGCTTACATTGTAATCACACAACGGACGAGATATCTGATGTGTAAGTATTATATGTAGGGTCTGTGGCACACTTCCAACCATCAAACACGATACATAAAGTGTCTGCTGTTTAAAAGACTAGAGCCAACCACGTGACATAGATTTAGTCATCTAAATTTGCCCAGTACATTAACAGTTATTTCTATTGCTAATGTAACATTAGATTAATTTATTTATTTCAACAATGAAAGTTAAAACTGAATGACTATTGATGCACCTGGCAAGGTTTCCATTTGGCGACAACTCGGTTGTGGTCTAGTCCATTTAAACCTAGGCTTAAAAAGGAAGGCCTACATTGAACTATTTTCACCCACCCGAAGTTGTGTCTCTCTCCCGCGACCCACAACTTCAAGTGGATGAAAATGACCCATATTTGTTTAATTTGACACCAAACTGGTCCTGCATTACACCACCATTGGTGCGATGGTCTTGTTTTCGCTGCTTACATTGCGTGCTGAATCAAGTACCACCCACCCGAACATAAAGTAATTGGCCCAACGTTAAAACACCGTTGGACCAACATCGCGTGTTTAATGGACAGTTGACCACCTTCCCTTTATGTTGCTTCCCAGTATACACAAGACGTTGAACCAGTGTCGGTTTAACGTTGGCCCAGCGTCTACGACGCTGGCCCAACATTAACCCAACATTGGTTTATTGCTGAATCAAGTACCACTCGGCAAACATTAAGTAATGATCCAATGTTGTTTAAATGTTGTTCCACCGTCTACAAGTTCTCTGGGCAGTAGACCAACTCAGCAAATCCAATGCTGGTTGAATGTTAGGCCACAGTCTTAGGCTAAGAAGCTGACCTTGATCCAACACAGGTTCAACGCCTCGTTGTTGATATATATACATGTTCTCCTTTGTGATGCTTCCCAGTAAACACAAGACGTTGAAGCAATGCAGATTTAACGTTAGCCCATCGTCTGCGACGCTGGCCCAACATTTTGCCAACATTGTTTCAATGTCGTGTTCCTGGTTATTGGATAATAATAGAGGAATAATGGATAATAATAACCAGGTGTCCCAGCAAACACGTGACCTTCACCCAATGCTGTTTCAATGTTGGCCCATCGTCTTCGACGCTGGCCCAACATTGAAACAGCATTGGGTGAATGCCCCGTGTTTCCTGGGGTAGTATACAGAGACCGCCACCATAACCCCAGCAAACACGACACGTTCAGCCAATGCTGGTTTAATGTTGGGCCAGCGGCGCAGACGGTGGTCCAACATTAAACCAGCATCGTTTAAACTTGTCCTGTTTGCTGAGACGTGACGTTGAACCAATGTGTGTTTAATGCAGGCCTGACGTTGCAGACTGCTGGCCAGCCCTAGATTATCATTGGTTGAATGCCTTTTGTTTTGCTGGGTACACCTCTGCTGACATGATGATGTGACATTGACCCAATTTTTTTCATGTTGGCCATCGCATTAAAACAACATTTATTCATTGCCTCGCTGGGACAGTGCATCAGTGATGTTTCAATGTTTTGCCAACGTTTACGACGCTAGCATAATATTGAAACAACGATGGAAACGGGACTGTATGTGGTGTCTTTATGACTTTATGAAGTTGTATTGATCGTCGCCTAATGCCATTATGATCACAGGTGATCCTGTGGAGAAAGAAACTGACATTTGCAATGCAATGCAGAAATGTATTTACAGTGGATAGAGGATGCATCAGTGGTTGTCTGTTCAGTTATCCCTGGCAAAATGTTCTTAGAAATATAAATACTCATTGTCCAGAAATGGTCCTAACCACCACAGTGGCGATTAGGTAGTGTGAGATCACTTTAGCCCAGTATATCGGTAGTACCATATGACACCTGGGGTTGGCACTCTGCCCTTACCCAGCAAACACGAGGCGTTGGCCCGATGTTGGGCTGATGTTGGGCCAGCGTCGTAGACGGTGAGCCAACGTCAGCCCAACATTGGGCCAACACCTCGTGTTTGCTTGGTATCCAGGAATGGATAATATTAGCAATTCAACCCTTAGGATTATTAGGTAAAATCTGCCACTTTACAAATAACATTTACAAGTGGCCTTTTAAATCCTGAGGGAACAATTGGTATGAACATTTTGAGCACTTTTCAAGGTTTCATACACCTGTACGTGTACCTTGGTAAAAAAATTGTTGATAATTTTTAGTCAACAAATATTTTAGTTCCCTCTGATGATTCATCAACACATACGATACAATGTGCAGTGCTCACTGTCTCGGGAAACATACCCCCTGCATTTTGTAAATTACCCAAGTTTATTGATGACATTTTGTTTTAGACAGAAATTTTGCTGATGTGCATCTGCAAATAATCACAAATTATAATTTTTTAGGAATACATGGGGAAGGCTCGTGACTTTGAACGTGAAATGCGGGTTGTCAATCTTGAAAGAAACAAAGCTGAAGATGCACTACGGGTTTGTATTTTAATCTTCCTAGCATTCACGCATGACAAATCTGAAATAAGATGACTATAAAAGTTAAACTTAAAATAAAAGATATCACCTAAAACTTTTTATTTTTTTTAGGACAACTGAATGTTTTACAGACAACCTGAAGCTATCAGGATGTTGGCTTATATTCTTTATTTTAGACACTGGTTAATATTCACCCTACTGAAGTTGTGTCTTGCTAACGTGACCCAAAACTTCAAATGGGTGAAAATTACTCATTTAATTTGTAACCACTCATTAGCAAATCTTAAATCTGACGTCTGCAGACTTCAGATTTTGACGTATAAAGACGGTCCCCACCCTGAAAGGGTTAAACAAGGATTTCATCTCCTTTCATCAATAACAGTGATTGGCTAATACAACATATTTAAAACGATCATAGTCGTTCTTAGTAGTCAAATGGTTAATTTCTTTTGTTTGTTGCAGGACACTGAGCACAGATTGGATCAATCACTGAGCCAGCTGGGAATCTTTAGAGAGGAGAATGCTAACTGTAAACACGATGTTAACGCCCTAATTAATGTGATTAGCAGCGCCAGAGCAACAGGACAATGGGAGGTTTGTGGATTTATTACCCATCTAGAGTTTTTATTTTCAGTACTATTTTTGAAAACTCAAATACCGTACGGTTTACATGGCCTAAATAGATTATTAAGGATCTCACTGATTCTATTTATTTCCCCTTGCTTTTTTCAGATTGACCATATGAGACTTCGGTCTGTAAATTTTGAACAAGTGTTTGGCTCAATGTCTGAAATAGCTAAGACGTAAGTACTACTGGATGCAGTTTATACTACATGAGATATCTCTACAATAGTGTATATTTTTTATGACAACTATTTTGTGTTGTTTCAAGTTTTTTGAAATTATGGGAATAACATTTTTTCTGCATCATTATTATTATTTTTTGGTAATTGTATGTTATTAATTTGTTATTGTAAATTTAGTGAAAATCAATAAACAAATAATACACAAATTATTTGTGTTCACTTTTCCGTTTTGTTGTGAATGTCATTATACTTTCTGCATGTGCCTATTTGTTGTCGCTACTACCTATAAAACTTTTTAGGGAGTTTATTTCCAACAATACTAGTACAGGATATATTAATTACTCCACACATTATCATTATGTCTACGGCATTTCACAGGAAATCATCTGAGGAAATCCTTGAGCAGCAAATCTCAGATCTGAAGAGACAGCTCAGTGACAGAGATGGAATGGTTGATCAGCTATGTGAAGATCTCAGACGACTACGGGAAGAAAATAAGGCAGCTAATGAAATTGTAAGTATCATCATCTCTCAGATGTTTACAAAGTCAATTTTATTCTTCTCAATGAATAACAATTTAAAAATCAATTCTATCCTTTTGTTGACAGGCCATTTAGATGCTTAAAGATGCTTAAAGCTCTAACTATAACTTTACCATTTAAAGTTACTAGATTTTCACATTTCGCTCTTGCTTCAATCTTATAATAAAATTACCATTTTCAATCGCTGTGCACTCTTCTGTCAAATTAGAATTTGTTCTTCTTATCTCCTTTTTTCCTTCGTTCTAACTTGGGGTCTGATAATTCTTTGATGAATGATTTTGTCTAATAATTTGTGTTATTTACCATAGGGTTTGGAAAAGGACAGAACATTGAGCACTGCTCAACTCACTTTATCTTCAAGTCTTAATCGTGAACAGCAAGCCAGCACTTCAGCCACTGAGAAGGATGTTTCTCTGATTCGTGTCCGCTCTGAACTAAAACAAGCAGAAGAAAGAATAGCAGAACTGAAGAAGGAGGTGAGCTCAGCTTGCTTGAAATATAAGATTGCCTTGTTGGGTGGGTCTTTAGGTGGGTGGCTGACAGGCCCTTTCATAATTTTTATTTATCTTTTCTTTTTAGATCGCGGGTAAGGATTGTCGGGCTATGAGTCTTCAGACAGAGGTGACAGATCTACACAATGAGCTGGCAGTGAGAGAGACTGAGATCTCTAGTCAAGTAACAAGCACAAAAATACTACAGGACAAACAGTCAGACAATGTCCGTCAGGTAGGTAACAGGGACGGATCTAGCTTTTTATTGAGGGTGGGGGGGTCAAAATTTGACAAAAAAATATTTTACTGTAAAGGGGCCGAGGGGCCTGCCCCTGGGGAAATTTTTTATTTCCAATGGTTTTCTCATGCAATGTAAGGCATATTGGGCACTGTCTCTCACTCAGTATATCACCAAATCATATACCCCCTCTCCCCCTTGGATCCGCCACTGGGTAACACAACGTTATACAAGAAAAAGCTACCATTTACGATGATATAATGCATTTAAGTTTGTTAAATAAAGCATATTAGTTTCAATGTACATTATTCCCTTTTTCAGCCTTTTTTCATATATATATATATATATATATATATATATTTGTATAAATTTATCATGATTACATTCAAATATTTGTATATATAAATTATAACCTTTTCGACAATATATGAGAGTAATTGCCTGGTTGCTATCCGGTGACCCCTCAAACCTCAAAGCATCATTTTGCATCCCTGAAAGCTTACTTTAATATTTCCTAATCCTATTGCCATATTGGTATTAGAACCAAAGTTTTCATGAACTGTTTCAACAATATATATAAGGTAGAATTTCTTTAATTTGTCACCCACTTCAAGGAATCTTCATTCACTACAAGTCGAGAATTGTGACAGTTATTTGCAGCTTGTGTTGAATGAATATTTGAATAGTAAATTCAGGCTTGAAGAGATTAAAGCTATAGACCACTCTATGTACGTTTCTGGTTTTAGTTGCACCACAGTTACCTCTACCTCTGTAATCAGCTTGGTGCTTTCTGGGTACAAATGTGTCCCAATGTTTAATCAAATTTGAGCACATTGATTAAATTAAATCACAGTTCTCATCAACATCATCATATATTAGTACATATTATACCTATTGTAATTTTCTGGTGTTACGATCAGATGGTGTTATTTATTTTAGCTGAATCAATATGAGGACTCAATTCATAGATTATGATCAGATTGTGTTAATTATTTTAGCTGGGTCAATATGAATACATGACTGATAGATAAATATCGAATGGTGTGTATTATTTTAGCTGGGTCAATATGAAGACACAATTCGTAGATTACGATCAGAGGTGAACATGGTTCGTGAAGACAAAGAGCGCAGTACACAAGATGCCAGTTTCCAGGATCGCCGTATAAGTCAAGTAGAAAAAGAACTGCAGCAATCACAAGACGAGAGGAGGAAATGTGTCGATGAGGTACTGTTAGTAGTCTGCTCACGTCCCCCATATCTGTTGTTGTTCCTTCTAGACCTGTTTATATATATATATACGCTATAACCTTACAGCGCGGGGATCTACTTTAGTCATCAGAATCTGACGTCTACAGACGGCAGATTCTGATGACTAGAATCGATACCCGCGCTGTAAAAGTAATGTGTACTATGTGTACAGTAATTTTATAAGACACTTCAACACTTTTAGCACCAAGATATTTGATTGTGAAAGATTATACCATTTTTTAGTCAATTAATTTTATTAAAAATTTATGCCACCTGGTGTAAAAATAAGGCAAGAGAGCTCAACCATTACACTGCTATAGTCGCCCAGAATTTTTTTTTTTGAATTTGTTTTTTGATCTGATTTTGATTTGCGCTTCAAATATGGCTAACTGACTGATTTTGTAATATAATGGCTTTTAATTTCAGTTGTTCATCATGCCAAATATCATTTAGTGGGAGACCATACATGCTGCACATTTTATGCAGCAGTGTAAGAGTTAACAGGCTAATCAAACAATGTCACATATATATATATTCTGTACTATTGTGCTAGCGCGCCACGCCATATACACGACAAACACAAATTAAAGAGAAAATACTGCCAGCCATTAGTAGTTTTTAGTAGGTGTACTCCTATCTTGATCTTTCAAAATATTGCATTTCTATACAAGTACATGCACTGACTGTTCACAGATAGGACATCTACAAACAAAGCTACGAGAGAGTAAATCGTCAAGTCATGATAATCATGAGGTGCTGAAGGGTGAGCTGTCACGAAGAGACGAGACGATACAAATGCTGAGGCGGGAAGTCCTCGCTCTACAAGAGAAGAGAGATCAATTTCAATCTGAGGTAATACATGTGGAGCAAAATGTCATTCATTAACCCTTGTTGTGGTTAGGCACCCATTTTATTCCTAATAATTGGGATTTAACCTGTTAATAATACAGATTAAAAATTACTATGTTTATGCTCAGCTGTCAAAGAGATTATTGTTTTAATAATTTGCATGGTAATTGATTATTTGAATCTCCAATAGGCTATGTGAATAAATTTATAATGTGACACCTTAGGCTCATGGTCATGTCACAAAGAAAAATGAATACGACTTGTAAGGTTTTTGTTAAATATGATGTGATGAAGTTGAGATATGATATTTTTACTGCGGTACTTTGTAGAAAAAGTCCTTGGTCTGAACCACAAACTCATTTAATGTTCCCAGGAATTATTATTATTATTTTTTAATTCAAAGGCAAGGTGTTTATTAATCAGTCACATTTAAACTAATCATGATAATCATATGTATGTATTTCAGAAAATTATACTTGAAAAATTGGTATTTATCCCCCTCTTCATTTATAAATCATAAGTATGTAACTAAGACTAAAAATAATAAGTGGTTCTATTTCTTACAATAGAACTCATCATAATGTTGACAAAAAATTGCTTGGAAATATTTGTAAATCAGTTATTTAAAGATTTGTTCAGTCATGTGTTATTTTAATGTGAAAGCACATCACCTTTTTTGTACATGGATAGTGATAAAAGGCACACATAGTCAAATTATTGTAATTGCATTGGTGTAGCTTGACGGATTGGACGCTAAAGTTTATCAGCGTGAACAAGATGTACATCGTAACAAGGATCAGGTGAGAGTGGTCCAGATATCTCCGCCACCCGTCTCCCCATCTACCTGCAGCACCGCACAGCATGCTCAACACTCCAAATACCTGCCTGTGCCTGTGTCATCACACTCTCTAATATGTTTTATCCCATGGCTTTTTATGATGATGCTGAGAATTAAAACATGTTTCTATTGCATAATTTGAAATTTAATGCAATGCGCACAGTAAAATTGATTTTCTAGCTAATTGTGTGACATAACTATAGCTGCTGTACCACCTTTTACTTCATCTGATAAAGTTATTGGAATCCTGTAATGAGAGAACACTTATAAAATTTAAAAGAACTCAGAAACTATTAAACGATACTGAAGTATCATATTTTACCAAGACAAAATTTGCGAAAATTGTGTTTCTAGACACTTGTTTTGTTATGTTTTCAGCATTCATCATAGTCGTTTTGTTTTTCACCCAATCCTCTGCCTTGACACATTTTACCCATAACCTTTTTTTGGGGTGATAAAGCAGTGTTTCATCTAGGATTCAAAAGGGGCATGGCGCCACCTATCATTAGGGGCACCTTGTCATGAAAGCTGGTCACCCAGTAAGGCTTTTCCAACACCCACCCCAATTAAGGGTATAAACAGAATCAGTTAAGTATGTACAGTAGGTTAAACATCGCCAGTTATTACCACTATGTACACAGACCGTTATCAGTTATTGCGTCATAGGTGTGAACGCGCGACATCAGTGATTTGGGTGTTTTCCACAGTCACAATGGCCATGGTTGTGTTGAATATGACACAACAACACTTAAAAAAGGCATTTCACTGTCTGAATGTTAGAAGGGAAACATGGTGCACATGAAGGGCAACATGACATTCAAGAAGGGCAACATGGCGCTCATGAAGGGCAACATGGCGTTCACAAAAGGCAACATGGCGCTGCGCCATGTTAGAATGAGCTAGATGAAACACTGTAAAGGGATGCTGGCTTGCATCAAATTTAATTACTATCAATGCCCAATTTTTAATAAATGCGACACAATGTTTTGTGGGGGTGGAAGGTTATTTCCTATTCGCTAAAATTGCTGTGAATGTGAATTAGCTTGCTTGAGATGAAATACTGTATACCTCATTATATTCACGTCCCATTTAATTCATCGCTATAATTTATGGTCTGGAATGAAATTTATGGTATAAAATGACCTGCTGTCAGACTTGCGCTCACTAAATTTTCTGGACAATAAAATCGCCTGTGACTGATTTTGTCAAATATTTATAATGCTAACTTTAACCCCCAGAGCACTGATCTATTTAATTTAAATTTTCACTCAATTGAAGCTGTGTCTGTAGTGAGATATAGCTTTAAGTGACTGAAATGTATTTGATTTTAAAAAGTTAAGTTCCAATAAAGACAGTCTTTGCAGCCATTGTGTCCTCATCATATGTGGCTTTTGCTCAGCAAACATTTAATGTTGACCCAGTGTTGGGTTAATGCTAGGTTGATATCATAGACTTTGGCCTATCATTAAGTCAGCACTGGGTAAATGTCTCATGTTTGCTCGATGCTTTATGCTATCAGTACATGCAGCTCATATTTTTGTTTTGCATGTGACAGAAGCTATTTCACTGCCTTCTTTCAATGCAGCATAATATGTATTGACATATATGCATGTTTTTATTACATTGAGTTTTTTAGTTAGATTGCATGATCATCTTCAGTATGATTGTTTTGTTTGTTGTTGTCATGTGGTTACCTATCCTGTTTTGATTTTTCTGTGCATTTTATAGCATGCTGTATATATGAACCTGGTTTTGTCATGAAAAATACATAATATCAAGGTTGACTGGAAATAGTGAAATCTTTGTTTTATCTCATTAGCCTTTAACCCTTACAGTGTGGGGATCAACTTTAATCGTCCGAATCTGACGTCAATAGACGGCAGATTTTGACAACTAAAGTCGATCCCCACACTGTGAGGGTTAAAGGCTAATGAGATAAAACAAAGATTTCACTATTTTCAGTAAGAGCAAAAATATTTCTATTGATCGTAGACCCATAACATAAGTATTCAAATGAAGCAGAAAGAGCTGACTAAGACATTTATGATTATTTCAAATAAAAATAACCCTTTGGTCTCCCTAATTTTTACAAAAATATTTCAGCTCTTTAAAGTGCTGATCACATTTATAGCCATTTCAAGCCTTTTTATTTTTCCTTCTGACATGAAAAAAATTCAAGGATAAGTGAGCATTAATTTTGTGTGATTGACATATGTTTTGACCAAAATTATACATATGTATGTAATTTTTACCCATTTTAAGTTGTGTGTCATGATAACTTCCAACAGACACAGCTTCAAGAGGGAGAAAGTCTAGATTCTATAACCTAGTGCTTGAACTGTGCATATCCTGTTCCTATCTATCTGAAAGATATCTACAATTTTATTTTTCAGTTCTGTAGGTGTATTTAGATGCAGTGTTAGATTTATTTTCCCTATAAAATTCTTAGATATTTATAGAGCAAATGCATCATTCGGTGCTTTCTTTCTTTGACTGAAATGTCATCTACAGCAGACCCTAACTAACTAGTGATAGAGGTAGATTGTAATTTATAGGGATTAGTTCAAATAATGTGTTTGTTTAATTACCATAGCTTCAATGTGTATTTTCTATCTAGTTTAATTTGCATACATGCTTAGCTATTGAGATGTTACTTAAATTTGCATACCTGCCACACAGGGTGGTGATAAAGCTCTCCAGTAGACCTAGTCTTAGCACACCTGTCCTAGCAGAATATTAATAGCAGCTTTTTAGTTTATAAATAGTGAGAAAAACTAAATAAGTACTTTATTTCAAGTATTAATTAGTGTATTTTTGGTGGTTTTTAGGCACGCTTCTACACATTACTACATTGCTTGTGTTTTATCCCTGTGTGGGATAATAGATGCATTCATTGATATTGTTTTACTTACATGCATAATAAAAGTCAGTACCATAAAAAATATCAACAATAATTCAAATAGAGCCTCTCTTCAAACTGGTAACAAGCCTCTGCATGCATATTTGGCATGTTATTGACCATTTCAAAAGATGGGGGCGAAAAAAAAGTATCACCAGGACCTTCTAGAAATATTTAATTAAAAAAAATGTTGATGTTTTCGAACTACTTGTACATGCATCTTATTTTTTTAATTAGAGTACTTATCACTAATAAATTTATATAATAACAATAATATTGTAGTCATTGTCAGTAATAATAATCTTCACATCACATTATTGACATTAACCACTATCAAGCTTATTGTTTTCATGTTTTTTTCTGCAATATCTGCTGCTCAGGTTGAAAGATGAAAATAAATTCCGCAATTTGTGTGATTGTGTCAAAACAGAATCACTCCCAGCTGGGTCTGCAACAGCGAGAGCGATGATCCTTGTAATAAAGTCTTTATAAAGTGTAATCAGGCAACCATTAGTGTTGAGCCCTGTAGGCAACGACAACTGTATGATTATAACACAAAATTGATTAAGAATTATCAAGACTTCATTCTCACTTGTCACATCAAGAAGATCATGAAGACTACATCCACATTGTAACTGACCCTACTGAGTGTGAGAATGTCAGGCATATATGTCTCAATGCTGAATCAGTGTCAGATATGTTGGAACAGCATTGGGATAGAGCTAGCCCAGCATGTTATGTTACCTGGCTAAAAACATTCTCTATTTTCAGAAATCTTCCAATAGGCAACTTCGGCCTTATTTTTGTAAAAAAGAACCTCTTTTTACAATGAAATTTTATATTGCAGTCCCAAAGGGCAGAAGAGAAGGCACGTCACCTTGAAAGAGAATTGGCCGAGACGACCCGACGATATGATGAATCTAAGATCGAGGTTAGATATATTCTGTCATTCATAGACAAAACCCATTAACTGCCCATATTTCTAGTCAGCAGCAGTTACCGTTGTTTGCCTTTGCATGGCAGTACACATATTCATCTACCTGATACTCAATGTATCAATCTAAGATTCAGAATATTTAATCTCCCAGTATCTAACGAGTTTCCTATTAAACCATTGACACTCATCTAATGTAGGTATAGAATCTTTTAATATTTTTAAGTGGTGGTCATTTATATTGTTTATACATATTTTAATTGTAGGTGGGGAGTACTGCAATTCCACACCACTGCCCGTATTCTCATACAAGTTACAATACAATATATATCGTAGGCTTCGGATTGGTCCAGATGGCCATCTCCACCAATCTGAAGCATAAAATATATCGTAACTTGTACTAGAATATGGGCCCTGGTATGCTATGTACAGGTGCCCCCAATAATAAATGTCATGCCCCTTCTCGATAAATGTTGGACCAATGATACAGCATGAAACCAGCTTAGGATCAATGTTGAATTTAAAACAGTGACAACATAACTATGTCTTCTTATTATTCTCTTTTCATTTCTAGCTGAACAACTACAGAGAGAAGGCATTAAGTTTAGAAGGTGATCTGCAGACAGTCCGCATGCAGCACGCTGACTCACTCACACAGGTAAGAAAGATCGTCTGAATATATTAGGGTGGGGGCCCTAGGGTAGTGGTTAGCACTGCTGCCTTTCAGGCTAGAGTTAGGGGTTTGGTTCCCGGTCTCGGCGGTTTGAAAGAAACAAAAATGTTTCTTTCCCATCCACGTGTAAAACTCAGTATTGTGGGGAGCCTCCGTGACCAAAAGGTAGCGTGCTCGGCCTCAGACTGCCAGGCCTCGAATTTCGAATCCTGTGTCTGGAGGACAGTGTCATCTCATTCATCTCACCATCCTCAGGAGTTTCTCCTGGCCAAGTTTAGCCTATATGTGCACAAAGGTGGCCTAAAGCCCCATTCATTTCATTTATTAGGTGTCGGAATCAAAAGGGGAACTGAATAAGCCGATTATCAAAAAACTTTGTTTTAGATTAATAATATCGTATGTAGTCATCTGTTTTTAAAATAACTATCCTTTCCATGCATTTAAATGTGGGAATCATATTTGCGATTTCAGCTTTAATAGGACGAAAAGTAGGGAAGAATAATTTTATAGCTACGAGGAAAATATTGAAATATTTTGCGTAAAAAAAATGTTTGTTGTTACATTTTGTTTCCAGGTCCAAAAACTCACCACTAGTCTACAAAAGCTACAGAACTCATCCAAGGACACGCGGGATGCCCTCGCTGCGGAGGTGAATAGTTAATTCTTATTGAGAAACATTACTATACGTAACATTTTATTACGGACTAAATTAAATAATTTGAATTTTAATCCACTTGAAGTTATGTCCGCTACAGTGTTCCACAACTTAAAGTGAGTTTAAATTACCCATATTTGTTTAATTTGTGACAAAGAATTAGCAAATCTACATTTTTATACTCTCCTTTCGTTCCCATTAATAGTGATTTGCTCGACTAAGAAAACAAATTAAAACCAACTGTAGTATTGCCTAGCGCCTAAAGGGTCACATAGTCATATTTGTTTCAGGTGGCGGAACGGCATGACTCGATTGTGAAATTAAAAACTGATACTAAAGAGCTTGAAGTTCAGCACAAGGAGTCATTGGCGACGGTAAACCATCGCGGAGAGGTTATAAGACAGCTGAGGGAGGAGAATAAACACATCTGTAAACAGGTCAGAGGAATTATCCGCAACCTGTGTTTTGATTAACCCTTACAAAACTGATTTTTTTTTGTATAAACCATGGAAACCAAAGGTTTTTTCAATTTGAAATCATCATAAATGTTTTAGTTAGCTCTTTCCGCTTCATTTGAATACTGAAGTTATGGGTCTACAGCCTTTAAAAATATTTTAATTCTTTCAGTGCGGGGATCGACTTTATACGTCAGAATCTGACGTCTGTAGACGTCAGATTTTGACGTATGAAGACGGTCCCCGCGCTGAAAAGGTTAAACATAACTCCAATCGGTCCTTGATGGTAGACAGACTAGTTCAGCCTCTGTTTCAAAATCAGTGTCGAGTCGTAAATGTTGGGCCAACCTTTAACCAGCACAGGGTGACTGCCCACTGCCCGCCAGTCAGATTGACCTGCAAGAAACATAGATATGTCATACCTGTGGATAAGTCGCACCAGGCCAATAATGGAGAAAAAAGACTTATTCACAGCATAATACACAAAATAGGCACATTTGGAAATCAAAAGGTGCTCAGTGCAAATTTATTTTCCTTTTACCTGAGAGTGACACTGACTTTTTATATGGTTATCTGCTCAATTTGTTAAAGATAAATCTTTATGTCATTGCAGTAAAATTGATTTGGATTGTATACATTTTTTGGAATTTGTTTGATTTAAATGTTGAGACATTGCAATGATTTGATGCTATTTCTGTTCAAAATATAATCTGATAATCTAAAGTGTTTTCATATTATTTTACAACTTGTTTCTGTAGGTTGAAGAGGGTCAGGAGAGATGTATTTTACTAGAGAAAGAACTCGCTCGTTGTCAGGAGAGATACCAGGAAGCTCTGCGTGAGGTCAGTAATGTCTTTATTTTAACCCTTGTGCTGCTAGGCCTTTATATATAAGGTTCCAAGCATGTTAAATCTCCCTAAAATTGATCAAATAGTTTTTGTGTTAATCAAATAAATAAATTTTTTGATATGGCCATTTGTCATGAATAGACATGATTTTTGTCAATTAAAGCTGGAAATTGCGATAAAGAGAATTAGAAACAAGCAATTTAGCAGGTGGAGGGTTAACCCTTTCATTGTGGGGACTTGACTTCAAACATCAGAATCTGACATCTAAAGAAATGGTAACACCAACTGAATATGTTTTTTGTTGTTTCCATTTTTGGGCTCAAGATTACTGGTTTTATTGAATGGAGATCTGCATGTATGATCTATGCATGTTTTTTGATTGACAGAGTGAAGAGTTATCGACCAAGCTCCAGGAATCAGATCTCAAGTTTAGTCAGGTATCTGTCGTCCATCGAGGTGAACTGGCCGACCGTGAGGAGCATATCTCCAGACTCAAGTCAGACATACGAGTTCTCGAGGAGCGACTGCATCATAGTCAAAGCCAGGTACATGAAAAGAAAACAATTTATCTGATTTCAATAATAACCCTATAATTTCCTAGCACAACTTATTTTGATTTTTAATATGTTAAATCACATTCATTGAGAATGAATTGGGTATTTGAACAACAAGATTTACAAATGTCTGGTCTTTAATTAAATAGATATGAGTAATTGTCACCCACTTGTAGGTTTTGGGTTGTGGTAGCAAGACAGAAATTCAAATGGGTTGAAATATAAAATAAAATAATTTGGAGGGTAAAAGGCTTAACCATTTCTGTATGGCTGATACTTGTATGTGTTTTAAGCTTGCTTTTAGACAAAAAATAATCTGGTAACTGACATTTTACCAGGAGAAGAGTCACGCTGTTCATCAAGTGCATCACATTCATCACATATGTTTTTTTTCAGGTTGTTAATGATGAGGGGAGACTACATGATTTACAGTCTCAGCTTCACAATCATCAGGAGGACAACGCCAACAAAGACAACGTGATACAGAAATATGAGCTGGACTTGGTTAATGCCCGAGAGGAGCAACGAGTCACAGAAGATGAGGTTAGTTGCTTCGTGTTAGTTAATCTAAGGCTGGTTTAATATTGGACCAGCTTTACAGATAGTGGTCTAACATTAAAGAGGCATTAGTTCAAAGAATTTTAAATAATTCTAAGGAAAGAAATTTAGAAGTCAAGAGAAGATAAGGCAATTACAATTTTAGTATTATTATGATGGTAAATTACATTTAATGGTATGTAAACTTTTGTGTTATTAATTTATTATTGAGAATGTTGTACAGAGTTAACAATATTGTTACTCATTTAAAACTGTTGATAGCATTAGCAAATATGTTTCAAGTGGGTGAGAATTAGAATATGGCATAGGCAGCCATGGGAATAACAATTTCTAGCATATTTCTGGCCTCCCACTTTAGTTTGTCCTGTATTGTTCTCTTGGTGGATGAAAATTTCTCATGGATTTGAGATTTCCTGCTTTTTTCTTCCTGATCACTTCTCATTCCTAGATAGAGCTGCATTTTTAATTCCGCCGGAGCGTATACATTTTCAAACAAGTTTTAACCCTTTCACTGCTAAGCGCAACAAAAGTTGTTTTTCATCTGTTTTATTTGATGATTAAATCACTGTAATTGGGAATACATGTATAATGAGTGTTGAAACATTAAGACTCATAAATGTTTGGTCTCAAGTTGAACAAATATGAGAAATTTTCACCCATTTGAGTTTTGTCTCTCTGCGAGACTCAACTGATAAAAGTGGAAACAGCTAACTAAGACATTTATGATGATTTCAATTTAAAGAAACCTTTAGTCTCCATAGTTTATAAAAAAATATCTCAGCTTTGTAAGGGTTAACAGATAGTCAGATAGAGATTGGTTGTCTATGACATCAATGTCAGTTTGTACAGTACACCAAATACTGGATGGTACCACATAATAATTTTATTATTGTGTCGTAACAGCTTCAGAGACGGGAAATCAGTTTACAGCAGCTTGAAGGAGATCTACGTCTGGCCCGTCAACAGTACCGTGAAGCGGTCGAGGAGAATGGGAGACTCGAGGCGAGGATACAGATGACCAGCATCAACGCTCAAAGTGAACAGGATATTCTCTCAAATGAGGTCAGCTGCTTTTTCTTATCTTTGCAACATTCTGTGTTTAACCTTGTAACTACCATACAAGTTATTCATTGTAAGCTGTGAAAATTCCTACCACACTAAAAGAAAAGTACCCGTTTAGAAAATACCCAAGTGTAGTATAGTAGTCCACTTGTTTAGCCCCCCCCCCCCCACCCCTCCCGATCTAGTGACAATTTGTAATGGTTTGAGTTGCTGAGAAATGGTTTGAGTTGCTGAGAAATGGTTATTTTGTTATCATATGTATATCAAAATAGCCCTCGATGACAATATTTTGATAATTTTATTACCGTATTTTCTTTTTTTTCTGTACTAAACATGTCGCATTTATTTATATGATAACGAAAGAAATTATGCTAGATTTTTTAACTGACAAATTCTTACACAGGTAAAGAGGCGAGAAGAAGTTATTCAACGGTTGAAGATGGAACAAGTAAAGCACCAAGAAGTTATCAGCAAATCAGAAGAAAAGGTATTATTGTTTTTTCATCAATTGAGCAATTATTTCATGTATGAATTACCTAGGAAAAAAATTACTTACTGTTTTATATTTTTTGTAGAGAAAAATATTTGTGGTTTTTTTTAGTTTGAAGTGTCATTTCGAATAATTAAAAGTTGTACCTACATTACATTGTGTCTTGCTACAGCTTTTATTTTTTCAAAATCTTGTTCAGTTAACAATAAGATTTAAAGTGTCTTTTTTAGGCTATTTATTTTGACCTTCAAACAACAATTTGAAGGAAAAATGAGTATTCAAACTGTTTATTTGGATATATAGTTCGATTTAAATTGTACAAATGTAAGTAATTTTTCATCCAATTGAAGTTGTGGGTCGCGGTAGCGAGACACAACTTCAAGTGGGTTCAAATGCAAATTCTATAATTGAGGGCTAATCTGTTTAACAATTCAGGATTACTTTGTTATCATTGATGAATTATCTTTGAAAGCAAGCTATTCGTCTTTTTTCAGCTCAATCAACAAAGTCACTCAACAACTCAGTTACAAAATCAGTTGAGGATGTGTCAAGCTGAGGTCAGTTTGTCTGCTTATTGTCATTTAGTGGTAAATAATATACTGTATCCCCACGCATTAACGTGCATGCATTTATATTTGAAGATGCACTTAGTTTTACATAAAAATAATTTTTTAATTTCTTCTAATTCTTTAAAATCTTAATTATTTGATTAATTTCAACCAAAAATAAACTAAACTCTTGTTAGTAATCACTGACTGTTACTCTGAAGTTAACTTGCGGGAGTAACTCCAGGCAATAGGTGTTGACACCATCTAGCTGTTATATCACACCTTATTATATATCCACGCTTTTCAGCTATCACACCCATGCACTATCACTTTGACGACTTGAACTGTCAGCCATCTATAATATGGAGTAATTCTCTCCTAATATCTACCCATTATTGTATAAAAATAATAATGTAGTTTGTGTTTATGAGCAACATCATAAATTATTTAATTATTATGGACATATAATAGTAAGGGTTTCTATAACTCAATACATGTCAATATTATTCTCACCTGCAGTATATGTCTGAGCATTGAGTTACACAGTAGTGTGTTTAGTAAATTTTGAATTTAAGTGCATGCACGTAGTATTCGAATATAAGTGCACTTATAAATGAACATGAATATTTTTGGAAGCCGTACCTAAAACAGTTGATTTTTTACTTATTAGTGCATGCACGTTTATGTGTTATTGATAAACACTTTTGAATTGCATAAATGCCCAGACTTATTACACAGTATATAGTTTTTTTTTCAATCTGACCACATTTTTTTATAGGTGGCATCAAAACAGGACACAGTGAGTGGTCTAGAGGTGCAGCTATCAGACCAGCGAGCTCAGACGACGGCTGGTAAGAATGAGATACAGAGGCTGGAGGAGCAGCTGAAAGACCTGACGATGGACCTCTCATCAAGTCAGGCAGAGTCTGACAACCTACAGAGAAACGTAAGACTTGTTCAGAGCTTTGAAAAACCCATTGGTTTCGCGACCATTAACTGTAAAGGCACGTTTATATGAACCTAAAGAACAAAGATTTTTTTTCAATTTGAAATCATCCTAAACATCTTGGTTAGCTCTTTCAGTTTCATTTGAACACCTATGGTGTGGGTATAGTCATTATAAATATTTTACTCTTTCAGTGCGGGGGTCGACTTCAGACATATCATACGTACTGACGTTTAAAGTCGGTCCTCGCGCTGAAAACTTAAACTTGGTATCCTGAGTGAAATAAAGCAAAGAATGCATTCATGTTTTTTTCTCCAGTTACAAATGAAGGATGAGCTGGTCCATCAGCTACGATCAGACGCTGAATCTCTCCAGAGACAACAGAGAGAAACATTCTCGAAAATAACAACTCGTGACGAGGCCATACAGAAACTAAACACAGAGGTCGGCAAATTACGAGCATTCAGGCAGGACAAACTCTCAGAGGTGAGAATTTGTATTTTCTTAAAACACTTAACCATTTCAATTTAATCACGACTATAGTCGTTTTCAGTCTGTTTTATTACACAATTAAATTACTGTTATTTAGAATGTTTAAACATCAAAATTTGCAAATAAATTGTCTCAATTAAACAAATATGATTAATTTTCACCCACTTGAAGTTGTGGGTCGTGGTAGCGAGACACAACTTCAGGTGGTGTAAATTTATATTCTATAACTGACCGCTTCAAGGTTTAAAATGAATCTTTTCAAAATTCATTTACCTTATTTACTCTACTAAATGTCCATATTCCAATAAACTCCAACTCCCCTGAATATAAAATTCACGATCATGGTACACTATATGTACATATAAAAAACTAGTCTAATAACCTCGGATTAAATCATCGTTTACTCATACAACTAATTATTCTTATTATAGTTTTTATATTACCAATTTATCTAGCTACAATAACTATATTACCTCGTTAGATTCAGCGGCAATCGGATACGATTCGTAAGCTTCAGGATGCACTGACCCAGTCACAGGTGGATCTAGACGAGACGAGGCGCAGAGCTGACGAAGATGTGAGTAGCATGGTTAGCCGCCTTGGTTAGCCCCTTTCTCATCTCATTTATGCACCTCCTAGCTTATTTTTTTTAATAAAATTGATTTGATAAAAAATGAGATATATTTACCATCACAATAGGGATGTTGTAAGCTTTATTTTGGGATAATATACAGGGCTACCATATTTCTTAAATCATGATCTTTGTATTCACCTTGGGATGGGAATAAAGGCAGCAGTAAATAGTTTGGTTCTGTGAGGGTTTATACCTTAGAGCTATTAATTGCACATTTCAATCAGTGTAAATTTACAGTACTTCATCCAATCGCACTTCTTGATACACTCCTGGTAAAATTTAGATGTACTTTTTTCTGCACTCCAACATTTTGCATACAAGAAGGCCTGAAACTCCTTGGGCATTTTTTATTACTTTTCATAAATCTGGTATAAACCCTGTCCCTGAACCCTTTTTTGATTAGTGACCACAAGTCGGATTCTGATTAGTCAAACGATGGTCCAACCGATCTATTTGTAAATAACTCTGGGATTCCTCCTGTATTCTTTTTACATCCTTGCAGCACCAATTTTATTAATTCCTATACTTTGTTAACCATATCATATACATATTGCTAGTAATTTTATTATCAATGACTATTTATAAATGTAAGCTGACTCATTCTTTGTTTTCTTTTCTCTTTAATTTCCTGGTTTTGGCACACTCTGGGGTTATGGTAACAACTGATAAATTACCTCATATCTGGCATGCCTGCATGTACCCCCCTCGTACCCTCCCATGTACCACAATCATTGTGATCACTCCTATAACTCTCTGCATGTTTACAGTATTTACTTCTGGTATATGTTCATATGTTGCCTTTTATATCCTCACAGTTCTATAGTTCAAGAAATGGGTTTCCATTTTAAATCATCCTCATATTTAAAGCATACAAGCCACAACAAAAACGAGAGTTTTGCACCATGCCTAATTAATTAGACTTTACGCAACAAAGTATATCTTCTCTGTAAAAACTGTTTGATCTCAAATTTATTTTGTATTAAAATGTATCTGTCATGTCAAGTACCGGTATATTATTATAACAATCATGCATGCCATTCATAAGCCAGTTAGCATGACTCTAACTAAGTCTTAAATGTTTGTATCTTGTCACATTAAAATTAACAGTCTGATGGTGTATTGTCTCATGTACTTTATTATCTAATAAACTTAAACCTTGGTCATTTCTATTTTTGATATATTTTAAACTGAAATTGCTCAAGCAATTTTAGCTTTACCTGAGATTGAAAAACATATATATATATATATTTATGAAGTTTTATGTGTGGTGATTTTGACATTTACATTACATTGTCATGCTTTAACAATTCTTTAGTTATTGTGTCCACATTTTTATCATCCAAAAATATCATTATAGTGAAATATAGTTCAATATAGAATTAGTTCAATATAGAAACTGCATTGTGAAATAAAGTTATTAAGAATATGTGCTTCTTCATAAAATTTAAGAATTCTCTACCTGGTACATTTTTTTATTCTTTAAGAAATTATCTTAGCTATGTGTAACAGTGTTGAAACTGCCAAGCCCGGGGACCGAACCACCAACCCTGACATCGTGATGCCTGAGTGCTACGAATCTAGCCAAAGAGTCGACTCATTGGCCAGAGTAGTAATCACTCCAGTCCGTCATACACACACCCGGCTACATACTCCCCTCTCAAATATCTGCTCGTCCCCGAGCAGCATTCAACACACTCGTGGGTTGAATTCTTCAATTTTCCTGCATACCTCATGCATTTTTTTACTGCAACCGTGTTGGCTACAAACCTAGAATATCCTACTAGGGCACTACGGGCCAGAAGAACCGACATTGGGCGCCATTGTAACAGTGTTGAAACTGCCCAGCCCGGGGACCGAATCACCAACCCTTGCATCGTGATGCCTGAGTGCTACGCATCTGGCCAAAGAGTCGACTCATTGGCCAGAATAGTAATCACTCCAGTCCGCCATACACACACCCGGCTACATACTCCCCTCTCAAATATCTGTTCGGTCCCCGAGCTGGGCAGTTTCAACACTGTTACATATGCTTAGATCATTCAAAACTGTAGTAAGTAATGGTAATGCAAAAAACTATAAATAACAACAACCAATGTAGCACGCTTATTAACTTTTTTAAGTGCTAAGCACCATAATCGTTTGTGACTCATTTCATTTGCCGATGAAATCACTGTTACTGGAAATGAAATAAGCATTTAAATATCAATATTTGTATATGTGTGGTCTCAAATTAAACAAATATGAGTAATTTTCACTTTAAGTATTGTATAGCGATAGCGAGACACAATTTCAAGTGGATGAAAATTCAAATAAGATAATTTAGCAGGTAATATAACATCCACTATGATATGATGTCATATAATATGGCACAACCTTAATGGATCAGGTTCTAGTCTTTAAAGCTAATGTTACAGTATTCTGATACAGTGGATAAAAAGATACCATGAATGCAATCTATCTTTTCAAGCTTTTATTTTTATCATATAAAATTTTAAACGTCACAGATTAATTCCTGGAGAAAAGTCTGATGACATAGTAGTATAAATATCCATTTGTTGTAATTGTAATTATTATATTGTAGATCTCCCACCGTGACGACGTTATTAAGCAGCTGCGTGACGACCTGGGTGAATCACAGTCACAGTACACACACTGCTATGATGAGGTAAGATTATCTACTAGCATTTCAATATTAACCTTTTCGAGGTCTATATACATCAGATTCTGACGTCTAAAGCCATCCACGCACTAAAAGAGTAACATATTTATAATGGCTTCACACCCATAACATAGGTATTCAAATGGAGCTCCTCTTTCCGCTTCATTGGAATACCTGTGTTATTAGTCTACAGCCATATAAAGTCTTTAGACGTCAAAATCTGATGTCTAAAGTCGACCCCTGCGCTGAAAGGGATATGTCAAAGAAGCTGGTTTTCAAGCAAGATGTACTTTCAATTCTTCTTTTCCAAATATGAGTCATTGTTTTTTTCAAAATCATCACCATGACAAAATAAATGTTGAAAAAAGTCCACTCTGCTTTTGAGTGTGATCCTCAAAAAGTATGACTTTCTTCCTTGTGATCATGCTGAATGAGATCCACGATCATATTGTCAGCTGAACTCCAATCTAACATATGACAATGATCAAATGTTGGTGGTATGCTGGCCCAGCTGGCCCATGTATTGTGTTGTTGAACTACTGAACCGGAAAAAACGTATATAATTTGTCGCTTTAACCTTTTGACCACCAACGTTCACTTATTAACCCTTAAAGTGCTAAATTTATTAATTTAAATTCACACCCACTTAAGTTTTCTCTCTTTCGCGAATCACAAATTCAAGTAGGTGAAAATTAATCATATTTGTTTTATTTGAGACCAAACAAATTTTGATGTTTAAGCACACATTTCTTTCCCAATAACAGTGATTTGATAGGCTAATGAAACGGACTAAAAACGACCATATTCGTGCTTACCGGTGTAAGGTTAAATATGAATGCTATGGCATTCAGATTATAAAACATGGATTTGGTGGTGAAGAGGTTAAATGGTAGGACAGGTGTGACATCTCTGAATACAGGTGATGTATAACCAAGCAATCTGTGGGGGACTTGACGTCACTGCTGTAAGACAACACAGTCTACAGTATCAGTACTAGACCTGATTTGTCTGGTCTGGTCAAGGAAATCTCAGGTACAGCATAATAAAAAATAGATTCCCATGCAATTTTCATCATACACCATTACATGATCTCTCCAAGCTATTTAGATTACTATTATCTGGTTGTTACTGTACTTTCCTACTTGTCACCTCAGCGAGAAGTCTGTTGTTGACTGGCAATTTAAAACCAAATGACGTCATTTCGTTGGGTACATGTCGAGATTTACGCTTGTGCTTTGTTATTAAGATTTTTTGTTCATTTGTTTTTTTATTAACCATTTAAACACCGTATTACTAACCAATTGCATCAGATTATTTTGAACAATAATACTTGTTGTAAGAGTAACAGTAGTGTACGTACTTATGAAAAAAAAAATTATCGAGATTTATCAAAATAAGCAATATTGGAATATTAGATTTTTCAAGTTTTGAAGAAAAATGTCATTGTGAAACGTGTTTTTTTTCGGACATGGGGTAGCTGTGCTTATACTATTTGTGGTCCTTTGCGTTAAAATTGTAATAAATAGAAATCAGAAATTTGTATCCAAAACCTGGATTGGCAGAAAAAAAAACATTTTACTTTAAAAAAATTTAGGCTTGGTCAGAAAAAAGTCAATAATTTTGTCATGTATGTATTTTAACGTGATTTATCTCTAACCAAAAAAATCTTGGGCAAATAGGTCCATTTTAGACATGAACAGTTAGTAAAAAGACTTTTATTTTGAATTTGAAAAACGTTGTTATTACTTCAAACACTATTGAAAGAGATCAGTTGACATGTCTAGTGTACTGTTAGTTTAATCTATAGGCATAAAAAAAACAAAGTCAAATTAAAAATGATCGCATGATTTTCGACGATTTCTCCGTGAATTTTCAACCGATTTCCTTGAAAGTTTGCAAAGGCCATTTGCTATTCAAATCCTAACAGCGGTACAAATTTCGCAAAATTATACCGATGGGTTAAAACAACAGACTAAGTGTGCTAAGTGACATTTTTGGCCTTAAGAATAATAACCTGTTAAGTCACCTATAATATGTATAAAGTTTGAATTTATTCCAAATTCAGATTAAAACAACAGATCAAGTCGACTTAGCACATTGTTATTCTCGTGGTAAGGAGCACATATCAGCATAATATCTGTCCAACACAGGACCAAGGCGACTTGACACATTGTTATTCTGGTGTTATATGCTTAAATGGGCTTTGCTTCTGGGACAAAAACGGTTCAAGTGCACTTAGCGCATTTTTATTCTGAGACATGTGGAGACAACACAGGGAAAATGCCTGGACTTAGTTCATTTTTGATCTAGGAACAATCTCTGCATATTCTGTGTTCCTGGAGTAACAATAAGCTAAGTCAACTTTGTGTGCTGTTGATCCCAATTTTGCTTCTGATCTACTGTCAAATTCCAATCGCTGTGTGTTTCATCAGTATAAGTACAAGGCTACTTGCTGATAAGTGGATTTAGCAGACTAGTTCTAAGCAAAAAGATAGACACAATTTCGCTGTCAAGTCGACTTGACCGACTATTGTTTTAGACCATCGATACTTAATATTTCAAAACTTAGACCATTAGCCATGCAATACAATTCTAGAATTGGTTTAATGGGGTTATAGAGAGATGTTGTAATTTTAATTTACTACATGTCAAATGGTCTTACTTTTGTTACAAAATTTTCAGGGCTGTTAGGATTTGAATGGAAAATGGCCTTTGCAAAATTTCAAGAAAATGTAGGCTTAGAATTGACGGAGAAATCGCCGAAAATCATGCTATCCTGGTTGATCATATTTAATGGGTATAGTCTACGTCTAATCGAGCATAAGTGCAAGATTTCACTTTTTATGTTATTACTTTCAAGCGATTTTTTCCAACATTGATCTATGTCAAATACAAAATGTGTTTAGGTGATGCGAACTCACTTTTTCCATCAGTCAAAAAAGTGCCCCCCCCCCCGATTCTGACGCCACTGCTAACCATTAAAACGCCGAAGGTAAACAAATTATTCAAATGTATAGGTAATATTTCAGTCCGGCATTTCCGGTTGAAAAGACACACTGTATTCTCCCTTTAAATTCTGGAAGTGTGTCTCCTACTTTTCGGGCATGCTTGAGAGTTTCTCAATATAAACATGTCAACAACCACTGTGGACATAATAAAAACGCTGGCCCAACATTAAACCACCGTGTTTGCTGCGTTGTAACCAAACCGTTAGCCCTTATCCTGCAGATCACGACTTTTGTCTTTTTTAATCTGTTTTATTAGTCGACCAAATCACTGTTATTTGGAATTAAATGTGTGACTAAACATCAAGGTTTGCAAATATTTGTGCTCAAATTAAACAAATATGAGTAATTTTCAGCCAATTGAAGTTGTGGGTCGCGGTAGCGAGACACAGCTTCAAGTGGCTGAAAATTTAAATAAATTAACCTAGCAGGATAAGGGTTAAACTGTGTAGGGGCCTATCACACTTACTGTGGTTTAACACGTTAGGCGTTCGTTTCAATACAATAGGTCACAGCTCAAATAAAGTTAACTTGAGAAATTGTTTCAATCCAGCTAAAATAGGGCGAATTAAACTTTATTATATTACATTGCAGACAATTTTATAAAAATCCAGCAGTTTTTTATTTCTCAGCTGGGATCTGTGACTGCTATTCACAGTTTTAAGTGAATAAACAATTTCCAGAAATACGGTCTGATTCTCTGAAACAATATTAAATAGAACAAAATACATGTGTATGAACAAGCCCTGCGGTTGCCTTAGATTTCACCTGACATATGGCTTTTTATGAGTCAATGCTGTATTAGCGTGGTAGAGAGTGAACCATTGTTATATTTCCAATGGTCAACATTGCAAAATTATTGTGGTTTTGTTTTTGCTTTCAAGCTAAATGTTCAAAATGGGGACTAAATAATTATCTGATATGTTTATTTTCCGGCGATGAGAGTCTGAAAATAGTGCACATTGCATATCAGCTTTTAAGCATGTTAACGATAAAACGTGACTTCAGTGAGCAAGTTTTTAAATAGTTAACCTCGATTTTGTGAAATCTGAATATTTTTCACACTACTTGAAATTCACGTCGTGGGAGAAAATTACAATTAAAGAATTCAAATGGCGGTTAAAGGTTTCCAGATATTATTTTAACAATATTTGTCACTTTTAGGATAATGAGGAATTACCAGCAATTACACAATTAACACAGATCAGGAATTAGTTCCGGCCGTGTTGTACACTTCACTGCGACAATTTATGTCAAATTATCACGTAAGCCGATTTGACCGATTAACCTTCTGGGGCCCATGTGCAAGTATTGTATTTCCCTGTTTTACCCCTTGTTCTGCTAGGTCCGTGTACATATTGGCTACGGATTGAAGCAAATTTTAAACAAAATAAAATGTCACAACTCGATTAAATAGTTTGTAGTACATGCTGATTTAAAAAAATGAGTCTATTCTGGTCTTCGTCTCTCTTTATTTTTTATAGATAGAATTACTTTACCTTATTGAAAGCTTAAAATCACGTCAGCAATTACGGCTTCAAAATGATAAAAACAAACTGGAAATAATTCAACATAAAAGCGCTAGCCTCGTCTTAAACAATATTGGAAATCGATCCTTAAAATATCAACATTGGATAAATAAGGAAGAAGACCAATCTTTTTTGTGATTCTAACGTTTAATAGGTCAATTAGCGGTTGTCAATGTAGGACTTCACGCTCACATTGATTGGTTCCATTACAATCGCTGGGCGGCGCCGAACCCACTTTTCACGGTTGGAGTTTGAACGGGAAATGACAGTGCCCACATCTCAAGTAGAACACCCTCAGGTTTTGTTTTGGCGAGTGTGACTTCAATTGACAGTACTAATTGGTTTTACCCGAACCATTGTTTGTGCAGACCGCTTAGATGGAGCGAAACACTGACAGAACAAAAATGACAAAGAAGGTGTCAAAAGTGATAATTGACTATTATACGGGTGTTACTTAGCAGACTCTGAAGGGGGAGATTTATGAAGGATTGAAAAATGTGTGTGTATACATCTAAGCCTACGGCAGCTTTGTTGCAGTTTTTTGAACAAGTTTTGATTGGTGATACTTCGATAATATTATCCAATAAAATGAATCAGAAAAACGCTATAAGACCTATAAACCCTAGTATAGTGAAACCTTCTGATTTAAATTTTCACCTATTCATAAACTTGAATTTTGATCACGTTTTTGTCTTTCAAAAACCCACACAGCTGATAAAACTATTGGAAAGTATTTTTTCGATAAATGCGAATCCGCGTCAAAAAAGATTTCCAATAGCCGACATTATGCAGAACACCCTGTGAGACCATCCACTCCATCAAACACAAGACTATTAACCAATATTGGTTTAATGTTGGTCCGGTGTCGTAGACGTTGGGCAAACATTACACCAGCATTGGTTGAACTCTTGTGTTTGTTGTGTCGCATATCTTTGAATACAAAACTGATATTTATGATGTTCAGTCACAGAAATCATTTGTAAAAAAAGGATAGAAAACTACTTTGTAGTTGGAGAAGTAAATAGGTTTTTATCCCAGAAAACGTCGGTCCAACATTGAACCAACCTTGGGTCAACGTCTCGTGTTTGCTGGGATCACACAGCTTTGTTCACAACCAACGCTGTTGCAATGTTGGGCCATCGTCCGCGATGATGGCCCAACATTATATAAACATTGGGCGACCATCCCGTACGAGCTGAATGAATTTCGCTGATTTCTCGCTAATTTTTCAACAATTATCATCAAATTTTACACACTATTTTCAGTCATCCGGCGACTACCCTGAAAATTTCGCGAAGTTATGATAGATATTTCAGAATTAGACCATTTGACATGTAATGAAATTCCGACACATAGATAATCATGATAGGGGGGCCTAATTGGTTTACAGAGCGCGACATTTGGCCACAGTTGTTACATTTAAATAGACTAAGTTTTAAACTATGCAATATTTTTCCATGATATGCTCGGGTTAGTCACCGCATCACCCGAAAATAGTGCTTGTACTTTTCAAGACAATTGCTTGAAAATTGACTGAGAAATCAGCTAAAAACATTCACGGTTTATGTGAAACCTACTATAATCATATAAATCTTATGTAGAAAAAAAGCGATAGAAAACTATTTTGTTATTGGAGAGGTAAGATAGGGAGTTTAACACACAGCTCTGTATCACACGATGACGTCACCGCTCATTACAGGGGAACAATCCCCTTTGACCCTTTGCTGACAAGTAATCCTACGACCTGGGGCCCATCCCACAAAGGATCTTAAAACTTAGATCATCCTTACTTTCTCTTATTTCCATTACAAAAATTAGGATCATCCTAACTTTTCTAATGCAAATAAGAGAAAGTTAAGATTATCTTAATTTTAAGATGTTTAGTGGGATGGGCCCCTGATCCCAGCAAACGCGACAATTCTACCCAATGTTAGACCTTGGTCAAACATTGGGTAGATGTGTCCTGTTTGCTGGGATGTAGATCTGCGACGCTGGCCCAACATTGTTCCAGCATTGATTTAATGTCGCTTGTTAGTTTGGTATTGTGATTAGCTCCCCGTCAAGCACGAATGTTGAACCAATGTTGGCTTAATGTTAGGCAATCGTCTTCGACGCTGGCCCAACATTACGCCAACATTGGCTCCAGTCCCGTGTTCACTAGGTCACTGTTTGTCTCTGATGAGTGATCACACATCACGATATGACTGACACCTGGTGAACGATGAGTGATCACACATCAAGCGCTGACTGACACCTGGTGAGCGATATCCTCATCCAACGTTGGCCCAATTACGGGATAACGTCTGCAGACTTTCGCTCGTAATAATTAAGCCACCTTTGTCAAACGTTCGCTGTTTGAGTTTTTGCCACTCGCTTATTTTCAAACAATGTCAAACAAACTGAAGCAGCTAATTTTAATTGTACAAGAAAAGGTTTAGTTATATTGAAGTCCCAGGCTGTAATTCTAGCGTTACCCTGTTTATAAATTGACTCCATAGTTTACAATTTACTGCATGTAATATGTCAACTCAGATCTGTTGAGATTGTTTTGAAAATGGAATAAATACGACTATAGCGGAGCTTAGCGCTGAAAGGGTTAAATAGAGGCAGGGGAGTAGTGTGGAGATGACTATTAAGCGGCACCAGCGCTGAAATATTTTTGTGTAAACCATGGAGACCAAAGTGTTTTTTCAATTTGAAATCATCATAAATGTCTCTCCGCTTTATTTGAATACATATGTTAAGGGTCTACGACCATTATAAATGCTTAATTTTTTCAGTGCGGGGATCGACTTCAGACGTCAGAATCTGACACCTATGTGACGTCTATAGACGTCAGATTCTGACGTCTAATGTCAGTCCCCGCGCTGAAATGGTTAAACAGCCCCTGCTTATTTTAACCCTTTAACCGCCTGTGTCGAATATATTGCGTTTTTCACTCAATTATTACCACATTCAGTACCGCCTTTTAAGCATGTTTAAGCCATAATGTGACATCAATCAGCACGATTTAAAAAGATTTGACATCCATTTTGTCAAATCTGAATAATTTTCACTCACTTGAAGTTGTGTATCGCGTCAGCGAGACACAACTTCAAGTGGGTGAAAATTCCAATTGAATAATTTGGCGGTTAAAGGGTAAAACCTTCGTAGTACTTATTTATTTATAGCTGTAAATTACACATTGACCGTATCACATTTATCAAACCCACCAAACACGATAAATTTGCCCGATGGTGATTCAATGGTGGGCCATTGTCGCAAACGGTGAATGTGAATGTCTTGTGTCTGCTGGGAAAAATATTCAAAAGCGTCTTTGGCTGGGTGAGTTTGTTTTACACTTGAATAACAAATATACGAATTCACTAGTATCAGATTTCCCTCTTGAAAAATAATTGCGTTTTAAACCACTCATGACCTTTACTTGACCTTTGGCACTCACTGCTTGACCTGGGCATATTTGAATAAAACCTGCGCCACTGGCTGGCATCTCTCTACCATACGCTAAGAATGCAAATTGGGTCTTAGGTTTCCCGAACTTAATCACATTTTTAATGATTTTTGGAGCGGAAAAGCATATACTTTATTGGCTAGAATTACATTGTTAATTTATCAATCACGGATATTCGCTCAAATAACCGTTTTTAAGGGAATTATTGGTTCAATCTCAAGTTCGCGATGTTTTGTAAACATTTAACAGATGTAGGCCTAACTGTACATGGAAATGAAACGTAGCATTAAAGGGACTGTCCCACGTAATATTAAAGGGACTGTTCCACCACCAAGTCTTAAATATTGTTGTCAGAAAGTCTTAACTTGCATGATGCATTAACAGTTCTTAATTTTATGATATAGTTTTAATATATCATTAAAATAAAAATTTTAACAATAAAAGTTAAAATTTAATGACCGGATAGGTGGTGGGCTAGTCCCTTGAAACATGAAGTAATCAGATGCTAGGCTAAAAATGCTGATGATTCAAAGTTAACATAATTTTACCATATGTACAATCGTAATTAATGAAATGGTACCTCATAACCTCTATATTTCAATGGATTAGAAAATGTTCTCAAGTTATTTTATTATTATGCTACGCGTTATGATACGTATATGTGACATCGGAGTTTTGAAGGTTAATTGTCACGTGAAATACGTAACCTGTAATTGAAAAGTCCCAATTAACAGTGGTAAACATTTAGTTTTTAGTTTGTCTGGCCCTAATTACTGATGTGACGCCGTATCATCAGCACCACAGCGGCACACGTACTGAGCCGTCTATCAGTCTGATTCTGGTGGTTGACACTTTACTTGCTAGTGACGGGAATTTGCCACTGAAAAACAAGGCAACAAATAGTTCAATTTTAAATTGGTTTTAATTTTTCATGAAAGTTTCGAATCTAGCGAATGCAAAACGGCAGCTGATATCAAAATAGCACATAACTCTTATAGCGCTGAAATATAAACCAAGAGATCAAAGGGTTTTTTTCAATTTGAAACCATCATAAATATCTTTCCGCTTCATTTGTTATGGGTCTACGTTCATTATACATTTTTTACTCTTTTATTGCGAATATAGACTTTAGACGGCATATTCTGCAGACTTTAGTCGATCCCCGCGCTGAAGGGGTTAAAGCGTCTTAAAAAGGTAATAGGCTAGATGGTTGTAAGACATAAGACATACAGTATATGAATTTATTTCATTAGATCTTTACATACATGATGAACATGATTTATAATCGCTCCCGGGCCTACTGGGTTAATGAAGTGTAATTCATGATTTGTTGTTAGTTTTGCTGATGCATTATATATATACTGCCGGACAGAGGCAAACAGCAGTAACTGCTTATTTTTAAAGTAGGCAGTTACTGCTGTTTATTTATTTATTTATTTTATTTATTAGGCTATATATACATAATTTTATGCAGTAGTATTGTACAAATATGCATTATTGAAAGTAAAAATGTGTACATTAGGATGACAAATACAGGTGACCAGCACCCTTACTATGTTTGATATTCAGGATAAAATTTCATATACACTTGAATTCAAGTTAAAGTGTAAAAGATAATTTGTATATACATATTATATAAAATGTATGTTTCCCGCTCCAAAATGCTCGGCAGAATGAGGACAGGAAATGCCTGCTACGGCTCCACAATATTGACCTTCACGCTCTGTGAGGTCAGCTAGGGGTGGTATACTTATCAGCGCAAAACATTATGTCTATCCTGCTGTTATGGAAAAACGTCCGTCATATCTGACTAGTTCACGGTTTTTAATTACGTCAACAACCGCTTTCAAGCTATTTATCGATGCATTTTAGTTTGTCAAATATCATTAGAAGCCGTCATTATCTGGATTTGTGGATTCAGTCTTTACGCTTCACCTGCTCAATTATTTTTTAATCAATTGACAGCTTTCACTTTAGTGGCCATCAAAACATGACCATTCTTATCAGCGGTGAACTAATTTAGCGAGTTTACAATTCAAAAATGTTATTTAAACCTCCCCATTATGACTAAAATCTCGTTTCCTCCGCGCTAATTTCCAGATACGCCGTACAAATAAGCACGTTTAACTGGTAATTAACCCTTTCAAGTCTGAATTTAACATCTTCATCCACTACAAGCCGCGAATTGCTGTCGCAATTATCGATTTATAGTGGATGAAAATGATTTGAAGTGGTTGAAAAATTAAAGAAAATTGCAATGTACTGGTAAGCCAGTTTCGTGGAAATTTTCATACTGAAACCCTTGGTTGTAGGAAAATTAAGTCTGTTTTCAGGGATGTAAAATGCTGCTTTAGTGCATCGTGAGGACTTAAAGAGTTAACTCTTTAACTGCCAAAGTATATAAATTAAAATTTCACCCACCCTTCGTCCCTGGATTTCTGGATGTCCAACGTAGTAAGGGTGCTGGTCACCAGTTTTTGACATCCTAATGTACACAACATTATTTACAATTGCATATTTGTATTTTAAGCTATAGATTTTTGTATGTAAAGCATAATCAAATTTATTACCGAGGCTCGCATTATAAATGTAACGTCGGAATCTGACCTCCAGTAAAATATTTATAACGACCGTAGACCCATAACATAAACTAAGGTATTCAAATGAAGCGGAAAGAGCTGACATTTTGTGATGATTTCAAGTGATGAAAAACTATTCGTTTACATGGTTTACATGAAATATTTCAGCGCTGAAAGCGGTAATGTTTCCAGCAAGCTTCAAACTAAATAAAATGCACCTGAGATTTATAAAATAGTTTGTCGTAAATTCTCCTGAAAATGGTCATATTATTAACCTTCAAAGCGCTAAATAAAATAATTTAAATTCTCACCCACTTGAAGTTGTGTTTCGCTACCGCGATCCACAACTTCAAGGGGCTGAAAATTACTGATATTTTTTTAATTTGAAACCGAAAATTTGCAAATCTTGATGTTTAGACACTCATTTCATTCCCAATAACAGTGATTTTATCGGCAAATAAAATGTATTGAAAACGACTATAGTGGCGATTAGCGCGCTAAAGGTTAATTTAGATGGTAACTACTTTTTATAGATATTTGTGAGGTCACCCCTGACTGAATCAGGATTCGTTGCACCTCAGAGGCGTGGAGGGGGCGTGGTAAACATGCCGGTCACACCCACTCACCAGAGGGGGCGTTACTAGCTGCCATGTATTCACGCCACTCACCAGAGGGCGTTACCGGCTAACCGCGCCCTGCTGTAAGGTATTGTCATAATATTGTTATTCATGCAGAGATGGTCATTAAAAACTGGACATAATTCTCACTTTTGTTGTGAGTATTTGTGGGCCAGGATATGTGATGTAATATTGCCATCGGACACAATGTGAATTAGGACACAATGTGAAAGTAGAACACAACGGGAAAACACCTTTTACGTTTATATAACAATAGTGTGATAAATAATTGAAATCGCTATTTTATAACTAGAGATAGTCCTATATGGCTTGATTTAGCGAAGATGAAACGACGGCTAAATTTAACACAGTACCGTTTTAAACAGGTGGTTCTGACTATGTTTTCTGGAACTAATTCGTTTAAATGTAGCTCTAAATTGCGCAAAGGATCGGTATAAATTTTGACATTCAAAATGTTATTCGTTTTTGTGTCTCAAGTATTTGCTGAGAAAGCTGAACTAATCATTGTTTGACATCTAGAAATATCATGTTTGGCACATAAATAGCTAGTGGCAATATCGGTCCGCGTGAGTTAAAAAAAATGTCATGTTGAATATTTAGGTAAATCGTATTCCCACAAATGCGCATTTTTTTCAATCATTTATTTATAGCCCCTTGATATATTAAAGTAATAATTTTATGTAATGGAATTTACATGAGATGATTCAATGAAGGGATGAAGTTAAAGACTCATTCAATTAAGTATTGATATGTCAATGTAAACCAAGGTTACGTAAAAGAAACAAGGGTGGTAGAAATTACGCGTGTATTTTTTAAAAGCGAGACGTCAAGCTATGACGTCAGAATGCATTGTTTAGTGTGAGAGGAGGAGGGGGAGGTGAACCTGACAATTGTCATTGAAAATCACTACCTTGTCGGACAATACTGACCCCAAGATCTCCGGCTTAACCCTTACAACGATGAAAGATTTTTATGTAAACCAGAAGAGAAAAGTTTTTTTTTCAATTTGAAATCATCATAAACATGATGTCTTAGTTAGCTCTTTCTGTTTCATTTGAATACCTATGTTATGGGTCTACGGCCATTGAAAATAGTTTTATTCTTTCAATGCGGGGATCGACTTTAGACGTTAGATTCTGACGTCTAAAGTCGGTCCTCGCGCTGAAAAGGTTAATTATTTACGTGCAGTTTTAATCCATGTAGACAATAACTTTATGATATAGAGTTCTTGATGTAGATGAGTAAAACAACACCTGTATCATTTATATTCTGGTCTGAATACTAACGAGTTAAATCTCGATATTTATTTTATTTTTGGGGTGATAACACCATCCTTCCACACAAAATGTTTCGATAACTTTTAACACCTGAAGCGCGTCTTACAATGATAATGGTGTTTACCCTGCGACTGTGGGCCAACAGTAAACCAACGTAGGGCCAACGCCTCATGTTCGCTTGGTAGGCACGATGCTAGGAGTCGAACCTCTCATTATCACAAATGGTTAAAATTTCCAAAAGATGTGGGAGGGGGGGGGGTAAAAATGCTGCCACAGGTAAATAACTGATAGAATATTTCAAAATCAACTAAGTGGATTCAAAAATGACCACTAACCCTTTCAGCGCGGGGATCGACTTTACATTTATGATTGAAATTGAAAAACCCCCACTTTGGTCTCCATGATTTAAATAAACATATATCAGCGTTGTAAGGGCTTAGTTAGGAAACCATCGTCGGAACTCTGACCTTTCGGTTTAGATAGGGAGTGCTTGCTATCCCGAAACACGTTGTGGAGGGTACCTTTGCTAACTGCCCTTATCTGGCTTATGACATTTTATTGCACAGACTGTTTTATACATCTACTCATAGGATCGAGGTGGTTCTGACGCCAATACTCAGCAAAGACAAAACTTTTAATGTTGTTCCACCGTCTGCGACGTTGAACCCCAAAAAACAGCATCCCAGTAAAAAAAATAAAGATTATCCTAACTCTCTCTGATTTCCATTAAACAAGTTAAGAGTATCTGAACTTTTCTAATGGAAATCAGAGGAAATTAAGATAATCGGTTATTTCAGGTTGTTAGTGGGATGGACCAGATTATTTCACTGATGTAGACAACCATGTAAAGCAAAAACAACGAACTAAGATATTGTGAATTGTTTAATAGGCCTGACTCACAGCTAAATTCACAGCTAAATTAACATTGAAAGAACATACGATAACTAACTCCTGGTCGTGTTTCCATCCCAAATTGTCAAAATAGTCATGAAACTCCGGGCACAAGTTTGAAGGGAAAGGACTCTGTAAATGTGAGAATCTTACCCAACTTTAGCGAGCCCTAATACTGAAGAACCATTATTTTTAATAGTTCCTCAATATTAGGACTCATTAGGCGCCAGGGCTCGAATTTCGAATCCTGTGTCTGGAGGACAGTGTCATCTCAATCATCTCACCATCCTCAGGAGGTTCTTCTGGCCCAGTTTAGCCTATATGTGCACAAAGGTGGCCTAAAGCCCGATTCATTTCATTTCATTTTAGGACTCATTAGGACCCTTAACGCGCTGAAATACTTTTTACAAACCATGGAGACCAAAGGGCTTTTTACCCCTCGGCCCGTTCGTACAAACATTCAACCCCTCCCTGCACTTTTTTTACCCAAGGTCAAGGTCATAGGTCAAAGATCAAACGTCAAGGTCAAAGATTTAAAAAAAATCTTGGTAACGCGATAACTTGAAAAATAATGTTTGGATCTCTCCAATTTTTTACGTGAAGTTACCCATGAGTTTGGAGATCACCTGATTAGATTTTCAGCGTTCCACCTATAATCAAAATGGTCGCCACCTGGCGACTATTTTTTTTTTTTCGACCTAATTTTTTTTTTCATAATTCCCTTGAAACCCTTGAAACCTGGCATATGGCCCAATAGGTTTTCAGGGTCTGCGAGTCTGTTGGCATTATTCGTTTTCGCGTGCAACCGAAAACGAGGCTATGGCGGCCATTTTATTTTTTAATTACAAAATTCCTTGTTAACGGGTTAACTTGAAAAATAATTATTGGATCTCTCCAATTTTTTATGTCATGTTGCCCATGAGTATGGAGATGACCTGATTAGATTTTCAGCTTTCAACCGAAAATCAAAATGGCCGCGACCTGGCGATTAAAATTTGTTTTTAACTTTTTTTTCAGATTTTCCTCGAAACCTGGTATATATAGGTTTTCGGGGTCTGCGAGTCTATTGGCATTGTCCGTTTTAGTGTGCGACTGAAAACGAGGCTATGGCGGCCATCTTGATTTTTTAATTTAATAATTCCTTGTTAACGCGATAACTTGAAAAATAATTATAGGATCTCTCTAATTTTTTATGTGAAGTTACCCATGAGTATGGAGATGACCTGATTAGAATTTCAGCTTTCCACCGATAATTAAAATGGCCGCCACCTGGCGACTAATATTTTTCAAAACTTTTTTTCTAAAATTCCTCCGAAACCTGGTATATATATATAGGTTTTCGGGGTCTGCGAGTTATTGGTATTGTCCGTTTTCATGTGAGACTGAAAACGAGGCTGCGGCGACCATTTTAGTTTTATCAATTTTAATAAATCGTTCTTATTTTCAATTAATTGCCTTGAAACCTGGCATATATAGAGTCACTGCATGAGCCGAGGGGAATTTGAGTGCTTGCACGGTATTTTTCCCATTTGAAATCATCATGAATGACTTAGTTAACTCTTTCCGCTTCATTTGTATACCTATGTTATGGATTTACGGCCATGATAAATATTTTAATTCCTACAGTGCTAGGATCGACTTTAGACGTCAGATTCTGACGTCTAATGTTGATTCCCGTGGTTTAAAGTTTGAACTTGGGTGGGACTCTCTCTCTCATTCTTACAAGTTAATTTTTATTTCTAAGTTGTGTTATTAAAATTATCCTATTTACAATCAGAAAACCCAACATGGCTACCATGGCTACAGGCCATATGTTTCAAGCCACGCAGACTCGCCTTAAAATTGTGCACTGCGCATACAACTTCGGCATCTGGTGGCTAATGGCTAAAACGTAACAAAGAGCTGTTTTTTAAATCTTTTCCTTGAAGTAGGTGCCTCCCTTGATGACTGATTACCCCCTGTGGAGACTGTTCATCCCTTGATGACTGATTGCCCCCCGCTGATTTCACGTTTTACTCACTTCGTTATAATCCATCTTAATACGGATTAAATTGAACAGCTGGTTAAGAAACGGGTTTAATTACAAGGGAGGGGTGACCATGGGCGGGACTCACTGGGCCTAATACAATAACCCTTTTAGTGCGGGGATCGTCTTTATACGTCAGAATCTGACGTCTGTAGGCGTCTGACGTATAAAGATGATCCTCGCCCTGAAATAAGTAAAATATTTATAATGGCCGTAGCCCCATAACATAGGTATAGTATTTAAATGAAGTGGAAAGAGCTAACGAAGACATTTATGATGTTTCATATTGAAAATAACCCGTTGGTCTCCATTGTTTATACAAAAATATTTCAGCGTTTTAAGGGTAAAAAATCAAATTATTAAATTTGGAAGATGGCTATTTTTTCACAAATATTACTATTTTTTGTCATTTAAAGCTGGAAATTGCGTGAGAAATTCCAGCTTCAAATGATGAAAAATGAAAACAAAGAATTGAGCAGCGCAGCGCGAGAGTTAACATCATCTCGTTGCTTAAATATCTACATAGACTACACCTTTTATATGATCATTCGTATTCTCTAGTCGTATTTTGAAAAATCGAAAAAATATGTTGATTAGGTGTTTTTCTTTCTTCGGTGGTTCACCGATCATAAAAGATTGTGAATAGCTTGTGAATGCATACATGTATAATATTTTTATCCTTTCTGAAATTTCCCTAAAGCACCAAAGTCAATTTTTGATGTGATGTACCACTCAGTATAAGAACATTTATTGAGCAAGTGAACACATGCAAAATAGTAATTCAATGGTTTCGTTTGTATTAAATTACTTAAGTTTTTAAAGAAATATCTTTCTAGAATTTGCACGAGATCTTTGCACCATCACTTAATCCGTCAATCATTGATGTGATACCCACATCACTGCGTGTCGATAGATCGGTCTGATAAGGGGGGGGGGATGTAAATAACAGAGTACACATTAGAACAAGAAACGGTTGACAGGAATCCATACGGGGCTTATGGGTCAATCTAGATCTGGGTCGGGTCACGGTGACGTAAGAGGGCAACAGAGGAGATGAGATAACCCGCTATCTGGTGGTATTATTGCCCAGCTGGGCTGGTGGAAAACGCGACATATTCACTAAATGTTATTTAATGTTGTGCCATCGTCTACGACGTCATACCAACATTAAGACAACGTTGTGTGAATACTTGGCATTTGATAGTGATCGCTCGGAATGTGAAAACCCAGCAGACACAAGACATTCACCCAATGCTTGGCTAATGTTGGCCCAGCATCGTAGACGGTGGGCCAGCATTAGGCCTGCATTAGTCAATGTCTTGTGTCTGCTGGGAATGTGTTTAAATCTTCTCCCCAAGCATGATCCCGGACGCTGGCTCAACCATGACCCTTTAACCGCCAAATTATTTAATTTGAGTTTTCACCCACTTGAAGTTGTGTCTCGCTGACGCCGTCTTTAGAAGTCAGAATCTGACGTTCACATACGTCACACTGTGACTTTTTAAGTCGGTCCCCGCACTGAAAGAAGTAAACATTTTTAATGACCACAGACACATAACAGAGGTATTCAAATGAATTGGAAAGAGCTAACTAAGACATTTATGATGATTTCAAATTAAAAAACCATTGGTCTCCATGGTTTACACAAACATATTCCAGCGTTAGGGTTAAAGGGTTAAGCCGGCGTTGGATGAACATCTAGTGTTCGCTGTTACTAACCTGGTGTCACGGTAATCGTGATGATGGCTGATGACGGATTAGCCTTATATTGTGTGACAACTACAGATCTTATCTGTATTTTTAAATAACAGCGCACTTTGTGCAATTCAAATCCTTTACTGGAAACCCATTGTCTTAAACTATTTTTACATTTCCCAAAGTGTTGCGTTTTTACTTATCCCTAGATCACAATTTAAACAACAACTTAGCACCCGTAATTATAATGCCCAATTCATATATGCAGCATATTATAGTGAGCCTACGGTTAACTCATTCTACAAACCAGAAAAATAACATTTAGCATATATATAGGTCTGGGGAGATTCTGCTCAAGATTTTTTTAATTTCAACTGGGTTAGATACTGGTTAATCCATGATTCAAAATATGAGAAGGTTATAAGCGTGCATGATGTGACCGTGGTAGTAGGTTGAATAGATGATTTGGGTGACTAGGTTAAATACAGGTAAAATGTGACTGGAATAAAATGGTGATAATCGGGCAAGACGTGATAGGGGTTCACTGATTGCTAATGAGTTTAAATATCAGATCATTCATCATCAGCTAATGTACGACTAGTGACAGTTGCCGCAGCCAGCGGGTCAGATAACACAGGCGCAAATCAAAAGTTACATACATAATAGCCACAATGGTAAATTCAAGTTTTATAGGTTAAACATCGATTTTTTCAACGTATCCGATCGGATCCCGCACTAAGAGGGTTAATGGGTGACTCTGGTAGACGGCACCAGGTGGGGGCGTGGTCGATGTTGACTTCACACGGCTAATCATGACAGGTTTACAGAATGTTCAATCATCTGAGAGATTCAGACATAATGTGAGTGAGATGTGAGTGTGACTGGTCACTCAGGCCATCACCATGGTGACAACACCTGGTGACGTTATGGTCACCAGCTCAGCGTGACGTCACAACTCGTCACACTCATCGCGAGTACAAATTTTTATTTTATAAAAAATACCAGTAATTTGTATGTCAACGCCATATCTGCTTGTATTCTCAGTTCTACTATAGAGTCTAAATACAAATCACATTATGGATCACAATTATTTATCACTGCTGATGTATAAAACCGGGGGCGGATACATAATATGTTGGAAGGTGCGGGGGGGGGGGGGGGGTCGGAGTCGCAAGGTCTGGGGAGATTCTCAGTGATAGGGGTTCACTGATTGCTAATGAGTTTAAATATCTGATCATTCATCATCAGCTAATGTACGACTAGTGACAGTTGCCGCAGCCAGCGGGCCAGATAACACAGGCGCAAATCAAAAGTTACATAATAGCCACCAATTCACCATGGTACGTTGGCCCAACGTTGCCTGAATGCTAGTACATCATCTTCGATGCTGTACCAACATTCAGACAGCGTTCCTGGACGACCCGTATTTGCTGCAGTCACGCCTTTATCGATGAATAACATTGAGCGTCATAAATATCTAGTTCACAACTTCTTTCATATTAATTTTATGCGTCTCGTTAATTTATTTTCATTTGAATTTTAATATAAATTTGAACGGTCATCAGCGCGCCATTATCGTTAACCTTTTGTGTGCAGGATCTTCGTGAGGTCATTTTTACAATGTTTACAATGTTTTACAATGTTATAGTGGAATTAATATCACTTCAACTCTGTAACCACTGACGCTAGTATTTTAAATGTTCATCTTTTTTTTGCAAATGAACATTTAATTTCTAGTTCTAAATGGGAGGACATAATTATATTTAAACTGTATGCAAGTAAAGCACTGAGTAGGCATATATGTAGTACTTATCCCTTGAAGTGTTCAGTTATAAAATTAATCTTTTCATCCCCTTGAAATTGTCTCTCATTACCGCGACGTATAATTTAGAGCGGATAAATATGACATGTCTTGGAATTTGAAACCATAAATTGACAGTATTTTTATCTAAGCCTATTCTACCCGTTATAAGCTGTGTATAATTCCTTGGTAAGACCAATGAAAATAGACCTTGGTAACATATATTTGTAAGTATAAATAGAAGAGCTTAAATAATAGAAAAATAGTAGCAAAATATGGAATAAAGTATCCTTATGTATTAGGGCACAATGATTGTCGTGATTAAGATTAAGACACTATTAAAATCCATTTATTCCGCCTCTCTGGCTGACCGTTATTATTAAGTTGTCTATGTGTATGGGGGAGGGGGGGGGGGGGGGCACGATGGGAGAGGGAGGGGCACCTCAACGTGCTGAACAATAATCATAGTGAGATCCCTCATTGATGTGTTTTATATCGACTGATTCATTCAGTAATCATTATCTGGCGTCTTTTGTCAATTGGTCACAACAAAGGAATGAAGCAGACAATAGAATAAGACGAGCTTTATTTTGAAAATATCGTTTGTGTGCATGGCTCGTTAAAATCTCATTAGAGGTCAAACTGGAGGTCACTCACTGAGATGGTGAAGGTCAAATTATAGGTCACTCACTGAGATGGTGAAGCAGGAGATGCTGACTATACTATGTAGTTAACCCTTTCAGTGCGGGGATCGTCAATAGACGTCAGATTCGGACGTCTAAAGTCGATCACCGCACTGAAAAGGTAAAAATATTTCTAATGGCCTTTCAGTGCGGGGATCGTCAATAGACGTCAGATTCGGACGTCTAAAGTCGATCACCGCACTGAAAAGGTAAAAATATTTCTAATGGCCGAAGACCCATAAAACATAGGTATTTAAATGAAGCGGAAAGAGTTAACCAAGACATTCATGATGATTTCAAATTGAAAAAACTTTGCTCTCTGTCGTTTGTATAAAACTATTTCAGCGCTTTAAGGGGTTAACCCTTGTAATGCTGGGAACGTACATGTGTATACATTTATCCAATTGTGAGTTTGATGTATACGCTAAATGAACAAAATAAATTAATTTAGAGATGTCTATTTTTCATAAAGACAAATATTTGTCGTTTTTTAAGCTTTAATTCATTTGAAGCTAAGCAATCCCGGCTTCAAATGAATGTAAAATAGAAATAAAAACAATTGTGCAGCACAGGTTAATATCAAATCACGTATTCTGGCTACATGTAGTCAACCCTCAAAATGCTGAAAGATGTTCAACCGACGCTGGTTCAATGCTGGGCCGACGTCGCAGACGGTGGACCAACATTGATCCAACTTTGCGTCAGTGTCTTGTGTTTATTGAAGCAACGCTGGTTTAATGTTGGGCAGCGTAACAGAATGTCTTGTATTTGCTGTACTGTGGTAGTTCTTAACTCTATGGTCCCAGGCCTTCTGATGGAGCCTTTTGGCGAGCGCAGTAAATCACCGGTCATCATGTGTCAGGCGTGCATTATTTAGTCCCATATATTAACCCTTTATGCTCGAATCACTCTTTAAACCTAACTATTTCAGAATACCCGCATTGAAATAATTAAATATTTATAATGGCCGTAGACCCATAACACAGGTATTCAAATGAAGCGGAACGAGATAACTAAGACATTTATGATGATTTCAAATTGAAAAAAACCTTTGGTCTCTTGGGTTTATAAATAAATATTCCAGCGTTAGAAGGGTTATTTTAATTCAAATTTCAAACAGTTCAAATTAAAAAAAAAATCCGCACTGTAAGAGTAAAAATATCTATAAGGGTCATAGCCTCATAATATAGGTATTCAAATAAAGCGGAAAGAGCTAACCAGGACATTTGTGATGATTTCAAATTGAATGGTCTCTATGGTTTAAAAAAAATTCAGCGCTTTAAGTGTTAAGTCCATAGACTGGACTTTCTGTGTTTGTTATTTGCTGGACAGAGTGATAATCTCATTCTAAGTACTGAGGAAGTCGTTAGAAGTGTTTATTTCCTCGCTTATCTATCCCTATAAGGCCCTAGTCAACCCTTTCAATGGTACAGTATTGTAACCACTTTTATGATATTTGATCATGTTGATTCTCAATTTCCTCTCTCCTTTAGACCCGTAGCTTTTGTCTTTTGCGAAATTTGAATCCCCTCAGTGTATTTTGTTGCTTATGCTAATTAATTCAAAGTAACACTTTATTGATAGCCAAATAAAGGTGAAATATGATTTCAATAAATAACCAAGCGTTACAACTAATAATCCAAATTAAAGCTTAGAACGTTTCTATTTTGATAAACTATATTATTTTTTATTTCATTATTTTTATCATGTCATGTAGTGCATAAATATGACAGTGGTGCTTCAACTCTTACAGTGCGGGGATCGACTTTAGACGTCAGAATCTGACGTCTGTAGATCCCCGCACTTTGAAAGTAAACATATTTCTAATCGTTGTAGACCTATAACATAGGTATTCAAATAAATCAGAAAGAGCTAACTAAGACATTTATGATGATTTCAAATTGAAAAAGACCCTTTTGTTTCCAGGGTTTGTACAAAAGCATTTCAGGGCTTCAAGGCTTAAATAACCCACACGGAATTTCATCATGTTTTCATACACTGCTCTTCCAACCTCACAGTGGATGAAAAATACCAAATTCCATCAAATTTATGTTGCTCCAAACATTTCGATTTAATATTAAATGGATAGTGGCATTTCCTATTGAAAATGCCTCTGGTATATGGGTCACTAGCACGTAAAGGGTGGATGTTATCACATCACGTATATCTCATATTTAATCATGTTTATGTTTACTACGCGCACGCGCGTGATAACCATGGCAACACACCATCATATATTCCCATGTAGCGCTCACTGTAGTTACATTCAAAATAGCGACCCTTTAAGCCCCAGAGAGTATAATTTAACCCTTTTCTTCGAAAGAATAAAAATACGACACATTTTATACCAATTAATGAAATCTGTTTTTCAACATACACCAATCTAACTGTATAGTATTTTTTATAATACTATATAAACTATGGTATTAGAATGGGTCAAACAAAGCCGTCCTGTGTTCAGATTCAAATTTCCGCAGTTCTTGAGTAATTTTCTCCCACATATAGTTGTGTATCGCAGTAATAATTACCTCTCATTCGTAATAATTTATTGGCTTGACAGAAACAGCAAACGTCAGGGGTTTTACTATTATATAAATTTCTGATGACCATAGAGTTTAAGCGGTTATACGACGTGGGAGCATGCACAGAGTTTGACCTCCGTGTTTGACCCTTGATATTTAAATTTCAAGTGGGAAAAACAAACAGCCAGGGGCCTCTAACATCAAGTGTTGACTCAATGGCTGCCCAGCGTGGATAACGCTGGCCCGGAATTGAACCAGCATCTGTCCAGCGTCTTTTTTCGAACTTTGGGGGTTTATCCACACGTGTGCGCCAGCTAACACAACACATTGCCCAAAGCTGAGTTAACGTAGGCCCACTCTCTTTGACGTTGGGCCAACCTTAACCCAGCATTGGGTCTTGTTTTCTGTGTGTACAATGAATGCCAGTCATATCAACTGATATCAGGTGATAGTAGCGTGATCAGAAGGGGATTCATAAAGCCTTAACTTGGGAAACGTGTCCCGCCACCCTTTTTAAAAGTACCGGTATTTATTGCACGAATCGGGGTATTGAACAAATAAAATTCAAACAAACATTATTTATAATAAATAAAATATATATAAAATTGAAATACTTTTTTTGCAAAAATTGTTGTACCACACTTTTTTTTGTTTTATATCCCTTTTCCCAAATATACACATAAATTATATTGATAATGAGTGAAACCAAGTTTTCTATAGAGCGACAATGACGGCGCTGTGAATGTTTTGGTTGTTTTCTGTGTGTACAATGAGCGCCAGTGATCACCTGATATCCGCTGATAGTATCGTGATCAGAAGGGATCTCCTGAACCCTTAACTTGGAAAACGTGTCCCGCCAACCATTTTTGCAAGTATTTTTTGCATGAATTGGAGTATTGAAAAAATAAAATAAAACTTAAACAAAAAAAAAATAATAATAATAGGAAAAAAATACAATCCTTTTGGATAAAATGTTGTATTTTGTTATGTTTCCTCTCTCCAATATGCAAATAAATTATATATTGATAATGAGTAAAAACAAGTACAGCGACAGCGCTGTGAATGTTTTAATGGTTATCAGGCCCCTATTTAGGTTTTACCAGAGACCATCTACGTGTATGGCTGGTTTTACTGCCAACGTTGAATCTCACTTTCATATTCATGAAAAAGTGAATACAAAAATAACAACGAAATGTCTCCATGAACGAAAACATAACGTGAAAAGCGAGTGGTATTAATTTATAATTCTGTAGTCAGTGTTAACTGTCAAACATTGTGGCACAAGTACTTATTGATGTACTTGATTGATGAGTAATCCGGATAAACTCATTTAAGATGATGGTTCGGATCTGGTTCTGAGTACTGACAGTTATCCCGCTGAAGATTGTCCCTATCACCACATGCCGCGTAACAATATCAGGCTTATTGTCACACTTAACACATTATAATCTCTGAATTACACCTGTAAAATACGTCCTATTGTTGTTAAATAAAATGAAAATGAACAGAGTGTGTTCCCCTCCGTGTACGTTATCTAATCGCATTTTTTACGCAGTTGTCTGTTTTTATTTTACTCTTTATTTTCCTTTTAATTCTTCTGCTGCTGAATTGTTTGTTTCCGTTTTTCATTCATTTAAATCTGGAATTGCTAACGCAATTTCCAACTTCAAATGAGGAAAAACATTTCCATTTTGTTACGATAGACATCTTATAACTTGAGTTATTTGACTAACTGAGCACCTACCATAAACTATATAATCCATTTCAGTGACATATTATTTGGTTTAAAATCTGCTTGAAACCCTATATATAATTAGATACGGGGGAGCAGGACAAGGGTTTTAACTCCTTATTTACAAATTCAAGTATTGATAATTCTTCTCTATTCTTCTTGTATATACATATACTGTAGTATAGAACAACCCCAATAGGTTAAGGGTTAGGACAACTGATCCTGCTGGATCTCAGAGGGTTAATATTTTTCTTTTGTAATCCGTTCTGTTTCTCGTTGCTGCTCATCTCTTTTTGACAAGTCAAGTATAATCTGTCAAGTTCCTTTGTCTGCTGATATGGCTCAGATTTGCCGTTAGTTTTTTTCGGCTGTGCATAGTAGCGTCATTTACGGATTCAAACCCGTTATACTTCGGCTGTATTACTGATAACAAGAACTTTATATAGTTAAAGTTGTTGCTGATAATCAAAGTTATATTTTTACAACCTGGACATCAAAATGTGTAAACACAATTCCGGACTTGTCCCTCCTTGGTCTCATATTGTCCGTCAGCACCACAGTCGTATCTGTTAAATAAAAACCACATACGATTATTTGGCTGCGATGGTGCGATGTGTAATCTATTAAATTCAAATATGAATTCATGATATTTTTAACGCATGTCCTGTCAGTTGTTGGGGAACGCAAAAGCAATTTTCAACTTAAAATGCCAAGGCAACTAAAATTGAATTCTTTGATCAGTTGAACATTTTATTTTATTTGAAATCTTTATTATACAGCCCTAGCCATTATTTACGTTCCTGCGATGAGGATAATGTCGGTATAAATCATACAGATATGCACATACCTATCGGCTATATATCTTTCTCTGACCAGGGCTTTCTTGTTTTAGTGATATTCACACCACCCCTGGGATATACATTATCAGTTACGGGGGATATGGTAATTTAATTTTCTTCCCAAGGGACAAGATGGGAAGATAATAGTGGGAAATTTATGCAAATTAATACGCTTTGTTCCGGTTTGAGTCGCATTTTATCTGCCAGTTTGAATTTTCTGGATGGACATGCATGGGTGAGTGGCCACGGACGGTAGACATTATGTATTTACTTTCTCCTTGACACTTTCAGTCCCACGGGTACACTGCGTTGTCTTTTCAGTAAATAGGTGTTAGCGGGGCTAAGCTGTGAGTTCAAAGCAGTGTTTAGTTTTTTCAGTATCGTGTAGCGAAATGCTGCACAATTTTGACCAATTGCCTGGCAAACTTTCAAGTCATTAGTGACATATTTTATCATTTTAGAGAGGTAAAATCGGCATATTCTGAAACTCGATTGAAAATCTCTACACAAAATTTTCAAAACATATTGAACCCTGGGTTGTATTAGAGATATGAGCAGAAATACATGATATATTATGAGATATATATATATCTGATATTATATATTTTATATATATATACGTGTGTTATTGGCGTAATAACGGTATAATCCATCACAATAAAAAAATACAGAGTTTTCGTAAAATGAAAGCTCTTTTTATCGGACACAAAATAGATTATTAATCTTAGGCTAATCCCAAGCTATGTAATTCGTGGTTTGTTCGGATCTCGATTTGTTTGTAACAGTCTCTTTTAGCAATGAAATCTTGAGGGTAGTTCAAACCAGAAATTAATCCGAAAGAAATATAAATTTATATAGCAGATTCTATGTCTATCAAGAAAATCTTGTATTTTAAATACGTTTCAATAGTTCTTTTATATGATAGATATAGTTTTGCATTGTTTTTGAATATATTCAACCATGTGTCAGTGGTTTTTTAGATTATGACTTCGATTGACATCGCCGACATCGATCCGGTCGCAGTCACGTGGCTAAGTCCACTTCAAATTCTTATATTATCGCTCACGCTGAATTCGTGTTTTTATTAACTATTATTAATAGTATTATCCGTACGCGCTGTTAATCAAATGTCAAAGTTACTTGAGTCTAGATTGTGTCTAGTCTCGGCTCTAATTGTTACTCTAACTGTTAGTAGACTCAGACTATACTATAGACTAGTATAGACTATGGCCATAGGCTCCTGGCCTAGCCGCCCTAGGCCAGGGCTAGGACTAGACTTTGGTCTAATTCATTTTAAATCTAATAGTGTAATTCTAGACATTGCACATTACAAAATTGTGGCTGTCTACAAAAACGTATATAGGCCTAGTCTAATCGCTTTTCGTTTCATTTCATGAAATCAAAAAATTTGCGCTGCTTAACCTCATTTTCATGGAATTAAAATTAAAATATATGATGTAGACTAGTCTACCATAAGACTGGTTGAATCGTCATTATTAGTGTAATAGTCGGCAGCACTTCCAGTCACTAGTGACATATTTTTGGAGTGACAAATTCATAATACAAAATTCATCTGGATTAAATTTGGTTTGGACTGTTCTTTCATGATTTTAATAAAATGTAGTCTAAAAAATATACAATCTTAGAAATTTAAGCGCTAGTGTTAACTTTAAATTAAGTTAAAAGCACAATGACCATATAATTTTGATTTAATTTAAATCAATGAGAGTGGTGATAGTTCACCAGTTTTGAATTTGATTTAAAATAGCAAGATTTGATGAACTTTTTGAGGAGATAACCAATTGCACATAAAAAATTTGTAGCTGTCTATACTTTATTTTTATATGACTATAAAGATCTAAAAATAAAATTTATGTTACAAATATTTTTAATAGTTTGTGTATATATTTGATAACAGCTTTGCGTGGTTGTTATTGAATCTGTCTGACCAATTATTTGGATTATGACCCTTATCTTTGTCTCATTGACATTGTTGGCTTTCCATGTGGTCTAGTCAGTCTCTAAACCTTACATTATCGTTCACTCATTCTTTGTTTTAATCGTGAATTTCCGTTGTTATTAAATTATCAAATTTAACAAATTGAGCATAAAACAAGAATTCTCATAATGCAGAGTAACACTGATCGGTTTCTCATTTATTAAACATTTGCGGAATAACATAATGAAAAAATCATTTGCATTTTTGCATCCAAATTTGGGTTTGGATGATGCTTCCATAACTTTTAATATGTCAAGGGAGATGGAAAATAGTTTCATCTTTGTTATATAAAAATTTTGGTTTCATTCAGGTGAAAAAGTACTATGTTAACTTGTTGTGATTCGCTGAGTAAAAATTTGAGATGGCGTTCACTTTAGACAATATTAATTTTATAAATCGACGATAATTGTGTCAGAGAATTTGTTTAACAAGGATTGATTAACTCTTGAGGCGATAACCACTTGAGCTGCTTTTATGCTAGTTTGTGGTTGACTCACTGATTCCTTTCAGGAACTGTTTTTCCTGTGGGCCATTCTTTGGCATTGCCACTGCGGCCTTATGGGGTTTCAGATAGGTCTTGTTGTCAGGAACATATGTTTTTGGCCTTTTTCCTCGTTGGGAGTTTCATCTTTGTTACTTAAATTTTTTGGGTACATTTTATTGTGTGATTTGCAGGGTCAACTTTATAAATTATCTTGATAAGAAGATTGATTCTTGTTGTGATTCGCTGAGTAAACATTTGAGATGGTGCTCACTTTAATGCAATAGACAATATTAATTTTATAAATCAATGATAATTGTCTCAGAGAATTTGTTTAACAAAGATTGATTAACTCTGGAGGCGATAACCACTTTGGCTGCTTTTATGCATTTATGCCAATTTGTGGTTGACTCACTGATTCCTTTCAGGAACTGTTTTTCCTGTGGGCCATTCTTTGGCATTGCCACTGCGGCCTTATGGGGTTTCAGATAGGTCTTGTTGTCAGGAACATATGTTTTTGGCCTTTTTCCTCATTTTTTGGAGTTTCATCTTTGTTACTTAAATTTTTTGGGTACATTTTATCGTGTGATTTGTAAGGCAAAAATTTCCAAATAATATAAATAAATAAGAGGAGCAATTGTTGTTTCTAGGATTTGATTTAGCAAGAATTGATAAACTCTGGAGGCGATAATCACATTGGCTGATGCCAATTTGTGGTGGACCCACTGATTCCTCTTTGATTGGAGTTTTCTTTTTTTTTGTTACTTTTGGTCAATGAAGCATACATACCAGCCACTCTTAATCTCAAATTAAAATATACAATATTAGTGCTCATAAGGATATTTAAAAATAATTCATGTTAGGAAGTTAAGATTTAACGTTCTCATTAGTAATAATTTAAATTAATGAGAAGAGATATAGTTGATAATTTCTTGATTTCATTTTATATAATTAATGCAATTATGCCAATTTGTGATGACTCTGGAATAATCCCAGGGGCTGGTTTTCCTGTAGGCCATTCTCTGGCTTTGCCAAAGTGACCTTAGGTTTCAAGTGGATCCTACGAAATTATGTTTTGGGTCACCTTTTTCTTTCTAAGTTTTCTTCTTTGTTGTTTGTTTTGTAAAGCTTAGTGATCCAGCTGCTTTGAAATTAAATAATAATAAAAAAAAAAAATGGCCACAAGAATTAAATCTTTCATCATTCTTACTTAGATATATATATATATAATAAATAATTTGTAAATTAAAATAATTCGGAAGAGTATCCAAGTGTAGGAGTGTAAGGTAAAAGCAATATAATTATTCAATTAAACTACTGCAAGAACATATTATTAGTCAATAAATACAAGGTCAGTTACAACAAGACTTGGCCAGTTGTTACAGGCCGCAGTAATTATTGCATGCCTTATACGCCAACTACATGATGCTCTCTGTCTAGCTTGATTAATCTAGCATCAGGACTTGCGCCAGCTGCTGAAATCAGTGCTAGTAATGATAGACAGGATGCATCCGGACTTGCGCCAGATGCAATGAACTTCATGAAGAACCAAACATATGATTATTCATTTGTTAGTTCGGCAGGACTTGCGCCAGCTGTTCTAACTATAGCAAACATGATGGGGAGTGATATGCCAACTGGATTTGCGCCAGCTGCTGAAATCAGTGCTAGCAAGGATGGGCAGGATGCAATAAACTTTGTGAAGAACCAAACATATGATTTTTCATTTGTTAGTTCGGCAGGACTTGCGCCAGCTGTTCTAACAATGGAAAACAGGATGGGGAGTGATTTGCCAACCCGATTTCGGCCAGCCGGTTTTTTGATACAATATCCACAAGCTCATTCTTACAGGTGGAATTAGTTTATTCTAGCATCAGGATTTGCACCAGCTGCTGAAATCAGTGCTAGCAAGTATGGGCAGGATGCATCCGGACTTGCGCCAGATGCAATAAACTTTGTGAAGAACCAAACATATGATTTTCCATTTGTTAGTTCGGCAGGACTTGCGCCAGCTGTTCTAACAATGGAAAACATGATGGGGAGTGATTTGCCAACCCGATTTCGGCCAGTCGGTTTTTGATACAATATCCACAAGCTCATTCTTACAGGTGGAATTACTTTAAATGTGAATGATTTATGTCCTTTTTCTTCTCCCGTAGAAGAGAAGAAAAAGCTAAAATTTTACTTTTTCGTCAATAACTGCGTGAGTAAGAAATTATAATTATTATTATTATTTTTTTTTTTTTTTTTTTTTTTTTTTTAGAATTCTTTAGTTCTTGCTTTTGAATGTATATGTAAACACCATTTTTAGTGAATACAGCAATACTCAAGATGTGGACCATTTCCTCATGTTCCTAATTTGCTTCAAATCCTTCTAAATCTATGTTTTGTGGTCTTCTTATGTTTTCAAAGTGTGTCTGCAATACCTAGGTCAGCTCAAAATGAGGTCTGTATACTTCTGTTGTCAGATTTTACACTTACAGAAAATAAAATTCCACTGACATATAAATCCAGCCAGTCAAAACACTACTCAGACTTGCTTCAGGAATTATAAATACAATAGATGTTATGATAATGTGTCCCTTATTATCTACATTTGGAAACTTTAATTATTCGGTTATCTATTCATTACATGTAAATTTCAAGTTTCACTTCTGTAGACATCCTAATTTCAATTTAAAAACTAAATTTCAGACTATATAGCACTTCACTATTTAGAATTAGTGTTGTTTCTGATGCCGCAAGTAATGGTGGATTAGACAGATGAGAGGTTGGAATTCATATGTGCTCTTACGATGCATTCGTAAGTTTGTGTTGTGGGGGTCAGACACTTTGTGTCTGTGTGCCGTTTTCATACCCTCCTCAACAACAGATAATCTTGTTTAATAATGTTATTGATAGATTTTGTCAATATTATGTAATTTGTATGTAATGATACAAGAGTCAATGTTCATTAATATATTAATGTGAACAATTAGTAGATTGTTATTGATAGGTTTGGTTTTGTGTGAACAATTACTAGATTGTTATTGATAGTTTGGTTGATATTATCTAATTTGTTTGTAATGATACAAGAGTCAAAGTTCACATTTAAATAGTAGATTAGATCAATCAGAGACATGTATAAATATTCATAGTAGATTAGATCAATCAGAGACATGTATAAATAGTCCTAGTAGATTTGATCAATTTGAGACATGTATAAATATTCATAGTAGATTAGATCAATTAGAGACATGTATAAATATTCACTGGTTAATCCTGTTAACTGACTGTCAAGTAAATTTATACCTATTTTGGTCTTAGGGCTTCACTCTGTTACAACCACGTTTACATTAACAACATTTGAAGTGAAGCCCTTTTTATTTGTAGTCGTTTAATTTGATGTTTATTTTTAATAAACAAATTTTCCCCATTTTATGTGTCTGTTTTTTGTACGATAAATACAGAGTTTTCGTAAAATGAAAGCTCTTTTTATCGGACACAAAATAGATTATTAATCTTAGGCTAATCCCAAGCTATGTAATTCGTGGTTTGTTCGGATCTCGATTTGTTTGTAACAGTCTCTTTTAGCAATGAAATCTTGAGGGTAGTTCAAACCAGAAATTAATCCGAAAGAAATATAAATTTATATAGCAGATTCTATGTCTATCAAGAAAATCCCACCTCCTCCCTCTTCCATCCGCTGCAAGTTTTTTGTTCATTTTTCTTCTGACCGTTTTCATACCCTCCTCAACAACAGATAATCTTGTTTAATAATGTTATTGATAGATTTTGTCAATATTATGTAATTTGTATGTAATGATACAAGAGTCAATGTTCATTAATATATTAATGTGAACAATTAGTAGATTGTTATTGATAGGTTTGGTTTTGTGTGAACAATTACTAGATTGTTATTGATAGTTTGGTTGATATTATCTAATTTGTTTGTAATGATACAAGAGTCAAAGTTCACATTTAAATAGTAGATTAGATCAATCAGAGACATGTATAAATATTCATAGTAGATTAGATCAATCAGAGACATGTATAAATAGTCCTAGTAGATTTGATCAATTTGAGACATGTATAAATATTCATAGTAGATTAGATCAATTAGAGACATGTATAAATATTCACTGGTTAATCCTGTTAACTGACTGTCAAGTAAATTTATACCTATTTTGGTCTTAGGGCTTCACTCTGTTACAACCACGTTTACATTAACAACATTTGAAGTGAAGCCCTTTTTATTTGTAGTCGTTTAATTTGATGTTTATTTTTAATAAACAAATTTTCCCCATTTTATGTGTCTGTTTTTTGTACGATAAACGTCATTTTCTTCATCTTTAGACGTGATTTCCCACAGCAATTCTCGTCTCGAGATGAATAAAATTTACACATACGTATGTGTATTTTATTGACGTAATACGTGGTGCTGCCCTCACGTGTCAGTGCGTTACGTGGTTGTTACGAAAAGTTACATAAAATTACAACGCCGCACGTACCGCGAAAAAAATACATAAAGTATTGCGTAACCAACTATAACAACATTCGCTGATTTCAATAAAAAAAACTTAACATATTCCCTTTCAGCTGGATATCAGCTGATATACGTCACAATCTTTACTGAATATCTTCTATTGAATTAATACATTGAGAACGTAAACATTAGAAAAAACCCTTTAGACTCCAACGTCACGTTTATGCACCAATTTCAAGAAAAGTACTCAGATTTGTTTATTTTCAGACCCAGATTTTAATTGGCATCAAGTTGTATAATGTCACCACTTGAATTTGTCTAGCTAACGTGATCTACAACTTGAAAGCCAGATTGAGATTTGTTATATCAGAGAATTTTCAAAACTTGTGACGTCTCATAAAGTGCTAATCGCGTCTCTAACTGTTTTCAGGCTTTCCGTTTGTCTTTCAAATCTATAAGAAGATGAACATTAGATTTAAAAAATTGACATATATAATATTTGTATTCAAATTGTACAGATATTAGTCATGTTTGCCTAGATTTGTAGTTTGAGACACAACTTCAATTGAGTAAAAATATAAATTCTTCAATATAGCGCTTTGCGGCTTGACGTTCAAAAGACGAATCAAATAAATGAGTCTGAACTGCTAACTAAAAGATTGGAGACTATTATATTATTGAATAGTGCTTGAAGGGTTCGTCATTTTTCTCGTCAATATGTCCGTGTATTGGCTTATCATGTACAGTCTGTTCATGATTGGAGTAAATGTCAGCATTTACACCCTCGTCACCAGATGTCGCCTTCGTCATCACCGTAACCAACTTGTCATCAGCATCTGGTGCAAGAAATTCAAATTTCAAATCACCGCGTCACCCGGTGTTATATACTATACTAGGGCGGGATATGAAGAGATGATGAGAGAATTACTCCGAAATATTCTGATATAAACCGTGGAAACCAAAGGGGGTTTTCAATTTGAAATCATCATAAATGTCTTATTTAGCTCTTTCTGCTTCATGTATTTACTTATGTTATGGGTCCACGGTAATTTTAAATATTTTAATTCTTTCAGTGCGGGGACCGTCTTTATACGTCAGAATCTGACGTCTACAAACGTCACATTCTGACGTATGAGGACGGTCCCCGCACTGAAAGGGTTGATGTACCGAGTGAATGATGATTCAGAGTAGCCATATTATTTACTTTACCTTTGCTTTATTTTGAAAATAAATTGTATTTTCCTAAAGGTACATTTTAATGATATTTTCAGAATAGTTTTTTTCCGATATCGCTTGTGTGGTCATTTGCTCAGAGTATATAGCACATTTAGCTAATGTCGTGTATGTGATAATATAAATATGAGGATGGGATATTCACAGTAAAAAAAGAGTACTTTGTTCTTCCGATTTTATAATAATGTTAGTTTTCCAGTCAACACAAAACATAGGTATAACATTTATACAACATCGGCCCAACGTCTACGACGTTGATCCAACATTGTATAAAATGTTATACAAATGTTTTGTGTTTTCTGGGAACTTAATTTTGCATCCAGCTTTTATTGAATTTCGATCATGATCAGCTGTAAAGGTTAAATGGTCATTATGAACCAAACTTTGCGTTAACTGTTTTCACAGGGATGGCTATGCTCCTACTGCTCTGTCACTGATCTACGGGTGGCAGTGTTAGGGATGTTAGGGATGGCATGAGAGGAAGTTAGGTCTCGTGAGAGGAGACAGTAAACATGTGGGGGGGGGGGGGGGTCCGGAGCGCAAAGTTAAAATCTGTACGGGGGGTTCAGCGCTCACCGCGAATATTAAAACATAGGGGAGGGGGTCCAACCGAGAAGTGACAACACTCTCAGTTTGAATAGAGGAGGAGGGGATGCGTACCGAATGTTTGGGAAAGTATGGAGTCGGTAAAGGTGGTGTGAAAAAGTGATGAATTGTTACTTATTAACAGCCTTGTCTGGTGTAGTGTGCCCAGATCAAAGTATGCTTACGATACTTAATCACCCCCCCCTTACTTTCAATTTTTTCACCACTTGAAATCACAAATTGCTGTAACGCAGCGATTCGTGATCTCAAGTAGCAGAATGTTAATTAAGGTTTAATTTATAAACTTGAAAATGTGTTACATGTTTCACAAATAGATCAGTTATCTCAGTTGGAGACATGATAGTCTTTGAACTCAGATGTCCGTGGATTTTGTTCAATTATCTTTTTCACCCACTTGAGCTTACAAATCGCTACAGCGATTATTGAGCTCAGGTGGTTAAAGTTAATGAAAGTTTCATGTTCCACAGTTAAAAAACGGGTTTCATTTTTTCCAAAACATCGGCCAGATTTGTCGGAATCGTAATCTTTCGAGAACCCAGGAGTCCTTGGTTCGAGTGAGCTGTGAGCGATATTGTCTGAAGTGCATGGGAGAATCAAATATTGAAAATGGTCAATATTTCTATAATCGGTTGATAAAACCTGCCTGAGATATATTTTCATTCTCTGAGCCAGTGTTGGTTTAATGCTGGGCCAGCATGGTGGACGATGGGCCAACATTGAACCAACACTGGCTTGAGATGTGGATTGCTGTCAACTCAATGTGAACGAAAATAAGCTGATTTCATAGAATACTGAAGTTTCACCCTACGTTTACCCCTTCATTAAAATGGGTGAAAATTAAGGGATGGCATGAGAGGAAGTTAGGTCTCGTGAGAGGAGACAGTAAACATGTGGGGGGTCCGGAGCGTAGAGTTAAAATATGTACGGGGGGTTCAGCGCTCACCGCGAATATTAAAACATTGGGGAGGGAGTCCAGCCGAGAAGTGACAACACTCTCAGTTTGAATAGAGGAGGAGGGGATGCGTACCGATTGTTTGCGAAAGTATGGAGTCGGTAAAGGTGGTGTGAAAAAGTGATGAATTGTCACTTATTAACAGCCTTGTCCGGTGTAGTGTGGCCACATCAAAGTATGCTTACGCTACTTAATTAACTGTCCCCCCTCCCCTTACGTTCAATTCGTGTTGATTTCGTCTAATTTTCCACCACTTGAAATCACAAATTGCTGTAGCTCAGCGATTTCTGATCTTAAGTAGCAGAATGTTAATTAAGGTTTTAATTTATTAAACTCGAAAATGTGTTACATGTTTTACAAATAGATCAGTTATCTCAGTTGGGGACATAATAGTCTTTGAACACAGATGTCCATTGATTTTGTTCAATTATCTTTTTCAACCACTTGAGCCCACAAATCGCTACAGCGATTTCTGAGCTCAGGTGGTAGTAAGTTAATGAAAGTTTCATGTTCAACAGTTAGAAAACGGGTTTCATTTTTCCTAATACATCGGCTAGATCTGTTGGAATCGTGATCTTTAGTGAACCAGGGGTTCGAGTCTGCTGTGAACGACATTGTGTCTTTATGTGCACAGGAGAAATAAAATATAAAAAATTATCAATATTTCCATAACCGGTTGATAAAACCTGCCGACATGGGACATATATTCTAATTTTTATTATTTGAAGCGATGTTGGTTCAATGCTGGGCCAGCGTCGTAGACGCTGGGCCAACAATAAACCAGCACTGGCTTTAGATGTGAATTGCTGTCAACTCAATTTGAACGAAAATAACCTGACTTCATAGAATACCCAAGTTTAACCCTTTTTTCGCTGAGTTATTTTATTTAAATTGTCACCCACTTAAACTTGTGTCTCGCTACCGCGACCCACACAATCAAGTGGGTGAAAAATATGTCCATGACTAGCACAGTTATGGACATATTTTTCACCCACTTGATTTTGTGGGTCGCGGTAGCGAGACACAAGTTTAAGTGGGTGAAAATTTAAATTAATTCGCCCGCTCGCCAATGCGACTGGGAAAAAAACGAGCGCATCCATATATGTCCACATATCCTGTTTTTAACATATAAATCATAATTAGTTTTTTTGACGAATGGGCGAGTGATATATTCAGTTAGTTATTCACACTGCCTATTTATTCATGTATTTTCTTATATAATGTCTTACACTGTTCCTTATGTTAATAAGTTTTAGGCAGATTTTTGCCCATTTTCATACTATAGCATCCTCATTATTAAAATAAAAACCGTATGTAGCTTATTTTTTCGTATTATAACACGCCTGCGTGAACAAGTTGTACGGAATTATTTCATCAACTTTCAAGCTTTCAAAATGACTATCGTGAGGGTTTACAACCTTACCCTGTATATTCTGTACTTTTTGTGTACCTCCCCCCTCCCCAGCTATTAGCGCCACTGAGACCAGTAAGCCATAAGCTGATAAGACACCTTATTAGACGACAATTTACACAGGGTCGTTTAAACAGACTCGGTGCTAAAATCACTTTGTGTTGTGTCCATAACATTAAAACTGTTAATTACTGTTTGGAGACGTTTTCACTTAGACTGTTTCTGCGCTAGGGAATTAAAATTAGCACTCTAATTTACATTACCGCGATCTAAGACTCATTCAAAACGACTGAGAATACAATACAATAAGGAAATGGGTGGAGAGGCTAGATTTAAGACTTGATTCCTAATTCAGTTTATGTTGCGTCCATAACGTTAAAACTTTTAGTTTGACCTGGTTTTCACTAAGAGCTTTTTTCCACGCTAAAATATAAAAGGAATATTCTGATTGACTTGATTCTAAACACGATGAAAAAAGGAATGAATGCAAGAATCAAATTTGGTGAAGAGTGTTGTTTAAGCAGACTTGGTGCTAACTTCGCTTTATGTTGTGTCCATAACATTAAAACTGTTAATTACTGTTTGACGTGATTTTCACTTAGACCTTTTCTGCGCCAGGGAATTAAAGTTAGCATGAATTATCATTAACGCGATTCAGAACTGGAAATGACTGCGAATCTAAAAAGGAAATTTGATGGCCTAGACGACAGCAAAATGAAAAAACAAGTATTTTAATCGTGCTGCAATTAAATATGAATGATATTAATATCTTTTTGATATTTAAAGCATTACACTCTTGTCGCGCTCAGGGTGTGTTAACAATTCCTGTCCTATGCGCCACATTCCCGTGGAGTTAATAATGACCCTTGAAATATGTCATCACCTGTGGCGTGCAAAGTCAAACAGCAGTAACTGTTCACTTGAAAAGTTAGCAGTTACTGTTGTTTGTCTTTGCTGAGCGGACCCACACTGCTGCCCTGAGTGGGCGGTCCCCAGTCCTGTGGGCGTGGCCTATAGACCTCTGTGGGCGGGGCTACACACCCTGGGTGGTCTCTGCCCGCGCTGTGATTGGTGGCGCCTTTACCGCCTTGTTTAGCGCGTTAGGGTTATATTGCAATCACCCGGGTGTTTTGGGTACAGTCGTCAGGGACAGGTAAGGTAGAGAGGTCACTGAGTGCAATCACAGACATCTCGCTCTGATTGATTAACTCCTGCGGGGTGTGTGAACTCTGACCTCTATGAGAGCCGTGAACTCCCCTGACGTACAAACAGCACGAGGCGTATATAGAGGAGGCGAGCCAGGCTACAGACAGACTGAAGCTCAGCAACAACCAGAGCAACACAACAACAGTGCTACAATCAGAGCTACAACAACACCAGTCTCTGATTCAGTGCTACAAGCAGCACTGTCTGGTTCACCAATCTAACATTCAGTGCTTCATCTCATCATAGAATTAGAACTTTTCTCATTCTATGATCTCACCAAGAACTATAACGTTATTGAACTTACAGAACTGTCACAACTCGTGACGTCACAAAGTGCTTATACTCATCATTATCTTGTGCCATATTTACGTTTCACTAGTCATCACTGTGTCACCTAGTCATTGTCACCTAGTCATTCACTCACTCTAGTCATCTTGGATACTGTTACGGGACATAGTCAGCCTCGTTCTGGATCTTCAGGATATCATTGCCCGGATGTACATGTAGCGCACGTAATTCAAATTCTACTTGAAAACACGTGCTCCAGGTTTGAACAAACACTGTGGTGCCCGGGGTGTGTTTGAAGTGCTTAGTCTGAGAACACGGATCTGCTGTGGAAAAGGACCCCCGTCACGACCCCCCTCCAGGAACCTACGTCCTTCACTATCGTAAAGGTCAATCTGAGAGGTCACCCTGATAGGTCACTGAGAGGTCAATCAGAGGTCAATCTGAGAGGTGATCCTGATTGTGTATACCAGCCAGCGGCAGACAGATCCAGACCACATACTGAGTCACATCACACGCCATCTCTGACGGACACTCAGGATTTCTCAGGTTCGAATCTACATCTAGGCGTCATCATGGGCATGGGAGGCCATCTGAGTCCCCAGGTCAACAGAACACGGTGTTCGAGTCCGCGGAAGCTCTCCTGGCTGAATCCCCTCTGTGTCAGCCAAATCTTCATCAATGTGAGTAACATCATAATGAATGTGAGTGATTACTAATAGAGGTTTCCATTAAAGCGATTTTCCAGCGGCGACCACTTTGGTAACTTGTTAACACACGAGCGGCGAGTTCTTTGCTACTATTTTTCATTTATTTGAAGCTGGAATTGCTGACGCAATTTCCAGCTCCAAATGACGAAAAATGTTATGACAAATAGGCAACTCTCATATTGACTGGTTTGATTAACTAATCACCTGCTTGCGAAATATTATATCAATTTCAGTGGCGTTTTACTTGCCTCCTTGAAAACGTATATAATGGTATTTTTGTATATATTATGGCCCCAGTAACAAACCTTCAATTGAGTTTAAATTATAAATTGACATCTAAAGCAGATGTTAAGTATTTTGAGAAAAGGTGACTACCCAACAAACACAATATATTTACCCAGTGTTGTTTAATTGCTGGGCCAGCTGGTCTAACATTTGCCCAACATTGAAGCAACATTGGGTTAATATCAGGGGTATGGCAGGTAATGGGAATCAATGGGATCACGTCATTCCGTAAACGAGGCTGTCCATAAAGTTATATTATAAAGAATTACGGACGGTTAGCCACTGTCATATTAGAAATTTGCACAGTAAAAACTCACGCTTCAATATCGCATTAATGGAAACACAGAATGCTAGATTGAGATATTGTAAGTTTGGTTATCATCAATAGTAGTAATAGCTGAAACTCCACCGTTTGACACTCAGAATGTAATGCAGCGTTTTTTCCATTTGATTGCGGGACAAACTTTTGACGTCAAAAGTCGGTCATGCAATCAAAGGGTTAACTAGAACCGTATATATACTGTCATTAAACTTGATGAAATATTTTTCAGTGGATGCTTAAATTAGTTGATCCAATAATTCGATATTGGAAATGTATGTTTCATAAATAAGCGTATACATATTTCTCGTCATTTGAAGCTGAAAATTGCGTTAGCAATTCTACTAAAAAAAATATTTGTGCGATACGTGGTCCCAAATTAAAAACATCTCTATTGTTCGATTCTTATAAGAGTTGTGGATTGCGATGGCGAAACACGCTTTAAATGAAATTTAAATAATTTACATCAAATATTTGTTCCCATTTCATAAACGTTACTGTTAAATTCATAGCCAAAAGCAGTCATTTCGTTAGTATAGAGTGTACCTGTTATGGCGGAATGTATTATTGAACCATAATTTTAAATGTTAAATCAATATCCGTATTATATATTTATAGAATTTTATTTCGTATATACGTCCATGACCAACGTATTTATATGTGCCAATGGTATCCATTTAAGTAGACCCAGCGAACACGAGGCATTCAAACCAACAATGTAATGTTCAAATGTTTCGTGTTTACTGTCTACGTGGCTTACAAAGTGTGGTGTTACATAGGTGTTACATAATAATGTTAGCCCCCTCCCCTTCCTAGCACCAGACAAACATTGCCATAACCCGCTCTTCCTGTCCGGGTATCTCTAGTTATACAAACCACACGGAAATTATTTGTTTTCCTTTATAGGTAAACATCATTACCATGACCTCTGTGCTGTGAGGCTCGCCGACATATATCCTGTTACGTGTACACTGGTGTAGGTAGGCTGCTAATGGTTTTAAGCATGGGGGTCACCTTTTATGGTCAAGTCCAAAATAGTGTCAACATAAATACAAATACAAAAATGGCACACATAAGAATATGTTCATACAATCTATGCTAAAAAATTAAGTGATTATGTTTTTTTAATGACGTAAAGGGTGAGGGGTTATCAGCACTTAAGATACAAATTGTGAAAAAAAAATTTTTAAAGCAAAACATGACAAAAACAAGTTGATACATTATTTCTGATGCAGGACAAATATATGTTACAGTTTGGCAAATATCACATTGGTGAATCATATATATTTATTCTACATCTCAAGCATAGCCTTAACAAAATTTTCCGGCCGACAGCGGATATGGTCGCTATTCTACAGAATGATGTGAATGATGCCTTATCTTCATTAAATCCCCGGGTTTAATTCAAATGCATTTAGTCGTAAAATCTGGTCTGTATTTAGACCTGACAGTTTGAATAGATGCCTGGGGGTGTGGAAAGGGGGGGGGGGGAGTAAAGAACTCAGGAACTGTGCTGGGGTACGAAGATGATGACAGTACTTCAACAAAGTGAAGGTCCTGACATTGTTAAAGTGTAAAGAAGGGGCGTGAAAACATTTCAACTTGGTGTCGGCACTTGTGATTGACCATTGTGGTACAATGCTGGCCCGACATCTGTTACACTGCCCCAACTCTCTACCACAACTGGTTCAACTAGGCTGGTTTTATATCCAGGCAACTATATATACCTGATATACTATAGCCACCTTTTGATCTCAATAACCCTTTTCACGCTTCATTAACTTTATAACATTTGTCCAATACTTACCTTAAATTTTATTATTGATTGAATATTATGAAGACCACTTATATTTCCAACAAAGACAAGTGAAAGTTCCTTGATTTTAGCGAATTTAAATCGCGTGTCAGTAAATACAAAAAAAATACCCAATGTTGCTTAGATGTTGATCCATTGTCTTTGAGGCTGGCCCAACATTAAAACCACATTAGTAAAACGCTTCGTATTCCCTGGCTTTGATCTATGAATTGCAGCTAAATCCGCTTGTGGTTATGGGCCTTGAAGGGTGCGGGCATACCTGTGAGTATAGATTCACAGGAGGGAAGGGGTGTTCGTGAACACAGTGCCGTCATTCAGGTGCTAGGTGTTGTTAGTCACAGAGTGTGTGTGGATGTCCAGCCGTGAACAAGCCCCGTCACTTATAGTGGTCACTGACCACCAGATATAGTGGTCACTGGGACTGACCCTGACCAGAACAATGGCTGCTGGCCTCAGGGATGCATCTAACCATCGGAATCTCTAGTATCCATGCCGTGATCTGCACGCTGAGGATCCTGATGTTAGACTTTCTCTGGATGTGTGTCAGGATGCCTTTTGTCGGCACACATAGCAGCGTCAGGGCTAAAGTGAGTAAACTCATCAATATAACAAATAGACACTCTTATAAACATGATAAAATAGAATAGTATCCATGAACTGGGCCAGGAAAATGTGGGGAATTCAACCTCAATAACAGGTCAGAAGCTAGGCCCGTAGATATACGTGTCAAATCATGCAGCTCTTGAAAGTGCAATGCACAAATCATACAGTGTAACCATATTCCTGATAAATATAAAGATAAAAAATTAAACGAAATCTTGTTCATTTTTTTCTGAAAACATCATGTTTAATATTTCCTCGATTTTTTTTGTGGTAGATTCCAGTCAACACGATACCTGATATTTTTTATTTATTTTCTAACAAAATTCACAAATTTTTATTACAGTATTCCGTATAGGCCGATACAATAATAGAATTGAGTATATTGTTAAGTAATGGTCTGTTTTCTGTCCTTACTATGATATGTAATCCTGACATAATACTGTTATTACCTGGATTATTCCGACTAAGTCTGTATATTAACCTTTATGCCACAAGTACGAACATAGTCGCTTTTAATCGTTATGGCTAGTAGACAAAATCATTGATATTGGGTCTGAAATGTGTGTTTAAAAATCATAATTTGCAAATGTTTGGTCTCATATTAAACAAATCTGAGTCATTTTCACCCACTTGAAGTTGCGGACACAACTTCAGGTCGGTGAAAATTTAGATTTGTAGAGCTTGAAGGGTTTGTGTCCAGGTGAGATCCCCGTATATTATCTGGATCATTCCGCCTACGTCTGTATATTAGTGAGATCCAGGTATTATCCTGAACACCAGACGGTGATACAATGTAGATTTAATGCTGGGCCAGCGTCTACAACGCTGGCCCAGCATTAAATCAACATTGGGATATACTTTGTTCCGGATCCAATTTAATCCAGGTATAATACAGGGAATATTATATCACCTTGTTTTGACATGCTTTCTGACAATCACCCGAAAATAATTAATAATTACAATCAGAATTTAGTGTTATTACCCCAATGAGAATGGAAATAATCTCATACCATGTGTTCACGTTCACGATTCGTTGAATATCATTTTATTATTTGTCTTTTCAATTCGTACTTGATATATAACAAGAGTTAAATGTCCAACTCTATTTATTTATATAATATAGGGCCTACGTCATACAACTGGTCAGATAAAGATAAACTTGTTTCTCTTTATTTTTGTCAGTCCCATAATAGTTTGCATTTTTAAAGGTATATTGAGATGTGACAGTTTGATAATAGCCAGGAAGTGTGTGTAAACAGGAGCACGGGGCAGAAAAAATATTTAAAAATTCTCGTCGAGTTTTATGTGAATGTCAGCTTGGTGACAATGGTTTGTTTCGTCTCTATTGTTATATCTGACAGCACAATAACACAATCAATGGCAGTCACCATCTCGGCAAAACATGACCCGATGTTGATTTAATCGGTCACCTCCGCGAACGGTGGCCCAAGAATAAACCAACTTTGGGCATTTGTTATGTGAGAGATTGTCAGCATGGAGCCAATGTCGGTGCAGCAAATCTCAGTATTATAGGCCTAACCATGCACGGGACAATAATATGCAATGTACGTCCCTATACTACTCTGGCCCAACCATTTATGCGCGGGGACTGACTTGAGACTTCAGAATATGACGCCTATGACGTCAGATTCTGACGTCTTAATTCGCACAGAAAAAAATGTATAACGACGTAGACCCATAACATAGGTATTTAAATGAAACAGAAAAAGCTAACTAAGACATTTATGATGATTTCAAATTGAAAAAACGATTTATAAAAAAAATATTTTAGCGCTCAAAAGGTTCAACTTGTTTACTGTTATCATTGTGTAGTGTATTCAGCCATTTCATGTCTGATATTGACAGCAGACGTTGAACCAATGCTGTTTTAATGCTAGTTCACATTCGCGACATTGGGCCACCCTTATGCCGACTTAGCGTCTCGTTTTCACTGCGTACCCGTCCATGTATATCCTAGTGAACACGAGACATTGCCTCCATGTTGTTTTAATGATGGTCCAACGTCGAAGACAGTGGACCAACATTAAAACAACACTGGGTCAACCCCACGTGTTTCAGGAAATACCTGCAGTGAGTGACCAGTGACGGACATAATACATACCGTGCTCAGTGAGCTCATGTTACGTGCTTTACAAACAATAGCCCCACCCCCCCCCCTCACATCCGCCTCCACCCACCCAATCTTAATACGATTAACTCGTATTTTCAAGAATATATTATTAGTGAATACATAGTACTCGGCTGGTGTTCAATTAAAACTATCTATGTTGTTGCTAGATATTTCTGATCCATTTGTAGTTTAAATTAGTCACCATTTTCAGCTTTAAAGAAAAAGAATGATTTTAGAAATTCTACAAATAATGCTTCCAGATTTCCAGGTTTGCATGAATATAATTCATTAAATAGAAACAATCATACAAATCATTGTGGTTTGTCTACCTGGTACCAGTGTTCTCATCAAGTTTGCCAGGTATTTAATGTCTAACATAATGGCATACATGCTCACGGCACGCTGTACACATACCCAACACAGGCAAGACTTTTAGCCAATGCTGTTTTAATGTCCGTTTCCGTCACATATACCTGTCTATGTTTTTAGCTATTCGCCGGGTGGCTCTTTTGTTCTTAGTTATTCACCAGGTGTCTCTTGTGTTTGTTTGCAGGTGATGAAGTATGAGGATCAGATGGAGAAGATAAAATGTGAGAACCAGGCCCTGAGTGACACAGTCACCCGTAACGCTACGGACATGCTGAGAATGGAGGACCAGCTGCAGCAGCTAGAGCTGGAACTCACCATATCACAGGAGAAACACAGGACGTGTCAGCAAGAGGTCAGTAACCATGGCAATATACACTACAGGCATTACCCAGCAAACACAAAACATTGTATAACATTTGTACAACGTTGGTGGGTCTGAGTAACACAAACCCTACCTTCATCAAGTCTGATGTAACAGGATACCTAACAACATTAACCTGGATTAGTTCTGGCTTAACACTGTTCTGCTGTATCTTCAACTTTTTTCTCCCGCCCCTTTGTCAGAGAAATACTCCTTTGATTAAAAATAGACAAATTGGGGTGTCTGTAAAGAGTGAAATATGAATGTACAGACTCGAGTATTACATATACATGTGTACTATATGTATACGTTTTTAATGAACTTTAGTAAAATTATTAGTTAAATACATGTATGTACTGAGGGTAAGGGAGGAAGTTAAATATTTCAAACTGAAATCTAAGTACAGCAACATTGTGTATTTTCACAGGTTGGAAACAGAGACCAAGTGATCCTTAAACTACAGACCGACCTCGATACAACACAACAACAGTACTCTGGTATCATAGAGGAGTTGAACATCAGAGAAGAGGAAGTTATACGTGTAAATACCAAAGTACGTCAGCTTCAGAGCGATCTGAGAAATCTACATGCTGAGCTTGATATCAGCCACGAAAAGGTGAATAGCATTACTCTGATTTGGTTAGAAGCATATTTGAATACAGTCCTTTACAGATTTAATTAGAATTTATAAATTAGATATTGTCAGAATGAGTGTATAAAGTAATAAATGTGAATGTTTCAGAGCTCTAATGATGCCAAGACAATGCAGCAGAATGAGCAGGATTATCAGGTGGCTCTTCAGGAGGTATAACTAATTAGCATTATCAATATAATTATGTTTTAAAAATATATAGACTTCATAATATGTCACAATTTGTGTGAAATTTAAAAATAAAAGTTAATTGGAAAATAAATGAAGACGCAACATAAAATCACAATCTTTATTCAACTCAATAGCTTTATCTCAATTCTCTTGGTTTGGATTTGTTAGTGTAAGAAATTTTTTCTTTGATTCAATAGTGAGTTATAGCTTATAGATAATTTATTATACATGCCTGTATTAATTTTCTCTTATATATAAACATTTTTTTTGTGTGTTCAGATTTGTAATCATAAGAAATCTCTGGAGTCGTTACGTGGAGATTTACAGATCAGTAAGTCTATGCACGGTGAGGAGTCGTCACGCCTGTCACAGGATGTGCAGCTGCTGAGAGAGGAGCTCGACATCACCAAGCAGGACCTAGATGAGGTACAGGGACAGGCCATACAGTATAAGGCAGAGCTGGAGGCCTCTAGACTGGATGCCGAGAACCAGAGAAAACAACACCAAGACCTCTCAGCTGATGTAAGTCGTAATATGTGGTCTAAAATTTAATTATCATACTGAATGTTTTCCAACCCCCCGTTTCCCAAATATTTATTGTTCTATCTAACCAACTGATTATATTTAGCATTTCATGAGGAAATGTATGTCACATTAACAACGCAATCTTAATATTATTCTTATCTCAAGGGAAATGCAATTAACTCTCTGAGTGTGGGGACCGTCTTTATACTTCAGATTCTGACGTATAAAGACTGCCCCGCACTGAAAGATGCCGTATAGAGACGGTCCCCGCACTGAAAGAATTAAAATATTTATAATGGCCGTAGACCCGTAACATAGGTATTCAAATGAAGCTAACTAAGACATTTATCATGATTTCAAATTGAAAAAAAATCCTCATTTATTTTTTGTTTTCAGTTTTCCAAGCAGGGAGATGAGTTACACACACAGGAGCGGCTGCTGGGTGAGAGTCGTCAGCAGGTGGCGATGCTGGAGGGGCAGCTAGAGCAGAGTCAGGAGCTGGCCGAGGGCTTACAGACCAGTGTGGACAACTACAAGCAGAAACTACACACCACCACAGAGCAGCTGGAGGCCGTGGAGAGATCCCTCGGAGAAACTCAAGATAATCTGGTTGAAACAAGGAAAAGGGTGCGTATTGTAAAACACAAACCAGTTGAATCTATCAAGGCTGGTGTGTTCATAAATGCCCTGAATACAGGTGTTAATGCCTCCGCATTAGCATAGGGGCTCAATGAATGTTCAGTAGCTTATTCATTGCAAATTTGCGAGTGTTTTGTATTAAAATAGTTTGTAAACACTAATTAGAGAATTTAAATTAGTGATAGAAATCTATTTTGAAAGATTCCAACTGGTAAATCGACTGGTGATAAACAATTGAAAAAATAATAATTTAAGTATTTGTCTTAATTTTTGTGGGGTTTTTTTCAGGAAGCTGAAGCTCAAACAGAGATTATTCGTCGCCAGCATGAGGTAGATGAGCTGAGTAAAGCGTTGGAGGACAAGATCAAGCAGTTAAGCCGCTGTGAGACTGTGATTGAAAATCTGACGACAGAGCTGAGCAACAGCCAGGAAGACTTACATAAAGCCTTTGACAAAATAGAGCAGCTAGAACGCACTTTGGTCGACTACAAGGAGCAGGTGGCCGTGTCACGGCAAGAGGTAGGGATTGCCCTTCTAGAATAGATACATATATTGTTACTTTGGAATTGAAAGTGATACACACTTTCTATTCCAAGTGTACGATCTAACTAATATTATGTGTAAACAAAGATCAGAACTATATAATGTACTATTCTACCGCATTTACAATTAAGAAATAGTTTGTAAATAGTTATTGTATCACTAAATAGTGTTGAATATTTTACATACTTTAGATCATATCAAATTTGAACTGAGATTTGATTTACTTTTGTTAAATCCGCTGTCTGCCTGGCCAGTAAGGGACGTGTATCCGGCGTGTATTCTAGTAGCAGTTGTGCGATCAGGAACGTACAGGTCTCTCTTACGTTACTTGTGTATGCCACTAGTTATTTCCCATAATAAATGTTGTGCATGCATGATGTGATAGTAAACCACTATGATACCGGTGGGATATATTAACACAGTGCGGGGACTCCTTATTAATGTCAGTCCTCATACTGAAATGTTAATGATATTTAAAAATGTAAATATTATAGGACAGCCAATTTCACCGTATTGTAAGAGATGTGCATTTTTAAATTGGCTACAATAGATCTGAAGATAAAAAGCCTAACATGTTGATGAGCCCACTCCAAGCACATGTAGGTTTATTTCAGACATTTAATAGCACAACCCACCACAGATCTACCCAACTACTTATAAATTGTTCAATTCACCCACCAATACCCGCACACTTTTAAAGACAACCCGAATTGTTGAGCATGTGAATTAACATAAGTGAGATAAAAGTTATCTGGCATGCATCTGTCTATGATGTTATGTGTTGTTTTTAAGTTGTAAGGTTTTAAATATTAAGCATGAGAAAGGTGCATGAAATGTGGATGTATATTCTATTCTTATGTTATATATGACTTGGTGTTTTCTTAAAAAAATTACATTAACATGCCTTATGTTCATCATGTATTTATTATAGTTTGTATTGACAAAATAATTGTTATCACTTTTTTACAATTTTTTTGTAATTAAGTCCATGCAAAGATTTGGTAGGATAATGGAGAAATATATTTAAAAATATACCTTTTTACTTTTTTTTTAACAGCTTTAGCATCTGACCAATATTGATTGTATTTTGTTTGTTCTCAGACTGTACAGAGTGAAGATGTATGTCAGCGACTCCAGACAGACTACTCCATGTATAAAGACAAACATGCCTACACCAACGATGAGGTGAGTTATAGGACCAGAAACAAAAAAAACCACTAAAGTAGCAATCAGTTGTAAACACACAAAACTTTACATTTCTGTGTAAGAGGAGCCTCTCCTAAATGTAAAATACACACTTTGCTTACACTATAAATTAGTAATTACTAAATATTTTCTGTATGGACTATTTTGTTAGTTGTAAACAATTTAAATTACAATTAGTATTTCTGTGATTATGATAGTAGCTGTTCATTTTACTACCTAATACAATTTTGCATAGAAAGTGACTAAAATGTAAAATGTGGTAACATGGCATAACATATATGCTATAGTTATGTCATATTCTCCGGTTAACAGCAGTACATGTTTCTGTTTTTAATCTTCTAGTTTTCTGAGAAGGAGGAGCACATACACCAGCTAGAATACACGCTAGAGGAAACACGGGCCGAGGTACAACTGAAGACTCGCCAGCTTCATGATATGGCTGAGAACCTTAACGACCTCAAGGTAGACTTAGCCGGTCTACGAGAACAGAAAAACTCAGCCGACAAGGAGGTGATTACAGAATAAATCAATGACAAAAATATTTATTCATCTGTCTTTTATTATCAACTCTTAAACCTTCGTGATCTAAACGATCAAATATAATTTTTATCCATTTGCAGTTGTGTCTCGTTAGCACAATCCACATCTTGTATTATTCTCCAACAAAAACACACACATAAAAATGATATTATTTTTCAAGGTGGCGAGACTTGACAATGCCTTGGAGAAACTCCAGATGAACCTGGCCTCATCTCACCAAAAACATAAAACTGAGGTGCTCAAGTTAGAAGAGTTTATCAAGGGTCTTGAACAGGATGTCAACGAGGCCAGACGTCACAGTAAAGCTCAAGAACAAGAGCTCCTAAAACGAGATGATATCATCGCGAGAAAACAGGCGGAGATTAAAGCAACAGAGGAGCAGGTGGCCAGTAGAGTGGAGGAGGTGGAAAGGCTAGAGGGCGGCCTCCGGGAGATCAAAGTGGAACTCGGCAACAGTCAACACGACTGCCGACAGACACAAAACCAGGTATGTGATAGGCAAATATAAAATACAAAAAATTGTTTATAATGTTTTATTGCAAATAATATTATTTGATAAATTCTATATATTTTATTTATATTGTGAAACAGGAATATTATTTATTGTTTCCATTATTACAGGTTGGTGAACAGCAGAGCGAGAATGAACATTTGAAATCTGATCTTGGTGAAGCACGTCAACAATATAAAGAAGCAGCACAAGAGGTCAGTGTGTGGAAAAATTGAAATGCTCTTACCTTTATGTAATATTGTAACTTTGTTTTGCTATATGAATACATGTATTAATTTTCATGATTCCACTTTAAACTGTTTGTATTACACATATGTGCTAATATGACAATTATTTTCTAATATTACAATGATTGTTTTGTACAGTTGGCCCACCACGAGGAGAAGCTCGCTATTCTAGAGCAGAGTCTGGCTTCTACACAGGAGCAACTTTCGCAGAGAGTGGCTGATGTAGTTCGACTGGAGCAGAGCACCCGTAAACTGAACACAGAGGTGCGCACATTCCGGGAGAGATGCGACGGACAAGAAGATGAGCTGACTGATCAGAAAAATACAATAGGTAACTAAAAACTGCAGTACTTGCAGATATTTTGCAAAATTATGAGTAGTACAACCTAAATATTAACACTAATTATTGAAAATCAAATAATTATTTTAAATTATTTTTTTGTGAGCATTTTTTTTTAATTTTGGGATCCATTTAGTGTCATTTAATTGTAAAATATGGACCGTCAATAGTCAGTAAATTAGATATTCAACTTCACAAAATTGGCCTGGTTTAATTTCTTTTCTGTCTGACTGTATTTTAATCTGATAATTGTAATAATGAAATACAAATAATAATTATAATTAATAAAAGACATTTGTTTTACTTGACAGCTAAGCTGCGTCAGGATTTGTTAAGTGCTAAAGAAGAGACTCACAATGCCATACAGGAGGGTATGGTGTACAAGCAGCAGGCGGCGACACTTAACAAGGAGATGGAGGGATTGAGAGAGCAGGAACGCATGCTGACTGACCAGGTGGATCAGCAGGATCAGGTGCTAGCTCAACTACAACAGGAGCTACGTGCGGAGAGAACCCGTCAACAAGACACAAGCCAACAGCTACAGAAAACCAAGCGTACTGCAGAGTCACTCCAAGAGGAAGTGGACATGGCCCAGAGACGGGAACGAGAAATCAACAACAAGGTAAATGAGAAAAATACATGGCAATAAACATTGCTTTGATTGATCAGAAACATCTAATATAATGTAGAGGTATATAATTCTATGGGTGCATACAAAAAAATAAGATGTATACATGACTCTCACAACAATTAATGAATAACAATGTCCACATGTTCTATAACTATAGTAGTTCGAAAGTCTGCTTAGTTTGAAGTATATTTTTGGAAATGCAAAGACCTTGTATATAAAATGAGTGTGTTAGTCAACTTATATTTATACTTCGGTTTTAGCTGCGAGAGAGAGATTGTCATTTGGACAATTCGAGAAAGGAGGTTGGTGAACTTCAGCAAAGATTACGTGTTCTGAAGGAAGACCTCGCAGAAAGAGATGGGCAGCTGAAGGTTAAACACATGAACCTTGACACGGCTCAAAAACAAAATCAGCACCACCTACAAGAGGTAAAATTTTAACAAATATTCTTACTCTTCAAGCGTCAATTGCGACTATAACTGTTTTAAATCATTTTTATTTGCATATCGAATAACGGGAATGATATGTGTACTCGGTCGACAGAAATTTCAAATATTCGGTTTAAAATCAAAAAAATTCTCAATTCCATCCACTTGCAAGTTGTGGGTCACTTCAGCAAGACATAACTTGTAGTTGAAAATTGTAATACAGTGTAGATAATTTTACAGTTAAAGTGTCTAGATTTTTACAGGTTTAACTTAACAATGTAAATTATATATGGAAATATATGGAACAACACTATACTTAATTAGAAATTTCTAAACTTTTATATTATTTTTTAATTGTAGGTTGAGCGCTATGAGGAGACGTTATCTCAGCTGCACGCTCAATTAGAAAAAATGGAAGAACAGCGAAAGCAGAGTCACACAAAGATGTGTGAGGGGGATCAGGAGGTAAACGACCTGCGTCTACAGCTGACCACACTACAGGGCGGACATAAAGAATCCATGGATCACCTGAGTGAGAAATCCCGACAAGTGGTGGCTCTGAAGACAGACCTGGATCATACCCTCCAGCAGAATCAAGCCATGGCGCACGAGATCGCCATGTACGAGGACACCGTGCGACAGCTGAAAGACGAAGTCTGCAACCTGCAAAACCTGAAGAAGCAAAATGAGCAAGAGGTATTAAACATTTATCTGTAAAGTGCTAATCAAATTGTACAAATGTCATTACTTTGCACCCACTTGAAGTTGTGGTTCTCAGTAGTGAGATGCAGCTTCAAGTGGGTACAAAATGTAATCCTGTGACATCTGGAATCACCTTCTCAACTCCTATTGTCAATGTCTACATATGTACATGCATCTTTTAAATTAACTCGGCATTTTTTTTGTTTTAGTTACTTTCGCATGAGAATAGGCTGCAGGACATGAGCAATGATGCCGCAATTCTCAACAAACATAACAAGAATAATCTTCAGGAGCTGACGACAAAAGAAGAGGAACTTGTGGTTCTCAAGGTGGAATTGACAAGTCTGCACGAGAAATACAAGATGAAAGTTTCGGATGTGAGTAAACATAAAGCCCTCTTATATACATAAACATAGTCACATCTCAGTGAGTATCGTTAATAGCAATGTAATTTGTGTTAAGAATCTTAGTAATTATGAATTATTATAAAAATTAAATATAATTTACACCACAAATCAATGAAAATAACATTTTAGTGGAAGTTATCACAATTTTAAAACTACATGTAGTACTTTTGCAAATAAATAGTTCCTCATCTTTTGTTTTCTAATGTAGAGTGATCAGTTTCGAAAGGAGCTTGAGATGGTTAGACAGAACTATCATGCTGCTAATGAAGAAATCACCCACCTGAGACTGTCGCTGGAAGAATCCAGATCGAACGGCGAGCGACTTCACCGAGAGAGTGAACTGGTCGTACAGAATGTCAACACATGGGTTCGTGAACAAAAGTGAGTTTACAAAATTGAAATAATATATTTGTTTAATTATTACGAACAGATTTCTGCAAGCTATATGCTAAGCTGGCAAAAGTTACATAGCCACCCATGTATAATATAATTAGAAAGAAAGTTAATTTATAAAATTAATATTATATACTGGATTTTCCACCGTTACAGTTCACCTCCTGTAACTAACGGGTGAGTTTAAGCGTGGTTAGCTCGTCAACTCTTTGTCTTATTCAGTTTATTGCCATTTTGTTGTTGTTGGTTTTATGTTGAGCCAGCGTTGCAAACAGTGGTCCAACATTAAACCAATATTTGCCATAATTAATTTTTTGTGATCATTCAACCTACTTTGTATAAGACTTTGTATAAGACTTTGTATGACATTTGTTTCCAATCTGTAGTGTTAAGTAAGAAATGATATATATAATCTAGTCCCGTCTATGTCAAATAACTTCTACTACTGCAAATTTCCATTTCACATAGAAATATTCCAGTTTTTTTGTGTATTGCGAAAATGTCTAATAAGATCTTTACTTTTCTGTACTTTCAGACAAGCGAATGAAAAGCTGGGCAATAAAATAAGGTAATCATCGATTTATATTCCACTTCTTATCAAAATAAAAATAAATAGTGTTTGTTTGAATATTTACTTATTATCTGCCTGATATTATTTCAATATTAAATAATAATAAAATGATGGTATGACTAATCAACAATATTTTGTGTGTTTTCAGGGAGCAAAGTAAAGCTATAGTGAAATTATCAGCAGAAAAAGAGTGAGTGCACTAAATATATTTATTATTATAATTTATTAATATAATGACTAAATTCTTGTCATTGTCTACAGCTTGATAGGCCATCTTTTACTTGTTCAAAACCATCAATTTTAAAATATCCATACTACTGTCAATTAGTTTCTGCAAATTAAATAACACTGTGTCATTCTGTTAATATGAGCAAACAGATTATTCTCAGTATTAGTTTTCAAATGTGTCTTATTTTTTACGTGTGTTATTGTAAAGGTCTACGATTTATATTTTGACAAAAATATATTTTTGTTTCCAGACGTCTCCAGGAACAGGTTGACAATCTGCAGGTGGACAAGAAGAAACTGAGAACGGATGCGGACGATCATAAAGTGGACTCTGATAAATATAAAGCTTTACAGAGCCACTCGTCTCATCAACAAGTTCTTCTCCATCAGCTGAGAAACAGACTAGAGCAATACGAGTAAGTAATCAACACTAATACCATGGCATAACATATTCTTACGTTTTAACTGTTATTTGACTGCTATTTTTATTTATTTTCAGCTGGAATTCCCACCATTTTTTTAACTATGCTCAGAACTATTATAGGTATGATAGATATCCATGTATATTTACAATGATATTTGTATTTTCAGAGCGGATCAGGATTCAGAACTTAAAGAGAAGCTGGCCACCATTGACGATCTCCACACGCGCCTGAAATCTAATGTTGACTCTGTACAACACCTGAACCAACAGCTGCAGAAACTACAGCGAGAGAACACTACCATGAGGGCAGACTTAGAGCGGGAACTCGGGTCAAGACAAACTCTGCAACTACAGGTATTAATACTAGCACCAAGATTTTAGTCAGCAAAATATATAAAATTTCTCCCTTGTTCTGGTAGATTACACCATGGCAAGTAAAAAATAATATATTGTATAAATGTATGTGATGCATAATTCCAACATGTGCTGAAATTGTTCGGTTGCAATTATTGCAGTTGATGGCCTGCTCTTATATTAGAACCTTATCACTTGCTACACCAATTTCATAATTTATTAATTTATTAATATTTGGAAATTTGTAATAGATAACTGATGTCTTTTGGTTAATATACAATATTTGTACAGTTTTGTGGCCTTGATACTATAAATGAGATTATAGAATCTGATGTTCTGTTTGATTATTACAGCTTGAAAGTAAAGAACAGATGATATCATCACTGAGATCTCAGATGGAGAATAAAGCACTACGCTCCGTATCTTATGACACGTCCCCTATATCCAGCCCTCTACGTACAGCAGATCTGCCGTCAAAAGATCTCAATATGGTGAGTGGTGCATAGAATATACTTGTATTCTAAATAACAATACTTTATTCTCTTCAAACTACATAAATAATGTCATCTTCTGGTCCCGCATTTTTATCTATAAAGACAATCTCTGGATTTTATTATGTAATCCAACATTTATTTATTGACTTACATATGTTTACTTAGTGGTTTGTTATTTTGTTCTAGTCTCACCATGACACCGTACATGACACCAGTCTAACAGATCCACACACTCTGGACAAGAGCTACTGGATTTCTAAAGTCGGAGATGTAAGTTAACCTTTACAACCCTGAAATACATTCTTAATTCTTTCAGCGCGGGGGCCGACTTAGACGGTCCCCGTGCTGAAAGAGCCACCATGCGCTGCTCTCCCCACTAACCCTTTCACACTGGGTGAAAACTTTCCAGGACAAAATTACATTGTACACAAAATGAGATTTGAAATTTAGAAATAACTTTGCCACAAGTGGTTTTTAAAATGTAGCTTTTCTTATTTCACCAAATGACAAATTAAAATGAGTCTCTTTCAGTAATGTTTAATAAAAATTGGGTAGAGAACCAAAAATATGAAGACTTGACTAACTGTATTTTTGTGTGTTTTTCAGTTGTCACTCCAGCTTCAGCAGAGCAGCGAGTACTGGTCGGACAAAGTGAAAGAATTACAATCTCAAGTAGATACCAGCAAACATATCATGTCTGAGCCACGATGATATCATTCCGCCCTCTGACAGTGTGACTGGTTTCAAGTTATATTTCCGTCCCTGTGGCGAAAGAATGTAACTTCAAACAAGCCAATCTCTCTGCATTATCTAAGCTAATATAATAACATCAGCAAGAGCTTAGCCTGGTGCTCTCCTAATGTTGGTAGCTCAACAGTAACTTAGCTTTGCCCCAAAATCTTGTCTAAGTTAAAAATTTAGACCAAGATTAGCTGTGTTAATAAATTAGTAAAGAGGCGACAATGGTATTTTGCTTCACACCAGGGATGGAGGAGCCATCATGATCATATGAACTATGCATACTGTGTAAAAACAGTCACATATCATTTATGGTGGTCAACTACATCCTGTTTTTTGTTTGAACCGTCACTCTTTGTGAGTATTACATGATCGACACCTCACGGTTAGAGGGGGTAGAGTGTATGACTTGTGAAGTGTACTCAGTTCTACGCCCACCGTGACACACACGTCACAATTACAAGGGGGTAGAGTCGTCACTTGTGAAGTGTACTCTTCTTCTACGCCTACTGTGACACACCCTGTAGCTAAACATAGCTACTAACTGACTGTGATAGAATTACTTATAGTGCTGAGCCAGTTATCTGAACTTTTATGTGTCAATAGATAGGATAAATACATTACTAACTATGAAGAGGATTTACCTTTTATACTGCTTATTTAGTGTTAGAGTATAATAATGTAACCATACATTTTTTTACTTGCAATGAAGTTGTTATTTAGAAATATGTTTTTCTAATATTATACTCCTCAAGGTTTTAAGCTGCAACAAAGTGTATTATTTCTTCTTTCTAACTAGCCTTACTTTAACAGAAACCCCAATTGTAAACTGATACTTTGTCAGTGAAAGTAATCACATAACTATAAACTCTGTCAACTTCTTACTGAGCTTTCAAAGCTCAACAAACTACATGCACTCACATCTTTGACAGATATTATCTTTGTTTTGTTACCTCACAATACGGTAAAACTATTGACTTCTATGAATTCTAAAACCCTTGATTTCTGTTGGACATTTGGCATGTTTGCCTACCTTAACTTTGATACGTCGATAGTAGAAGACATTCTGAGGATAATCAGATTTATTACCAGATCGTACAAGATTAAGAATGGGAATTCAGGGATTTTAGACGTAGAAGGACAAATCACAGACCAAAATGAACATCTTGCAGACTTGTGTGATGTCAAATTGTATCCAAATGTAATAATTTTGTTGGTGCTTTAATGACTTACATGAATATAACTGGAATGTCAGCAATAATATATCATGTAGTGTGAGTACAAATAGTGGCAGTATTTATTTTTTTACAGGAAAACATCACAAATAAGACTTGATTGCGCAAGTGTGCAGTTTTTATATAGATTTGTGATTCTACTCTACTTAATCTAATTGTATTTTTTTAGTTGTCCATTTTCTGTGATAAACAATTATTGTTAAAGTACACATGTGTCGCTGTATGTATTATTTGTTTCCATCGCGTCCTGTGTAATTGTACATTTTAGGTATCTCTAGTTTGGCTAGCATTATTTATTGAGATTTTTAGTTTATCTTGTTAAACATAGCTGTTGCAAATTCAATAATTTGCAAAATAATAATTAATTTGGTTGCGTCACCACAGCCTGTCAGAGCTTTTGTATTTCGAACAAAATTGTTTGTGGAAATATAAAAAGAATGGCATGTGGTGACCCACCATGTTCTTTAATTCTGAGTGAATCTGTCATTTGATTTATCAAATAACTTTTTCTGATATTATGACAAACACCTCAAATAATCAACGTACATGCAATACACACACACACACACACACATATCTTGACAACAACTCTTACACAATATTTGTATCATTTGACAACAACTCTTACACAATATTTGTATCATTTTCATAAAATAAAACTACTCCTTATGGCTTTGTTTTGTTGTTATTGTATTGTTCTCCACTTCGTCTGTTCACCCCCCTCCCCTTTCGATATTTTTTATGTGGGCTATAGTATTTGGTCTACATTAGCACCTCGCTGTAATCATAATAGCTTTATTAATGAGTGGTACGTGTATCCTGTGAGAGTTTGAGATGAATGTGAGATTGGAATTTTTGGGGGATATAATTGATTATTTTTAAGTGCGATAACATTGAATTAAGCATCCCTGATACTTTCATGATGTTTATAGTGTTCGGCATTTTTCAGTCTCCACTGCAGTCATTGACGCTACCGCGGGAGTATGGGCGAATAATCTCTCACTAAAAAGTTAACTGGTGATTTTCTCAGAAATGACCGTATGTGCCTGGCAAATTATTCCAATATATTTTTGGGCGCACTGGGCCATAATGGTTTCCAAGATGGCCGCCCGAAAAGCTTGTGGGTGTGATATGAACTTTGGTTTGGATCGCATTTAAATTTTATAGGCCGGTTCTCTAGGTATTTCTCTGGATCTTATTAACTTGGGGAATAATCTATGTAAAACAAAATAGCTTGAATAATATTGGCCTAGTGGAGGTCATTTTTTCTATTTTCTAGGATTTTTACATATATTGGAGTAGTCAACAAAGTTATTGTGAGGGCACTTTTCGAATGAGGGTTTTGGGGAGAGGTAATTTCGGGGGCACCGAGCCATAAACGGCTGTTAGCCACAAAAGCTTGTTGGCACATTAATTATTTTATGAATCGTTGGTGGATCACATTCAAATTTGGTTCTCTAGATGGTTTTCTGGCTGTTTCTAGTGAAAGGATTATGAAGTCTCAAAATTTGAGGAAATGATCTTGATGTTCTGATTCGATTTGATATTCTGAGATGCGTTTATTGTTTTCGTCCTCAAAACAGTCACCTCTGGTTATTATTAGCTCCTTCGCGTTTCTGGAATCCGGCCTCTGTGCCTGATAACATTTCTTGCCTCTTTCATTTCATAGCGTAACAAAATTTCAATGTGAACCAGCACGATATTAAAAAATTGTAGGCCTGACAGTTTTGAAAATTAGTGGGTTTGATAATACCAACGAAAAGTCGTGCGCAAATTTGCACACTAATTTGTGTTGGTATGTTTTGTGCTTTACAGTTTATGCGAGTAGTGCCATTCATGGTCTCCGGACACGCTGGTATGTTTTTGTAATGATAAAATAGTGGGTTTGATAATACCAACGCAAATTTGTGGGCAGATTCACGTGCGAATTTGCATTGGTGTGTTTTGTGCTTCACAGCTTATGCAAGTGGCACTATTTATGGTCGCAGGACTCGAGCACTATATATTTGTCGCGTTCCGACTTCTGAGTCTGACTATTCCGACCATTCCTATAATGACGGAACTATTTACAAAGTTTACTTCGATCCATTATATATTTATCATTTTTTACTATTTCGTTTAATCTAATAATTTTCTGGATGTAAGAGCTATTTAGTTTGTTCAGTTATTAATATTTATATGGATAAATTGAGCCATCATTATTCTCATGTCATTCAGTAATTTCCATTCGCCAGTGTTTTGAGCCTGGTTGCAAATTATGTCAACCAATATAGTTATAGTTCAATAGTTTTATTGTCACAGAAAAAACAAACAACAAAATATAAGTACAATGTATCAATACATCATATTATGCTAAGTGACAAAAAGGAACTGACGCCCAGTGGCGTATGCGTCCTCACAAATTAAACAAGAAAACATTACCCGGTTTTGTGGCGAAAAAATGTGTGCAAAGTGCAAAAAAAACATAAGCCACCCAGCAAACACGAGACGCCGTCCCCCGTTGGGCCAACGCTGGGCCAGCGTCGTAGACGGTGGACCAGCGCTGGCCCAACACCGAGACAACGTCCCGTGTCTGTTGGGTATTCATGACATTTTACCGATCTCTAAAAAGCTCAATAAAGTAATGATAAAATAGCCAACACTATTGACAATATAAAAATGATAGGACACAGTCGAAAATAAAGTTATTAACAATATTTTTAATACGTTGATAATATAATTACATTGAACACATTATAACAAATAGAAAAAGCATACTCAATTTTTTATTCTCTCGAAAATATAAATATGAAGGTCTGATAACAGACACGAACAAAAACCATGTTAACACACCCGGAATATTATAAAATTAAAATTAAGTTGTTATTATATATTGTTTTAGATGAAATTTAAAAGTAGGCCTAATAAAACTGCACGAATGATCAATCGAATCTGTAATCGAATTCCATAGAATAGCACCATTATATTTCATTGATTTTTGCCCTGCTGACTTCCTACATCGCAGAGGACGAAGATGATTCTCAATGCGAGTGGGTTACGAATGACAGTCGTCATTTGTCACAAAACAATTTTTAAATATAACAGGCAATAAACCTTTCACGTACTTAAACATAAGTAATATTACCTTATATTTACAAACTTGAAATATATTTAAAAATTTTCAACCCCCCAAAATAAGGTGACATATGTGTTCTAAATGGAAGCGATATTATAATTCTAATAATGCGTTTCTGTAACATAAAAATAGAATTAAGATTTATCTCGTTCGTTCTTCCCAAGACCTCTAAACAGTATGTAATATACGGGTAAATAAAACTATAATAGAGAGTTAATAATGTATCAATACTAAAACAAATTCTACACTTTATAATAATTCCAGAACCTTTGGCAAGTTTTATTTTTAAATTGTTCACATGCTCAGACCAGTTTAATTTCTCATCAATAACAACACACAGAAATTTAGTATGTGAAACTCGAGAAACTGGTTAATTATCTATTACTATATCATTTGTATTTACTATTCGCTTATTGGAAAAACTAAATATAATAAAATGGGGTTTTTTAACATAAAGAGATCACTTATTGGCATTTAGCCATATTATTATTTTTTTAATTCCGTGTTTATTAAAAAAAATAGATTCCCTATATTTTCACCTGTAACAAACATATTTGTATCGTCAGCGTAAAGTAAAGAAAACAAAAGTGAGGATACATTACATAGATCATTTATGTACATAAGGAATAACAAGGAACCTAAGATAGATCCTTGTGGTACTCCACAATTAACTTTCTCATAAGGCGAATCAAGCTTGTTAAAAGATACATTTTGTTTTCTGTCGTATAAATAATTTGTAATCCAAACATGTGCCATACCTCTAATACCGTATTTATATAATTTATCCAAAAGTATTGTATGATTTACAGTATAGAAAGCCTTATTGAGGTCTATAAAAACACCGAGTACAATTTCACCTTCATCTAGAGCTTTTAAAATCTTATAAATTAAGAAAACCAATGCTGTATCTGTACCAAAACTTTGTCTGAAACCGAACTGATATTTATATAATAAATCATATTTTTTGGTAAAAGAGAATAATCTAACATACATAACAGGTTCAAATACTTTTGAAAAAAAGGCAATACTGAGACGGGTCTATAGTTACCAATTTGTGCAGAATCACCACTTTTAAAAATAGGAATAACTTTGGCTATTTTAAGCTCATCAGGAAAAACTCCTTGTGTAATGGAGATGGTGAGTAAATGTGTGAGTGGTAATAAAAGTAAATCAGACGTATCTTTTATGACATTTGACTGAAAATGATCCCATCCGGGACAATAATTTTTTAAATACATAATTATTTTGGGGACTCCCTCCTTGCAAACACTTTCCAAAAATATTGAAACGGGATTTTTTTTATAGTTTAGTTGGATCCGTCTTACTCTTCGGTATTTTCGAGGCAAGTTCGGAAACCACGTTTACAAAATATTTATTGAAATGTTTAGCAATGGTAATGTTGTCAGTGATAGTACTACCATTGATGACAAATTTACTATTTGGGGCACTTTTTCTTTTTATTTATTACATCTTTAATAATAGACCATGTTTTCTTCAGATTATTTTTCAATTGTCTATAAGCAATCTGTCATAGTATGTACGTTCGGTCCGTCGTAATAATCTAGTTAACATATTTCTATATTCTTTATATAATTTTTATTCGATTGTGAAAGATACTTCTTGTAATGGGCATATAATTTATTTTTGTGCTTTATAGAACATTTCATACAGTTAGTTAGCTATGGTTTTCTTGTCTTATAGTGAGGTTTGAGTGACTTGCGTTTGACAGGAAAACTTGAATTCTAGATTTCAAGAAATATCTTATGAAACATAGTATATGCATTTTGACAAGAATCATTTAAAATGACATTTTTCCAATCAACATTTTTATCTTATTTCTAAGCTTTTTCTTATTTTCAGGTGACATATACCTCACAAAAACATATTCTGTCTCATTTAAAATCTTCTCACTTGTAGTTATCGTAAATATGGGGAAATGATCCGATACATCAGTGTAAATTATTCCATTAAAACATTTTGATTTATCGATACTATTACAAAATATATTATCTATAAGTGTAGCAGAGGTTTCAGTTAATTGCGTAGGCTTGTTGATCAGGGGAAAAAAAGTATGAGAACATTAGTTCTACGAAATCAGATGTAGGTTTATGTTTACTTATATTTATAAGGTTCAAATTAAAATCTTCCATGATATATACAGTAATATTAATGTTTTTTAAATTCGCAAAACCAAACAATAACAAAAGCCTTCTTACAACCGCTCATATAGGCGGAAAAAGTAATCACTTTATGTCTTTCTATTCATTTGTGAGTGTTTCTCAGTCTACAGTTGTTTAACAGCAAAATACATTGCTTGAAATGGGCTTCTGATGGCGCCTGTTTTACACATCCACAACACGCAGCGCTTTTTCGTTGCACTCAAACCTACAACGATGTTGTTTCGGCCTATTTGGGACCTCACTCCAGGAGGAGTTGGACACGCGTGCCTCGCTAGAGACCCCCCTCCCCTCCAAGATTAGACATCAAAGTTAACAGCCAATTGCCAGTAATCACACGGCAAAGTATGGCGTGAGAGAAGCAGACCATGTGACATAAGCAGACCTTGCCATATGTGGGGATACAATGAAAGAGTGTACCGGTACAACTGTAACATACTGTCAAATACTGTTGATCTGGTAATATTCGTGAGGTTGTAATTTTCGCGAATTTCGCGAGGAGGAAAAATCGCGCGAAAATTATTATAATAGCGCTACTAAAGAAAAATGAAAAATTAAGCACGCAAAAATTACCAGTATTTACACCTCTGAATTAATATTAAACGACACAATCAGGCCAAAATTAACATTTTTATTTTTGCTCCTATGCCCATGATATGGCAAAAGTTTGCATTGCGCGTTTACCAGTTAAACAAGAAATGAGGAGGGGTTTTAATTTCGGACATGCATTTCCAAAATAGGGAATAACTAATAATCGGGTTTTCGGCACACTTTCTACGTTGCCACAGCAAACCAAAATTTAAAAGATTTCCACAATTCTAGTTTACAACACCACAAAAAGTTTTTATTAGTGTCAAATTTCATTGTTTTAGACTACTCACACAAAGAATGTGGAATGTGTGATAAACATCATGGTTTCTGCGATCTACAGAGCCCAAGAATAGGTTATATAGATGTCTAATTTATATTTAAATAGCGTTCAAAGTTTTGAACCCAGAAACGGTAACTCCAAATGTTATATTGTGTGTGAGTACGGTAACTCCTTGGTGAGGAAACGGATACTGCTATGATAAACTTTTGCTCTGCTTGGTCCAAAATGGCACAGAAATATGCAAAAATTGATCGCTGTAATATTCATGATTAGGAAAAATAATATAAGGTGATGTTTTTTTTGGTCATTATAGCTTAAGCCTGGTAGAGCCCATGTGTACATAAAGGAGTACGGTCCCTCATCCTGAGACAGTTACTCTCACCTCTTGATTTGTGCATCTAAGATATCAATGCTACTATAAGGAATGTTATTAAAATAGACCTAATATGACAGGCATGTTTGTTATCTTATTACCAGATGATTACAGACACCTTATGAATTGTGTGGTACTGGGATGATTGCTAGTAGTAGTACTTTTCGCCCATCCGGGGAGGGTCGATAGGGATCTGTTTTGTCTGTTGGATGCTGTGTACGGCATTGTACGGAAGCACTAGTCTACAGCAATCATCCAAGGGCAGCTGCAGCCTCCTCGTATCTGGCCATAATCTTAGGGCGGATTGCCAGTGGCGTGCCCTGGTTCTTCCGCTCAACAGCGGAGCCAATGTAGCACCCGCATCAGTGCTGGCGCTGATGTAGGCTGTGGTAGCCTCAAATAACCGACAATAGCGTGTTTGACATTAGGTCTCTCACGTGGGATGAATTGTTACTCTGGGGACTATCTGACCTGAGGACAGCGGAGCTGCGCAAAATGCCATAGAGTTTCAGCATTAAATTGCACAGGGAAAACTCAAGTCTCCCGCCGTCTGGGCATGTCTGGGGGTATATCCCCTAGACGTGCCCAGAACCCCTTATCGGGCAAGCGAAGGAAAACGCTCTTAATAACCCACCATGCCCTATCACCCCCACCCTCACATCATCATCTGTACATCATTCATCTCATCAATTGACTACAACGTTTTTATCATATTACAATGTCACTTAAAAGACCTTTTGTGCCGAAAAATGACGTAAAGAAAAGATTTACTACTACTACTACTCCCATATGAATTGTTGATTAATACACGTTCTCATGGTTCACAGAACAGTGCTAAGTATGTACATTACTGGATGTATTCTTGCATGTCTCTCACCGAGGGCCTACAGGCCTACCATATCCTTGTATACAAAATACAGTGACCCAAGATTGATATAATGCTTGACCAGCGTCGCAGATAGTAAACCGGTGTTAAACCAGCACTGGATAATTTATATCTTGTGGTAATTTGTTTGGAAATGAAATAAATGGGGTTATAGGCCACCTTTGTGCACATAATTATAGGACTAACTGGGCCGGGAGAACCTGCTATGAGGATTGTGAGATGAATGAGATGACACTGCCCTTCAGACACAGAACTCGACATTCGAGCCCCTGCAGTCTAAGGCCGAGCTCGCTACCTCTCAGTCACGGAGGCTCTCTGCAATATTGAATCTTTACAAGAGAGCGGAGAAGAATCATTTTGTTTCTTTGAAACTTAAAGGCCAGAGTGGTGTTTGAACCCGCGATCTCCAACTTTCCAAGCATGCAGCTTTAACCACTGCACCAGGGCCCCGCCCTTGTTTGTTTGAATTGAGTCGGGTTTGTGATACCAATATAATTGTGTTTTTTTCAATTCAGAATAAAACCTCACTGGTTTAGCCCTAAATTAACAATAAAAAAAATCAAATACATAATACCTTCAAATCTAAAACTTCCAGTCGATATACCACATTTTAAGTACTAGAAATGGACTCCTTATGCATGAAAATTAAGGGTAGACACTATTTTTAGGAAGATACCTGTCATAGAAATAAAGATATAAGCGACATACATAAAATTTAACGGCCATTTTGAAAACCAAGATGGCGGCAATTTTTTTTTTTAGAAAAAAAATAGAAAGGTCCAGTTTTCAACACAATATAGGCCTATTGGTACATAAAAGTGTTCAAAAATGCAGTAAAAACAAAATTATCAGCGACTTCCAGCGTGATTACATGGTGAACCTGGCCATATATATCACAGTCGCTAGCTTGAAACTAGCTTGAAACTTATTCCGTACCCACCTTTTGAATAACATGGATTTTCATCCTTCCTCGTGTTTTTTTTAATAATGAAATCCTTGTCGTTGTCTGAAAATTTGGGAGGCAACTATAACTTGCAGTTAAGTTGACCAAGGCAATATGACAACACCAGTATCAGGATTATGTATATATGGCTGTAAGACCAAGTCATCAGAATAATAACACAGGATCCGCCCAGTCGGGGAAACCGGAGTGTAACCTCTTGTAAACTAGAGCATGGTATTATAAATGTAATATGGAAAAAGTTTTTTCTGACCTATTACTATTAGAAGTATGCATAATATTATTGCCAAATGCAAGACAATCAGTATGTTGAACACCCTATGTTGAAACATATTCAATATTAAATATATGGATTTTCACTGGATGTCCTTACTGTATTTAATTATGTTATGTTTTATCATGTTTAGGTCGGGACAAACCTCGTGAATAAGACACATCGTCCCAATGGTGTTTTAATGTTGGCAAAACGTTGTATATAGTAATCTAACATTATCATACATTTAGTTTAAAAGTGTCATGACGTTGTTTGTTGGTCGTTGTCGCTCTGGAAAAGTGTTATAATACTAGTACACCCTCCACTACTAAATTAGGCCTTGATAGCCAACGCTATTTTTTTCATTGATTATTCAAAAAGAATAATGGTCAACTATGAACAGTAACTATAAACATCATTCGAACGAAATGACGTATATTTTATGGACAAGCCACATTAGTCATGCGTACGGTGTGCCCACTTTTTATACATGGCATTTTAAGGGAAAATAATAGCATTTCAAATATCTGGTAATGGCTTATGACATCTTTCATACGGTACCACATGTTTCTTTGCAACAAAAATAGCATATATATTTTGGAGCTGCAAAATAAAATGACATCTCATTAATTTACACCGACATTTGAGCAAGTCATTGCTGTCTTAAGTAAAAAGTTTCCGTCATCTTAAAATAGAAGTGACCGTCTTCATCACTGAACTATATTACAATAGTTACCGTAGTCATCCAGCTCACTTTTCTATGTGGAGTTACTGTTTCCCACTTAGGAAGTAATTGTCTCTCGCATCAATATTTTACACTGCTCTTACTCTGAAATGTAATATACAGTGGAGACCCAGTATCGGACCGCCTCACAAAGCGGACCATCCCGGAATACGGACCACCTTTTTTCAGTCCCAAATATTTCCCCATTCACATAATGTATTATCAGATTCAGAAAGCGGACCGACCCGCGATTCGGGACACGGACCACCCTTTTTCAGTCCCAAATCATGAAAGGACTCGAAAGACGGACCAGCAAAAAAAATAATTCACACTTTTACAGTTATATATGCATCGATTAAGGGGACAGTTGTAGCTGGATCCACTAAGGGACCAGCACTGGCATAATTTACTAAGTTCACTAGCCCTGGTTGAATCTAATAAAGGGTTGAATCCAGATTAGCGCTGGTGACATAAATCATACAATGTTAATGCAACATTTAAACATTGTCATCAGTGCAAATTGCAATCAGTCGCCTTATCATGTCATGTCCCTTCCTTGAGTCACACCTCTTTGGTTGGTTGATTATCAACGGTGTAGTCTTTCAGCTCCTACGACCGTCTTTCTTTGTTAATACAGCTCAAAATAATTTACAGAGCGCGAACTTACGATGACAGCTTAGGGTGAACATGTATGTTGCCAAAATAAAACAACACAATTTGAGTTGACTCCTTATATTTAATAATTTGTTAAATTATAGGAAGTTATATTAGCACTGTAAATGTTGTAGCAATAATTAAGCTACTGATCTATAGGAACCACAAGGTTAAACAAAGGCACTTTTGATTTTCGACCAGCTGACAAACATTCGGCGTGCAACAATCATTTAATTACGCAGGATATATAAGGGCTATGTGTGTCTAATACAGATAGGCCTAGCGTATAAATAGATACTGAAATAGGAAACAATTAATACAAGCGATACAAACAAACAGATTATCATATTTATAACATGATCATAATTCGAGAAGATTATAATTCGCTAGGCTGCTTTTTATCAGCTTGACTTGTCACATATGACAGGCCCTAGCGTACAGAATGATTATCACCTGTATAGCGTGATTACACCTTTGCGATCCCAAAAGTCTTACAAATTGCTATAACATAACATAACATAACATAACAATTCCGTCATGATTTTCTGTATTAGTTACGCGTATTAAACGGAATAATTATCTGATGTATTTTTACGCGAGAAAGTATAAATTATATTCAGTTAATGGACTGTAAGTTTGGCCTACATGGGATTAATCACCGCTGATCGATTTCCCGTTCACAGCTGCATGGCCTGATCACCCTAAACAAACGATACTATAACACTAGGAACGTGATGAAAGAAATATTTTTTTTACTCATAATGACTCCGTGTACGACTCCCGAGTTTTAATAAAATTAGAAGCGTGACATCTAATTTGAACACTGCTAATTAACATCATATTTGTCAATAGGCCTACAGGCTACAGCTCTCAAGATAAATGTCACTTCAAAACAAATTTAAAACAATTTGAAGCCAGCAAATTTCGAAATATGATAAATAAATAAATGTCACTTCGAAATCAATTAAAAAAATGTGAAGCTAGCAAATTTCGCTATCTTTTATATTAAAAGCATATAAAACAATATTGACAGTCATAATAAGGGACTTTGGATGTCATAGGGTTATTCACGGCTGATCGATTTTCAGTTTACAGACTTTTTACAGAAATAAATGTATGTATAATATTTTTTTCCTTTTATAATTTTATATGCATTTAATAAAACTTTATATAATTGCGTGTGTTTTTTTATTATATCATGACGTCATATTCAATACATTAGTTTAATAATGGACCTTGATATCGACACGTAACAAGGCATATCTATAAACAGACTGACTAGTATCTCACGATTCATAATTGGCACGTTTCACAAATCGGACCGATTTCAAAATGGGACCACTTTCAGTCAGTCTCATAGGTGGTCCGATTTCCGGGTCTCCACTGTACAATAAAAATACGTGCAGTTTGCAACCACATGGTAAGGGGTGCTCAAATAGGCTAAACAAACGCTTAATAACGTTAAACAAACTACGTAATAGGTGGAATAGGTGAAAGGCGTAATTGCATTCAGGGTTTGAATAAGAAAGAATACCTCTAAGTCTACATACTGCAGGATGTGATGGTTTACAAAGAGAGAGCGGGGATCAATACGTGGGAGACATCTATGTGTGGAGAATGCGCGCAATCGCTAATTCTTGGTTGCATTCTATCACAAGCGAAAGTGAAAATGAGGAATTAAAAAACAGCATGAGCTAAACTCTCTTAAAGTATTGATTTTATTCAATTTTTCCATATATTTAGCATGCAAAATGTTGCTTTGAAGCATAATAATGTATTTACCATTATCAAGTGACAAGCCAGTTGTTTATTTTATCGTTCCAAGTCATTAATTAATTATAAGTTTTTGTAATCGTCTCAATATCGCCCACACTGTGGGCGATATTGAGACGAAATAACAGTGGTGTGGCAACGCGAGACTGTGGGATAGGTAATATAGTCAGATAATTTGGTAGGACGATGACGTAATCGCGCATGTGATTTGACATCTGACGCACTGTGATGCCCTCCAGAACTTCCTCATAGTAGGTAGTCTACATTCAAATCAAACCAGTCATTTTGATGGTTTTTTCGTGTTTTTCCAGTACTTATGTGAATTTGTGATACACTGCAATACAATTCTGATTATTTTTTTACTCAGGTGCCATTTTTTTTATTTTTGAAAAAAATGCAAAAAGTGGAAATAGACTGTCCACTGCCCTATGAGGAAGTTCTGGAGGACATCATTAACCCTATAGTTGCAGTCAACTCCCACCAGCGTTGGGTGTTTTTCGCTAATTTCTCAGTCAATTCTAAATCAATTTCCATGAAATTTTGCAAGCACTCTTTTCAACTATTCCGGCGCCTACTCTGAAAATTTCGTGAAATTTGAATGAGTATTTCAAAAGTTAGACCATTTGACATGTAGTGGAATTTCGTGATTGAAGCTGATAGCGTTTAATGGGTTTATAGAGGAGCGTCATAATTCGCAAAAACTACATGTCAAATGGTCTAACTATTAAAGTACATAATATTTTTCCCTGAAATTTCCAGGGCAGGTGCCGTATGACTAGAAACTAACGCTTGTCAAATTTCATGAGAATCGGATGAAAATTGCTTGAGCAATGAGCGAAAAACATGCAACGCGAAAGTGACAGATTTAAAGTGACTTTTACTATAGCTATGTCCAAGATTTGGGCAGCTGTGTCTGTACAATGTCAGGCATTTTTGATGAAAAATGACTTTTTAGATTCAGAGTGATATGGCTATGTTTTTCTTGTCAAAAAACATGTAAAACCATATATATTTAGTTTCAGTGGGTCCTGGGCTACAAAGTGGTTGCTATGACAACTCCCCCTAGTGAGTGAAAAATCCAAGATGGCCGCCCAAAATGGCCGCCAATCACCAGTCATGTCACTTAAAACAGGTTTAAGTCCACATATATGGTTGTATATTTTAGTTTGTCCTTGGCTATGCAATGGTTGCTATATCAATGCCACATTTTGAGCAAAAAATCCAGGATGGCCGCCCAAAATGGCCGCCATTTGCTAAAAAGTAGCAAAAAATAGGCTTGTTGCCATACAATTACATGTCGCTCTAAGGGGAAGTCGATCACATTTGTTGACATGAGGTGTTGAATAATGTCATAAGATAAGCATCTCTGAGAAAGAAGACCCTAGACTATGTGTTTTCAACCTTTGATGTGTCAGGAAAAGAACGATTTAGAGCATAGTCATGATAGTGCAGCAATGCCATGTCTAATTGACCAGCCGTGATATGTTTACATGTTATTAGGATATTATAGGCCTGCATAGTCTAAGACGTGCCCAGCCACACAACATTACTTTAAAACATGGGTGTGGCTTCAGTTACAGTTTAGACAGGGAACAACTAACGATATGCCCATTCATATAGAGCCATTAGGCCAAGCCGCCGAATGCAAGCCAATGTCCGCCGATTTCCACTCGGGTTTTTCGGTAATTTCAAAATGGCAGCGCTGCGATTTGAGCATTTTCAATATTTTTTTGAGCAATATATTGCGCGATTGTTGAACAGATAGTAATAGCTATAGCATGTATAGTGAATGAATATAAAAAAATGATTCAACATATTTGTATTTCTAGAGTGACACATTTATAAAAACATTCAATAATTAGAACTTGATCAAAGTCGATGTTAAACATTGAAGCGAAACACAAATTGTCAATTTGTTGACATTTGTAGCGGAAGTGATGACGAACTAGGTCAGATTGTAAGAAGATCTCTGATTGGTCCATGAGGCCATCTCCCACCCAATTAGAATATCGGCTACATAATGACACACATCATGCATTCACAGTCATTACATGACGGGAGATGCGGGAAAAACGGCCTCAAAACAACTTTATTTTAAATCGGCTGTGACAATTGTAAATTTTGAATAAAGCCGATAAAATCGGCTTGGAGATTTCTATGGTTAAGACTGTTTGGACAGAACAATGTGGGAATCTCCAAGAATTGAGATACTTGGGGAAGGCTGCACTAGTTTGCCCACGGTTAGGCAGATTCAATAAATTTTAAAATTGTCCAATAAAATTATGCTGAGCCTTTTTTCGGAACTGCCGACATGCTAAAAGAAATATTTGACCACATTCCACAGTTTTCACTGAGCAAGAAAAATGCTGTGCTACATCAAATCTGAGCTAAATTATAAAAAGTCCAAAAGATGGCACCTCAATGTGGCAAACAGTTATGGGGGTAACAGCATCCAAAGCATCACCCAGATACTTGAACTTTTTGAAGCAGCTGAAGAAAACTACCGAGATGATGCTGCTGTTTAGAGTTTTGTTTTTAGATACACCAGATACACAGAAACAGTAGCAAATACACCATATATGCACATAACAATCAGAAATTTAGGCGTAGCCTCCGGCCTCCACGAGGGGGTCAAGAAAGAACATAACTTTTGATGGATTCTCATCCTTATAGCTATAAAACTTCCATTTTTACTCTCGGTGCGCCCCATGAGGAAGTGCAGGGTAAGCAAACAAAACTTCACCCATGTTTTACTTGAGTCAGATATATACTTGAGTCAAGTATATATTAACTTGCTGTGATTTGAGAACTTGCTCTTTATGAGGCTTTGGGTATAAAATGCATATTTAGTATTATTACAGAATAGGGCATTGGCCTACCCACGGGCAGTTGGGCACTATTGCATTCTGGGGGACCCTTGTCCGGTGCACAGTGCTTGATATGCCCACCATATGAGCAGGTGAGGTCGCCGGTCACAGCCTGTACGAGAAATGAAGTGTCACACAGGCACCCTGTGCTGTCTCAGCGCAGCGCTAAAGAATTATTTCTCTGATAAATCTTTTTTTTTTTTATCCAATATATAATAATAATATTGGCCTACTATAAAACCCACTTCAAAATGCCACCAGAAAACAACTCGGCATGCTCATCGTCATCTCTGAGATTCTGTGTGACACACGCTACAGAGTTTGACAGGTTGGCTCAGCCACACACCACACATACATGACATATGCGGCGTGTACAGGTGTACCCAGCAAACATAAGACGTTGGCCCAACGTCTAATGTTTGCTGGGTATAAATGAAGTGATGTCTGGGCGCAGCGTGAGCTCATACAATCTGCCTACATAGCGACTGCATCTGACCTCACATTGGCACCAACTTCGTGGAAGACATTGGCTTCTATCTACACCTATATCACATATAACTACATGTTCCTATCTCAGTTCAAGTAAAGACATCATCTAACAGTAATAACTGTAGGCCTACAGTAGACTACTTGACTTGAAAAACTGTAGATCTACTTGAAAAATCATATATCATGGCTCTGCCATTGTTTGTTTGTTTGTGAACTGTCAGAAAAAGACAAGCCTACATCACATGATCAGCACATGACATGCATGATCTATATTGCTGCTGACGCTACTTGCGGGTCACAGTGGAGAATTGTTGAACGAGAATACTGCATTTTAAAGTCGTTTTGGTGGCGATATTTATCAAATTAAATATCAATAATAGAAAAATCAGGCCTTATAGCAAATTCTATAGTCTGGTAACTTCGAAGTGGGTACCTTTAAGTTTTAATCTGCTTTCTATTAAAAAAATAAGTGATCATTTTCCCCAAAACAATAAATTCCTGTTAAATTGTTTTTAAGTTTAATATTGTTTACTTGTTTGAATATGAATAATTTTTTTCCAGCCTGTGTGATAGCGGATCTCACTTAATGATGGCGGGGGACGCAGAGCTGTTTGCCGGCCTGGATCAGTCCAGATCTCTACAAGTCAGCAGATTGGTAGCTGCAGCAGAACATTACTCAACGATAAGTCCTGCATTATCTCGCTTCTATATGTAAGCCAATAGTTTATTCTTTCTAGAATTGATTTGAACTAGGATCCAAGATGGCTGAAGGGTGACCAGTCTGTGTGCATGGGTAGGCATTTGGGATGGTGGGCCTTCTCTCCTAAGAGCCGTTTGAAAATTGAATCATTCTGCTATAAAAATTTGCATTGAAAAATATTCAAATCCTTCAAAGTAGGCCAGGTGATTGTTCATATTAATGGTACTAACCCAGGTATTTTAAATGAAACTAGAGGGGAATTGTGACTTTGCAAGTAACAATGATGTTTGGACTAAGTTTTATGAGTTTTTGTGGCGGCCATTTTAAATTTTGTTGGGTTATTTTATTATGACCGATTGATTGGAATTTTTTTAATGTTTTTTGGCAGCTATTTTGAATTGGAATATCGGACTTCAGAATTCAGACCTAAAATTTTAGAGATGAGAAGTCCCCACTGAGTTTTTGTACTTTTAAATACACTTATATTTGTTTGTCAAATGGAAACAAACTCAGAGGGTCCCCAATCAACACAATGACTTGTTTCTCTGTTGGCTGAATGTTGTTTTACTGTATATGACGCTGGCATGACATTAAAACAACATTGGATCGACGTTTCGTGTTTGCTGGAATTACAACTGCTATTTTAATTGTAAAATGTAGAATTTGAAAGATCACCAATGCCCATAGCAGCCACCCAATGTTAGTACAGTGTTGTGTCACTGTCTTCCACACTGGCCCGGAATTGAAACATCATTGGATAAAATTATTTCCATTATGAAATGTAGAGACTAAAGGGTGGTCTGGGTCTTCACATAGGGGAGCCCTGTTCACCCTCCCGTTTCCATTCAAGCAATGAATGGAGAATCACCCGACATGTACATCAGAAAATCCCAAACAAATCCGGAAGAACAACTGAGAATCCTTTAAAAAAAGTCATACCAATGAACCTCAATACCTAGGGATCATAAGGTTTGAAGTCGATTGGATAATATCACATTATAAGCCCCGACATGTACATCCTTGGCATTGAAACATTGATTAGCACTTAGTGATCCAGAAAATCCTGGATAAATCCTTTTGAAGTCAATCGGATAAAAGGGAGAAATAGCGCAGTGACATAGAATAATAAAAACATCGAGATCTAAAGAAAACTCAATATGTTTTGTGGTCCAAACATAATTATCTATGCTTAATCTTTATGCTACTCATTGTATAAAAAATATCTTTCATCTGAAAGCTTATTTGGAGATGTGTCAACTCGTGAATCCTCATGAACCCCAAATTTTTTCTGAGGCAGATGCGCGTCACAATGGTGATGCGGAATTGTTTTTGAGTTTTTCACTTTTTTCCTGTGATTTTTAACTAAAAATATTATTTTTCGTTAGTGTAATTCCGGGTCAGAACCGTCAACCAGCAAACACAAAACATTTGTAAATGCCCATCGTCTACGACGCTAGCCCAACATCAACCCAGCATTGGTTTAACGTTTCGTGTTGGCTGGGGATGCACATGATACAGAAGTGCCTACACTGAAGCATACAGACACCTAGCTAAACACGACACGTTGAAACAATGATGTTTTAATGTTAGGCCAGCGTCGCAGACGTTCGTCCAACATTAAAATATCATTGTTTCAACGTGTCGGTTTGCTGGTATTCATGTCCACCGAAACCGTTATCGTATTGTAGTTTACTTAGAAAGCACAGCGTTTTAGTGATGGTAATTACAGAGGCCTGTTTATGTTTATACCTATTCACCAGATGCCGCTCTGACATCTGCGGGGGGGGGGGGGGTCTGCAAGAAGTTTTTAGATTTATCACGGGCAAACCCAGGCAACACAACATTGAATCAATGTTGTTTTGATGTTGGTCCACACTTGCCCACCATTAAAACAGCATTTAGTCAATGCTTTGTCACCTTAGTACACCTTTGTGGTTGCGGCGCTTTGGTGACAGCTGATTTGTCGCGCTCCCCTCCCCCCGCATCGCCATCGCGCTTTTCACGCATTATTACACACGTTTATTACACCACGCTTCACCACTTGACACTTTAACTGCTCGAATTTTCTAGAATATATTTATTTATTTAGCTTCATATGAAAAATGTACTGTTTTTGAAATATTATATAAATAACAAAGTCATAATTGGAATAATGTTTTTGCGTGAAATCAACATACATTTTATGTAAGATATTTTGTGAATAAAACTTCTTAAACAGTGTTTAAATAGTAAATAAGCAGTTTTAGCAGGAAATGCGTTAACCACTGATGCACTAGTGATCTTTTTTAAACTGCATACTTCTTCAACAAGTAGGCCTATAGTTATTATAAAATATATCTCACATCAGCCACACTGTAAGTTATGGGAGGTTGGGACTTGAATTATATCATAATTTTATAAATAAATCCACCTGGATGAAATTGTTTTCGAGTGAATACAATCGAGCGAATTTCAATTTGTTACTCTGGCACGTGAAATGTCAACACTCATAGAGCAGTGTCAGCTAGCTGATGACGCGTTCACAGCCAGCTCTACTGACTGAATAAACAGACATAAGGCATCATAGGCTAGCTAACGATTTATTATCATGGGCAATGTCAGCAGGAACATTGGCAGAATCAGCTTTAGTTAGGCTGCGATTATAAATAATATACTGCAATAGTGTAGAAGGATTGAAGAACAAGTATTTGAATTATTATCTGACCGAGATCGGAATATATCGCAGGTCACTACGAATATACCAGGAAAAGACAGGTGGGTGATTCTGCAGAGCTCGGGGTTACATGTACATACAAGGAGGTTCCTTGGTACATGTGTGCTACTTGATGTATACATTTATTATTATAAATGTATAAAAGTCAGATTCACATTAAATTCATCAACCAGGGTGAATAAATTTCGTGGATTCCTCAGTCAATTCTGAAACCTTTTTTAAGATATTTTGCACACACAATTGTCTAGTCATGTGACGACTACTCTGAAGATTTCATTTTAGAAGGTATGTCCGAAGTTAGACCATTTGACATTTAATTAAATTCTGAGACTAAGCTAAAGGGTTTATAGAGTGCGTCATTTTTTTTTATTTACTACATGTTAAATATACCAACTTTTAAAGTGTACAACATTTTTCAATGACATTTCTAGGGTAACTACCTGTGCATATTATAGTCGTGATTTGCGTGATTTTCAGCGCTAAATTAAATAATTCAAATTTTCACTCACTTGATGTTGTGTCGCTACCGCGACGCACAACTTCAAGTGGGCGAAAATTACAAATATATTTGTTTTATTCGTAACAAAGCAATTGCAAATTTTGATCTTCCAATAACAGTGATCTGATCGGCTAATATATAAAATAAATTTAAAAAGACCATAAACGTGCTCAGCGGCGAAATGGTTAATTCTCCACAACATTGTGTGTGAATTGCTTCAGCAATGGCTGAATGCCCACATAATGACAATAAAATGACCTGCTTTTATACAGATAAGTTAGGGAATCGTTAAAATGCGTATGATCTCTATTACAGCCGTATGTCGCTATATACACAGAAAATCTGGACTTAATGTTATATATAATCATGATAATTATCCGTCTTAAGTTGTGTTCTAATGTACATGTATATGTACACAATGGTATGTATCGCTATGACAGACCAGTCAAATTGATTAATGACGCCCCATTGTATACTGTGGTCATCATTATTGATAAAAAATGAAATTTGTTGCAATTGTCGCAATCCCGTGTGTCAAAACACAATAGTCACGCCATGCGAGCGAACACAGGACGTCCACCCAATTGTCTGCAGCGCTGGCCCAACATTAAATGCCTTGAAAAATATTGTGATTGTTGGCATAGCAGTTGCGGTCCAAGTACCTATGTTATTCCACCCTGCTCAACTGCATGCGCAGCATGGTGAACGCCCACATGAGTAAGGTCCGCCGCGATGTGAATATTATGGTTCAGTGAAGCAAAACGACACAACTGCTTTAAATTTGGACAAATTTAAAGCAGTTGGGTCGTTTTGCTTCACTGAATCATAATATTCACATCGCGACGTAAGCCACACCTGTGGGTGTTGACCATGCTGCGCATGCAGTTTGGCCCACAATGTGTACTCAGCGAGCCATCTACTTAAAAAAAAAACTGAATGACGGTGATGATTAGCTGATATCGATGTGACGTGTCAAGCTGAGTCACTCTTGCATTAATCGGGGTGGAATACTATTCTTGGTCCACATTTCCTTTCCCACTCTCCATCTCTACTGGGAAAATAAAGTCATCCTTCCCCTGGAACATTATTTTACTATTGTATTCACAGCGTCTGATTTTATTCCGTAAATTTTCAATTTATCAATCTGTAAACATTATATGTTTTAGGTCCAAGGTAGAAAGGATGAAGCACGCCTTTGGTAAGTTAAAAAATTAATCCGAGTTAAAATTATAATGATACTAAGATACTTTTCACACGTTTTTAACAATTTCTGAATGCATTTTACACAAATCCCCCCATGAATTTAAGGGGTCACTTAGACCCAGCAGTAAGATTAAAATATCCTCCATTTATTTTTAATTAAAAAAATAATTATTTTCAGGAATGAAGGCGTCGCCGTCAGACTCTTGCTGTCAGTTCTGTGGCAGTATATTCAGGCCTGATAACCACACTGTGCGTACAATCCCCCGCATGAAAACCAACAGTAAGCTGGCCAGGTTCATCCTGAGACGGGCAGAGGGCAAGGTGACCAGTCTACACAAACACCTGGCCATGTTATATATACACAGGAGTACGCGAGTGGTGAGTTAAAGGCGTGAATATTATCAGTTATGGCTGTATATATTATTCTATAGAACTCAATAGCCTCAGATAGATATTTATTGACGACCTGAAGTCCAGACTTACGGGCATTAAAAATGAACAGTACATAATATTACATTTGATTGCTAGGCCTGGGCTATTGAGTTTTATAGATATTTTAATGTTGGACCAACGTTTGCGACGCTGGCCCAACATTAGAGCATCATTGTTTTAAAATGTCATGCCCCACGTGCATGATGATGATGTGTCTCCAATAATAGGCGATTCCATCCCCTTGTAAATACTAGCTGAAACACATGAAAATATGAACAACGTTTGTATAACTGACTGCATTTCAGTGGTTTTCACTGTCAGTAATACAAACGTTGTTCATATTGTCATGTGATGTGGAAAATACAGTACATGTGTATTTTCCAATGAACAGGGTGTTCACCTGAAGGCCCACACCACGAGTTCTGCATTTTCACACTTAAATACAGACCGTTTGTATATCTGTATATTGTCTACCAAGCACTCAGTTTGTTGGGCAAGCTCCTTGCAAAAACAACAACAAAATGCCAACAATAATTATAGCGGGTAAACTTTTTTAGTATTATACATCTGCATTTATTTGCCTGTTATATATACACAGGAGACTTAACCCTTTCAGTACAGGGACCGTCTTTTGACGTGAGAATCTGACGTGTTTATTAAAACAGAGAAGTTTTTTTCAAAATTGCAAATAAATTAAATGTTAACATATTGTGAAATACGAAAGTATAATATCTCAAATTAAAGTTTGGAACGTCTATCTTTTAATGAATTATTATACAATTTATATACATCAAATTTTATTTAATAGTGTTACGTGGTGCATCGAAGGGAAGAGGTAGATAAAAGGGAGAGTTAAATCTGCAGACATTTCACATCAGTTCAGCTGATTGGGTTTAGATGTTCGGGGTGTCATGCAGTGTTTCCTCTTCTAGCCACTCCTAATGTGGCGCAGCGCCATGCTGCCCTTCATGATTTCCATGCTGCCCTTTATTAACGCCATGCTGCCCTTCGTGTGTGTGCGCCGTGCTACCCTTCATTAACCCCATGCTGCTCTCCATTAACGCCATGCTGCCCTTCGTGTGCGCCATGCTGCCCTTCATGAGAGTTAATACTGCCCTTTGTGAGCGCCATGTTGCCCTTTATATGCGCAATGCTGCCCTTCATAGGCGCCATGCTGCCCTTCATATGCGCCATGCTGCCTTTTATATGCGCCATGCTGCCCTTCAACTGCGCCATGCTGCCCTTTATATGCGCCATGCTGCCCTTCATATGCGCCATGCTGCCCTTCATATGCACCACGCTGCCCTTTATATGCGCCATGCTTCCCTTCATATGCGCCATGCTGCCCTGCGCCATGCTGCCCTTCATCATGTTTATATGCCCTTGACATGCACCAGGCTGCCCTGCATGTGCGCCATGCTGCCTTCGCATATATATGCACCATGACGCCCTTCACAGATATGTACCACGATTCTCTTCATAAGCGCCATGCTGCCATTCATATGCAGCATGCCTGACATAAAAATGGGAGATACTCAGCTAATCAAATAACCTAACTTTAACCATGTAAGACACGACAAAAAGTTTTAACAATCGTTCTTTGGGAGGGAGGGGGAGGGGGGAGGGGGGTAGTAAATTAAGTCATTCTTCAGAAATGCAAAATGATGCTTTGAAGCATCGTGAGGGTTAAAGGGTTACATCTTGTCATTGTGATGTTTTTCTTTTTATATTATCATTTATTTGAAGCTGAAATGGCTAAAGCAATTTCCAGTTTCAAATGACGAAAAATATTTTGTTATGAAAAATAAACATCTTTAATTATTTGCTCAACTGAGCATCTCCCAAGTAGATGTCAGTGACATTTAATTTTACAATTTAATTCAAAGGGCATTTATTGTCATTAGAAATACAATATGAAAACAAAAAAAAACATGATACAGATAAAATAAAATAAATATCGCATCTTACATGTCTTATGACAAAAGAGAACAAAACGCCCACTGGCATATGCGCACTCATTCGTTTGATATTGACTTGGAAATGTGTACGACAGATTCAAAATAACAAAACGCAAGATGAATGTAAGGTATGTTGTCATGTTTCCTGAGAAACGCTAGAAAGTTTGTCCCAGATGAAACACTGCCATGTTGACAAGCGGCGTTTGAGTAAAAACATGAAACTATATACCATTATTCACTGTATTATACTCTGTTCACAGGTGATGACTTGTACTATCTGCTTGAAAAGAACTGTGATAAAAACAAAAAGAAATCCCGAGTTAAATTTACCCGTAGTACAGACAGAATGCACAAGGCTGCAGGTGGAAGGTAGGAGGTCAAGTAACTATTTAAAGTTTCCAGTGGGGACATATTGTTCATCTGATACATGGTCGCAAATGTATGATGTCATCATTTATATTTCCGTTCTGTTTGATCTATTTAATCTGTTGATCTTAATTTAATCTCCGGGTGCTTAATTGTATCCCAGTCAACACGATAGGCCTACATCGAACCAATGTAGTTTGAATGTCAGCGTCGCAGACGTGGGTCAAAATTGAACCGATATTGGGTCGATGTATATATGGCAGTTGCCTCCAAATGAGCCCCTTCTGATTCCCAGGTAAGACACTGGAAGGTACATCGCGAAATTAAATGTTTTCAACACATATTCTCACGTCAAAATGAGTGCAGCCCCACATTACCATATACGCTCACCCAATGTTGTTTCGATGCTGGGCGGATCGTCGGCGATGATGGGCCAGATTTAAACCAATTAAATTAGAACTCTCAGCGATCAATTTACATTTGCGTTTTAATGGTTTACCACATAGAAATTACTAAGCTATTGTATCACGCCAATCGGTGAATTTTTCTACTTATATATAGGCTTTATTCCATTGTCTAATATCGCTATCATTCTTACCAGAATACACATATATTACGATGTTTACACTGTTTAATCGCAATGACATCTAAGTCTTATTCCCAATGTCAACAAAAAATCTATATATATCATCAAGGAGGTTATAACCTTCTTGATATCATATAAACAAAAACGATCGTTATTATGGTGTCGAGCAAGCTTTAATTTGTAATTGAATATAACCATGATAACCGTTCCTATTTGTAATTTTGTGTTATTTTTTAACAGTACTTCTCAACGAAATCTTTGTTCTATAGAATCGTTTGCTGTTGTTTTTTAATTTAGTTTTGAAAAAGTAGACCTCTCCTAATTTGAATAGTTTATCACGAAGTATTTGATCAATTTTAGCATTTTGATTAGTTTGAAAATAGCTTGAAATGGGTCTAAAATGACAAGGGTTAAGTCTGCAACGACTAACGTTATATTTGACATGTTTAGATATGTCGACAGTCGAAAGGAAGAAACTCCAACGACTAACGTTATGCATTGTTATATTTTACATCCTCAGATATGTCGACAGTCGAGAAGAAGAAATTGCGAAAGAAAATGAAGAAGAAGCGTCGTCGTAACGAGGGTAGTGACAGCGGCCTTGACCTGTCCTTCAAAGATAACCTGAGCAGGCGTGGCGCAGTAGACGGTGATCAGACACCTACGTTAGGAGCTCCCCAGTACGCCAGTACCCCACTCAGCTCCATGTACGTATTATTTAATGAATTGGTGCTTAGTCCGAGACACACCTCTACTAAAAGTTTCATGCTAATCCGTTCATTACTTGTTAAATAATCCTGCGACAGAAGGAAAAACAAACACGACCACAAACATAGCCCTCTCCTGGCGGAGGCTAATTACCTGCAAATGCTCCCAGATAATCATAACAATATGAAGTTTTGAATTATTCATAGGAAAATTATATGTAAACTCTGTTATCACACATTTTTGTTGTTTTAGAAACCTGCTTAAGGCGCGTACGGGGTTGAAGCCTTCACCGGGTCCTGCCCCTCCTCCTAACCCGTTTGCTGACTTTATCAAACCTAAAGATAAAGCAGCCATTCCAGACGGTAAGAAAGGAAAGAAGAAGAAAAGCTCAAAGAAAACTCTACAGAACATTTTACAGCAGCAGAACAAGCGGAGTGAGATGGTGAAGGGGGGAGGACTACTGCACTTCTTGTCCGGCTTATGACGAATGCTTGTCTTCTGTAGTAATGATAAATTATTCATAGACTCATTGACATATATAGCAATTACCCGGAAAAAACAAGAGATTGAGCATCTGATTTTGTTAGGTTCTTGTTTGACAGACTGTGGCACATAATTAACCCGTATAGTGCCAAATTAAAACAATTTAAATTTTCACCCACTTTAAGTTGTGTCTCGCTGCCGCGACCCACAACTTCAAGTGGGTGAAAATTACTGATATTTGTCTAGTTTGAGACAATACATTTGCAAATCTTGATGTTTAAACACACATTTCATTCTCAATAACAGTGAATTCATCGGCTAATCAAACAAATTAAGAACGAGTATATAGTCGTGCTTAGCGTTTTCAGGGTTAAGCAAAGATTCGGTTGACGGCCAGTCTTCATTCGATCATCAACGTGTCTTTACCTGTGTAGAAATTGTGGTAATGTCACAGACTATAGTGGTCAGATCAACTTGACCTCTTAACAACCCGATCAAATCACTGTTATTGGCAACAAAATGACTGTTTCAACATAAAATGTTGGTCTCAGATAAACAAATATCAGTAATTTTCACTCACTTAAAGGTGTGGGTCGCGGTAGCGAGACACAACTTAAAGTGAGTGAAAATTTAAATTATTTAATTTAGCGCTTTAAGTGTGAGACCATGTAGCAAACATAACGCCTATGTTGTTTTATTATCCAACGGCACGGAAAGTGGACCAGCATAAACTAACAGTGAGTCGACGTTTCTTGTGACTCCTAGTAGAATATTTTTACCAGTAGGCCTAGTTAGAATGATTGTTCTTATAATTTACAAAAAATACACAATACATTAAATAGTGGTGTGATCATGCCATTTGCAAAACAGTACAGCGGACATAATTATGTACACTAAAGGGGCTACTTCCTCAATGCAAATCACTGTATGGTGCCGGAACTTTTCAACCGATAGGTGCAGTTGGTTGAACTATTTGTACACATCTAAATGTTTATTATAAATATTGAATGTTATTGAGTACCTGAGCTCAGGTAATAAGAACATGTTAGTTATTAGTAACCTATCTTATCATTATAGGCCTAATGTATACACTTGTTAAAAAATGTTTGTGAAGGTTTTTAACTGTCATGTATTGTATGATAGGCCTATAGAGAAAATATGTGAAGCTTTTCTGACTTTTCTCTGATACAACATGCATTAGAGACCCCCACGATATTTTTGTTCCGAGACTATAAGTATGTTAATATAAATATATATTTATAAATAAACGACCCATGTGGAATAAACAATTGTTTTCAGTTATTCTTTCAATAAATGATCATATCCGACGTAGTGGCAGTCCACAGTCTCGTGCAACAGTCTCACCCCACATTAGATCGTGAACCATTTTAATTATCGTTTTTTACATCCAAGAGTATGGGGATGACTAGCCTTCCAGTTGGAAGTTTTGCCCCGTCTTTAAGAAGGAGGAGATCTACGTTTAATATTATGTGGAAATGTCTATGGCTTGACTGACAAGTGCTCAAGTGAGGGAGTATAAAGTATGTAAAATGTTAAAGATCATATAGCTATTAATATTGTGTTTAACGCGAACAAAATGTAAACTTTTATATATTTCTTAACTTTCTACGCTTTCCAGAGTGTCTTTTTTGCTGCCATTCAGAATAACATAAAGTAACTATTTTTATTTGGTGCGGGAAGCATAAATGGCTGCCCCATGTACATACAGCCTACCATGATAATGCTGAATGGTGTTTGACGCTTATAGTTAGCCAATTAGCAAAACAGTTCCAATCACTGATCAACAAATATACACCTCGATGATGTATGCTACTCTATTCTGGAGTTATTTTTATTCATGTCCACGCGCTACTGGCTAATATATACATTGTTGTTGAGTCTTCATAGACTGTGGTTGAAGCTCACTGTAGTAGGCCTATTGGTCATTTCGATGATATATCATAGGTAGCACTATTGTAATAATAATTTTCGTGAGATTCTTGATTTGTTGACCTGCTCACGAAAATTTAAAACCTTGGGAATATCACTGATCTACAGTAATGGCCACAAATCGGCCATTTTTAATTTGATCGAGTTTATGTTTGCAGGCAGGGCATACCCATCCTCGAAGCTACACGTTTTGTTTCATCGTAGGCCCTAGTGGTCATATCTGGCACAGTATCTCAGATATTACGCATATTGAAGTTGATAATGGCTACAAGTCGGCCATTTTGAATTTGATTGAGTTGAAATTTTTCAGGGCATATCCACCTGCAACCGTACATTTTATTCTATAGTAATGGTCTAGCTATCTAGCAACATAGCTTTTTCAAGATATTATGCTTTGAAAATTGCGGGCTCAAGTCCCTGAACCACCCTCATTTCCCCAAATTTAACACAATCCCCTTTTAGCTAAAAGCTGTGCACACACCTGCACCATGGCACTATCAATTTCAAGTGATTATATTCTTTAATATGTTTGGATACACCTCATTAGCTCATCCGGCCTTTAGGCCTAAATGAGCTTATGCCATCGTGTTGCGTCTGTCACAAGAAATGCTTCTCCTCCCTTAATTCTTATTCTATTCGATTTCAATTCTGTTTAGTTTGTTTGAAAGAGTTTGTGCCTGTGCATTAAACTACCTCACGTGGCTGTGCATTAAACTACCACGCGGATTTCAAAATTGTATTTAATAATTAACTTGTGACCTAATTAAGACCTAATTTGGGCACTCTGTCCACCATTCGCAAGAAATCCTTCTCTTCCCTTAATTCTTCTCCGATTTCAATTATGTTTTGTTTGTTAGAAAGAGCTTGTGCCTGTGCATTAATAGACCCCACGGATTTCAGAAATTGTAATTATTAATTAACTTTTGACCTAATTAGGACCTAACTAGGGCACTCCGTCCACCATTCACAAGAAATGCTTCTTTATCAATTCTTTCCCGATTCCACTTCCGTTTGGTTTGTTTGAAAGAGATTGTGCCTGCATTGAAAAACCTCAAGAATTTCAGATAGATTAATTAACTTATGACCTAATTAAGACCTCATTAGGGCACTCTGTCCACAATTCACAATAAATGTTTCTCCTCCCTCAATTCTTATCCGATTTTAATTTTGTTTGTGTCATTGACACTCTGGTTTTAGGTTTACTAATTTATTTGTTGCCATATATTGGATATAATTTAAGAAGTCTTATTTAATGTGAAGGTTTTAGGTTTACTAATTTATTTGTTGCCATATATTGGATATAATTTAAGAAGTCTTATTTAATGTGAAGCAATAGTAGGCTTCCCGAGGTTTACTATTGCTTCACACTGAAGCAATAGTAGGCTTCCAAGGTCTACTATAGCTTCACACTGAAGCAATAGTAAACCTTCGGAAGCCTACTATTGCTGCACACTTGAGCGATAGTTGACCTTGGGAATCCTACTTTTGCACAACACTGAAGCAATAGTAGGCTTCTAAGGTCTACTATTGCTTCACACTGAAGCAATAGTAGGCTTCCAAGGTCTACTATTGCTTCACACTGAAGCAATAGTAGGCTTCCAAGGTCTACTATTGTTTAACACTGAAGCAATAGTAGACCTTGGGAATCCTACTATTGCTTCACACTGAAGCAATAGTAGACCTAGGGAAGCCTACTATTGCTTCATTGTGGAGCAAAAGTAGACCTTGGAAGCCTACTATTGCTTCAGTGTGAAGCAATAGTAGGCTTCTCAAGGTCTACTATTCCTTCACAGTAAATCAGATGTGCTTCACACACACTATTTCTGATTAAGACTGAAAATCGTCTACTAATTTAGTCAATTTTTGCACCTCTGTATGGACTCTTCAGTGAGTTTGAAATTTTAGATTCTGTATCATTAGAATTTGTCACGAGTAGTTATCCAATCATACAAAAAGAACAGATTTTATAATAATACTCCCAACTATCATGTAGCCTGAGGTTAGGAAACAATGATTGAATGTAAGAAAAATGGTCTGCTAATGAAGGGTATGAATGTGAAAATGTACAAGACAGGAAAGCCATTCTTGCTTGTGTATGCTTGTATTTTTGGAAGTTGAATACATTATACCGGTATGTACAAGTAATAGAAAACACACAACAATGTTCAATCTTAGACATATTTTATTTCTAAGTTTGTAATAAATAATATGTATTTTCTTCCAATAACAATATTAAATACAGGGTACTGCAATTCTTATTTGTCATCTTGTCTGTAAATAAGAATCAAAAGTCCACAATACATAATTTCTTTATAATTGAATCCAGATATTTCATTTAGCAGAAATCAACCACATTTATCAATTCATAAAAGGATATGGAGCCATAGTGATTCCATGTTTCTATTAGACAAACTCATTAATTTTGATTATGTATTTAGTGATCTAAACATCTAAAATGCCCTCAATAAAGCAATGACATGGATGGAAATTGACAACATATATTATAGCCAGATCTACTGTGATGAATGTAGGCTTAGTTCAAAGTCATTCAAATACTTATTTGACAAATTAGTTTGTGAAATACAGATAGCAGCAGAAAAAATATCACCTTACAGTAATTAGCATGCTAAAGTACATCGATCTTGTCATCAAATTAATAAGCATCACCCACTCACATATGACATGAAAATTATCATATGCACAATCACAAAAAGTTCCCTTTTTAACAAAGACCAGTAAAAAATAAAAAGAGATAGATTAGATTTCTAAGCAAATTTACAATACTGTACATGTATTTTAAAAAAAATGTAAACAATTATCCTTATCCATGCATCGAAGTGATCTGGATTCAAATCTGTTCAGAAAAACTTAAATCCCAACAAAACATCATATACATAAGATCTCAAATAAGACTGACTGGAATAAATCCTGCCATGTGAAATAAAAGAGGGAGTATTTACATTTGTATTCAATACAATATTACAAATACTGGCATAATTCTTATAATGTAGAGAGATAATTTACCACCACCAATATTCAAATATATTTAGGCCTTGACCAATTGGAGCTGTATATATATATGATATATATATATATATATATATATATACATATATATATATATTATATATATATGATATATATATATGAGATATATGATATATATACATAGGATTCTCAAAAAGATGTCAAGGTTAACTAAATACTAGCATAAAATAGAATATTGTTCCTTTAACAATGTGTTGTATGTGTTTGTCAAATGAGTGGCACACACATCACTCAGGTTGTTCAGGGATGATATACAGTGGTGGATGCTCCATCAATTATTTCACACAGTAGAATTGAGTGAAGTGGAGTGTTTAATTCAAATGTTTATTTGGAGCCACCCATATTCATGGCGCACTGTGGCTGTTGGATTACTAGCAGAACATACTCCTTATCTGTAAAACAAATAATAACATTTATATTAGTACTGTGAGACATCGTTTCAACCTAGGCTTTCATTTGAAAATGGTGATTTATATATAAGTTTGAAGTAAGAGTGAAATGTGGAAAATTGCGGCCGATTGACAGGGTAATTCGGAAACAGGAAATCGGGTGGAAAGCCCATAGAACTCCTGTGAAAATCGGGATACTTGGGGTCACTGTAGCTAAGTACTATCATGACTAAAGCAGCTTACATGTTGACTCAAGGTAAAATTTAACCCGAAAAACGCTGAAATACTCATATATAAACCACATGTGGGAATAAAAAGGGTTTTCTTTCAATTTGAAATCATAATAAATGCTTTACTTAGATCCTTCCACATAATTAAATACCTATGTTATGGGTCTATGGCTTAATAAATATTTAATTCTTTCAGTGTGGGGATCCACTTTAGGAGATTCTGACGTCTAAAGTCGGTCCCCGGGCTGAAAGGGTTAAGAAGAGCAGCTGCTACATCACCTGGGGCAATCATAATCTCGTGTCGCTTTGTCCTCATTCTCATGAAGGTCAGCTCATCCGTGGAGTCAATGTCTCGGACAGAATTTCTGGCCTTGCCAACTAAGTTATGGCATAATGAGGAGTACTGTACTGTTTGAACCTGGTCCATTGTAGTTCGGATGGGAATGCCTGAATTATAAAATACAAAATTACCAACTTTAATTTTATCATTACTTTAAATCGCCTTACAGTTTAGGAGCTAAGTGGTCCTGTATGCCAATGATTTGAGGGGCAGATAGCCTAGACTATTCAGTAATAAAGGGTCTTATCTGCCATTGACTTGAGGGGCAGATAGGACCATTTAATTCTAAAGGGTCTTATCTGCCATTGACTTGAGGGGTAGATAAGACCATTCAGTTCTAAAGGGCCTTATCTGGCATTGATTTGAGGGGCAGATAAGACCATTCAGTTCTAAAGGGTCTTATCTGACATTGATTTGAGGGGCAGATAAGACCATTCAGTTCTAAAGGGCCTTATCTGGCATTGATTTGAGGGGTAGATAAGACCATTTAGCTCTAAAGGGCCTTATCTGGCATTGATTTGAGGGGCAGATAAGACCATTCAGTTCTAAAGGGCCTTATCTGGCATTGATTTGAGGGGTAGATAGGACTGTTTAGTTCTAAAGGGTCTTATCTGCCATTGATTTGAGGGGCAGATAAGACCATTCAGTTCTAAAGGGTCTTATCTTCCATTAATTTGAGGGCAGATAGGACTGTTTAGTTCTAAAGGGTCTTATCTACTATTGATTTGAGGGGCAGATAGGACCATTTAATTCTAAAGGGCCTTATCTGCCATTGATTTGAGGGGTAGATAAGACCATTCAGTTCTAAAGGGTCTTATCTGCCATTGATTTGAGGAATAGATAGGACTGTTTAGTTCTAAAGGGTCTTATCTGACATTGATTTGAGGGGCAGATAGGACAGTTTAGCGATTGGGTATACGATACTGCAAAACATGTTTCCAGATTTTTATCCCTTACCCCACTAAGTTATGTTTTAAAATTTTCACCCACTTGAACTGAAGGATGTTTAAACACACATTTAATTTTCAATATAACAGTGATTTTATATTTGATCATCATGATAAAACAGAATAAAAACAACCATAGTTGTGCTTTGGAGTAAAAAATTTGATAAACAATGATATTATTCAATAGTTGAAGTAAAGTAATTAGCTGTGGATATACATGATATATTACATGGATAAACTATCCGATCAAACATGATACATAATACTGGGTCACAGACAGTGGGTAAACATTGAGATGGCATTGGGTGGATGGCTCATGCTTGCTTGTATTAGGGGCGTTTCCGTCGCCTTTGTTATCAGACGAGGTGGGGCCTCATGGAGGATTTCAGAGTTGCTAAGTCAACTGATTTTTTCTATGAAGTCGGGAATGTTTTTCTTCGATTGTAACTCCGAGTATGTGGTACTAACTAGGTCGTGATTGAAACAGTATGAATTAAACAATATAGTGAATTATAAAAAGGCTCAATGTTTTTGTGCAAGTGCCATGTCCTGTGTGAATTGCACAAATAATTTTTAACCGCCATTACTACTGTTATTACGTCGTTAAGTTTGTACCACTAGTCAATCTCAGGGAATCTCCGCGCTCATAGCGACTGTGCTTGCATGGTCACATGACTCGGAGCTACCTGTTTATGCCATATTTATTGTACTTGCATGATATTATATTTAATTTTAAAAAATACCATATAATTTTTACCATTGTCTTATTGCATACTCCAGTTACTGTAGCATAATTATGCACTTGTATATATTTTAGGTTTCTACGCTTTCCAGAGTGTCTTTTTTGCTACTATATATAATTAGTATGTCATACGTAGTAGCTATTTTATCTCTGGTTTTGGTGCGGGAAACAAAATGATAGACCTCTACGTTATCTTGGCAATGCCTTTTATTTCATTTTTAGTAGTAGTCATTTATATTATCGAAATACCCAGTTTTTATTTTGCCAATGCCACTTAACATGATTTTAGATGTGTATGTCATTCTTTTCTGTCAATAAAATATCTGTCTGTCTGTCTGAATGTATATAAAAACTATATTATAATTACCATCACTGTTGATAACTATGTGGCCGATGACACCTTTATGTGACTGAAGCCTCTTCAGAGTTTCTTCTATTTCAGACTAAAACATATAAACATGATATAGTAAACACAACATTAACATTTGAAGAGGGGCACTAACATGACTAAAGCTAAAAAAAAGTTATTTAGTGTTTTTTGCGTGAAGGAGTTCACATGCTTATAAAATCTCTGTAATTTGTATTATTCCATTGAATGGATACACAATATCATCTGTGAAATGTTCAACTGAACTAAAGACACCTCAAAATCGATGCATGGAGTCCTCCAAGGACTTAGCCAGGAAATGATAAAAGGGAGTCCAAATCTACTTATTGTTGGGCCATGACGGGGTCTTGGGTCCCCCCACAATTATATTTCGAACAAATAATCCTTCACTGAGACATTTTAAGTTATTAAGCTTATGCGCCTCGGCCTGATGTAAGTGGTGATGACCATGATTGAAAATTTAACGAAGTGCGGCCGCGGGCTACGGCGCAGACAGCATGAATCACATGTCAAGTGTCACAGACACGGCGACACTGACAGTCACACTGGCACTGTGTTACATACTCATACCATGCATGCTGTAACACTCACAATACACTGTCAGTCACGTCAGTGTCACACTCGCTCAGTCACAGTCTCCTGGGAGTGGGACCCAGCATGACCAGAGTCAGAATTGACAGAAACAGACTGACAATGACACTGACTCAGTCTGTTTCACCAGATCCTGGGAGTAGCCTTTATTAAAATTTCTTGGTCGCTATCAAAATTTTTGTGTGAAAGTATTTTTCGAATCATATTTTCATCTTCCACCAACACCAGCGGTGGCGCCGGTGTTACACTGCTGAAGATTTTGTGGAATTTTGTGTGTAGTCTGTAGAAACAGGTTTCAGCCACAGATTGACCGCGTACAAAATCATGGGACATTTCTTTGGACTGTCATATCGGAAAATATCGGGGAGTAATCAGGTCAAAAATATATTTTTTAGAATCAGTAACATTTCAGTTCCATGCCCGCATGCTCAGTTCAGAGGTCGCAGTCATTAAAAAGTTATGGACCTTTTTCGGACCTTGGGTTGAGATCGCTCTCAGTCACCGCCATGTTGGATTTTTCGGGTAAAGAAAATACATCCATCCACGGCCTCGGAGAGGATGACACGACAACTCTTCTCTAGCCTCTAGTCTAGGGCTTGGCCCTATTAGGCCAAAAAAAATAATTTGTATGTTTCCGGTAACAGACTTTTTAGAAATAGGGTAGGTAGGTCGGATTGTTTTTTTTTTAGTGACACACTGCTAGGTGATGCACATGTTGGGTTATTTTTGTGCAACAAAGCAAAATAAACAAATTCTGCATAAACAGTACCGTTTTTTATACTGTGCTCCGATCAGAATGCTAAAACAAAAAGTTTAGCTCTGTTATTTATTGATAAAAAGAATTAGGGTCGGCAGATCTTGAAAAAAAAACTAGGGTCGACACCTAAAATTAGGGTCGGTCGGGTTACCGGGAACAAACATTTTTTTTGGCCTTATCATAATTAGACCATTTCAGGCATATGATTTGGTCTTCGACAATACACCAACATAAATTTATAATTCCACCAAATTTTCAGAAATATTGGGGGAAGATGAAAAAAACATCAGAATTTTTTTTAAACAAATTTTCAAACATTGAAACAGCAACCGAGCAAATTGAAAAAAAGTCTACTCCCAGACCCAGGCCCAGCCTCCCAGACCCAGGATCTGATAAAACAGACTGTTTGTAGAATAAGTGACTCACACAGTGACATTGACAGACACACTGCCACTGGCCTGGGCATGTTGGGTGACTGGAACTGCCGCTTCATCACTGTTCATGTTCATCGTAAACTCTGAAACTGGTCAACTGCCCAGATTCGTTTGGACTTGGTCTTGGTAAGTTGGTTGGAATGAAAACTTCACCGTAGAGGGGGTACTAGAGCATTATAGTTACAAACTATTGCAGTAGTCTACATAACCTATATGAGTTAAAGAGGTTTTTGTTGAAATGTCATCAAAATTTACAACTTACCATGACGAAAAGTGACAAATACTAATAAAATATGAAGCAAGGAATGAAATTTCCAACAAAATAATCCTGACAGCCGGAAGAGCTGGTTACCATGTCATCGCACATGCGCAAAGACGTTTGCATAACTCTGGAAGAAAACGGACGTGAGTGACTGCGGCCTAGATTGGTATTCTAATAAGTCAGAGAAAGAGTGAATCAGGCAATATTTTATATATGAAAAAATATCTTAGCGAAGCTCAAAACACAACGATTTAGTTTGTTTAGATAGCACTCGAAAAGCGTACAAAGGTCAAACCAAAGAACTTCAAGAATATAAGCCTACTAAAATGAAATACAACAAGATGAATGTGAAAAAATGTGAAGCCTGTCATGAAGCGGCAAAAGTTATCATCCCAAACCTGATGAAAGAGGCAATGATAACACCAATGATGTAACGTAGGCGCCTACGTTGGAAGAATTAATTATCTTCTAAACATAAAAAAACTGATATTAAATCGACATCAATGAAAATTACAGAAATATTTAAAAGAAAAAATGTGAAATGCTTCAAAATATAAAGATCACTTCGAAATTCTATGACAAAAAAAATTAAAAACTGAATAGGTCTACTTATAATTCGAAATCATTAAAGGTGTTCAAAATAATTCACGAAATATGTTCCAAGCCATCAATGAAAGAAACAGACAAAATGATATGCAAACGTTGTTCATTTTTTGGTGTGATATTGGAAAATAAAGCGCATGTTCAGCTCACACCCTACTGTATTTTCCCATATAACAAGAAAAAATAACAAAAAAGTATTTTATCTGATTTTTACCCCCTAGTCGCCGACCTGTTCATTCGTGTGTCATCTCAACTGCACACGGAGCATACAGTCCTGCAACCATTTCGGTGCATTGAACTTATCATACGTATTGTCCTTTCTGTCCTACCAGGTACTCATTTTCACCTGAGTGAAGTGAAGCATTCGAGGAGTAAGTACCTTGCCCAAGGACAAAACATCGAAACAATGTCCAAATATCGAGAGGTGAGAAACATGACATTTCTCTGAAAACCCTGCAGCGAAATATAAAAAAATCACCAGACCCCTTATGTGCTATTTATCTCTAGTGACCCGTAGGCTATAGTGGCCTGATTATTTATAATCATGTATTATACTGTACTGTTTTTACTGAAATAAATCAAATATAAAAGCGACATTGACAAAGCTCCACGCTCTAACCATTATGCCACATCCCTCTCTATTGGCCCAGTTTGGATATAAATAGACGTTTGTATTTTTTCACACGATCAAATCACACATGACATAGCTGTCATAGGCCTACATTATGATCAATATGCAGTTAGAGTCAGTTATAGAGTGCGATATGAGTTAGTTAATACCGATATACGTCTCATAGTGAAAACCGCAGCACAGTGTGAGAAAACAAGAACAGACTAATTGAAATATCAGGCAAGAGATTGGGAGACATTGGGCCTCCTTTCCCAAAGACAGCCCCAATAATTCGGTAAATTAAAAATGGCTGAGGTTAAAGTCTATCTTGATAGACTGCCTGAATAAATTTGTATCAACAAAATTAACATCTAAACGCACTGGGGGAAAGAAGTGTGTATACAGACACATTTGCTAGGGTATATATCAATGCTCGGACTGTAAATCCTCTCTAGAGAATCCATGGGATGCAACAGCTCTCTGAGTCACATCAGACCTGATTTGAGAGGGCGATCGGATCAAGTACCGGTACGAATTTCAACATTCAACTGTTAAAATCACCCAAATTTCAGTCACACCATCGCATAATATTAATTACAAATAAAAACATATTTTCATCAATATCAAGCACGTTTTGTGGACATGCCGTGGCGTTCTTTACAGAAATTCCCTCTGTCTATCTGTATACTTAACTGAGGACCCCACTAGGTAGACATCACGAGACTACTGGTGCAGACAACCCATATATTCATGATACAGACAATATTGCGGTAAATTAGAACCATGCTGGACTCAGTCAGAAAAAAATTGAAATAATATCTTATACTTATAATATATATAATACTTATCTTTTTTGTCACAACCAAGATTCACCAACCCACGATGTTCAGTGTCCATTTACATGTATCAATACCCAGGAAAAATACCATTAGATGCAGTCTCGGAAATAAAAAAAAGGCCTCTGTGTGCAGTAGGCGGTAACTGTACAAAAAAAATATGTAGGTTAATGTTATGGTAAATTGTGTTCTATAAATTATTAGGCTAAGCTTACTGTATCTGCCATCATCCACCCCAGACCAACTGTGAATAGTTTGTGGGGTGAATTAACTTGGTTGGAAAATTGAGTCTCGCCAGACCGGTCAATACCACAGTTTTGTTGCTACTAATTAATTGTTCTGTAATTTCGGATAGTATAAACGTTTTCCCAGTGCCTGCCTGGCCACACGTACATAATACAATTGTGACCACCTACAGCCAGATCAAAAGCTACTTGCTGGTCAACCATATACGGAATACGGCGTTAGACATAAAAATTGATCCTAATTTTGAAGAAACTGTTCGATCTTTCTATACAGAACATGATATTAGATGTGATCCTTGTAGGTTAAATGAAGGAAATCAAGATCCTTTAAATGCGGTCATTAGCAGAGAGAAAATTGTAAAAGGTATAGAATTGATTAAAAATTGTAAAACTCCTGGAGAAGATGTTATTGTCATTGAAATGATGAAAGCAGCCAAAATTGAGATCGTTCCTCACTTGCAGTCTCTCTTTAATAAAATATTAGAGTCTAGGAATTATCCAGACGATTGGTGTAAAGCTATACTATGTCCGTTGCATAAATATGGTACAACATGTAATGTTGATAACTACAGAGGTATGTATCTGTTCCTTGTTGTGAGTAAAATCTTCACGAACATATTAAATGAAAGATTTATAAATTGGGCAAAAGAAAATGTCTGCCTGGCCACACGTACATAATACAATTGTGACCACCTACAGCCAGATCAAAAGCTACTTGCTGGTCAACCATATACGGAATATGGCGTTAGCTCATCGGTGTCGACTCGATCACTGAAGTTAAGCAACGCTGGGCCCGGTCCATAATTGGATGGGTGACCGCCTGAGACCACCAGGTGCTGTATACACTAGGACATGCGTGCAGAGATGTTGTGTCGTGGGGCTCAGAGAACCAAGTAAATCAGATGGCTCGTCTGACTGACCTAGAGTTGGACGTAAAAGACCTATAGTCTGGCAGCCAAATGTGGATTTTTTTGTTTTTGTTTTGGCTGATAATTTTTGCCTGTTCTGATTACGCATCTCCAGCATCCTTGTGATGATATATTGGAGGCTTAGGGTTTCTAACCATTGAGGGATTTTTTTTAAAACGCAAAATTCAACATGGCAGCCATGAAATCACTAAAGTTATCAAATCCTCATCAATATTTGAGATAGAGACTTAATTTTTTCACCAAACCATATGTTTTCGGTATTAAAGAATACAATAAAACGCATGGAAATTGTATTTGCCATCATCATCATGCTAAATTTAAAATGGCCGCCATTAAGTCATTAATTTTACCATATCTTCCTCCATATAAAAACCATATGTTTCCGGTATCAATGAATACAATGAAACACAAGCAAACTTTAATACCATCATTATCATGCAGAATTTAAAATGTCCGCCATGAAATCACCAAAGTTATCAGACTTTTGTCAATAATTAAGATAGAGACGAGACCATTTCTCCAAACCATATGTTTCTGATATAGGTCTATAAGAATACAATAAAACACACGATAACATTTTTTGACATCATTTGCATGATTGAAATGTTATGTTGACATTTATTTATATGATATTTCAATTCTACAGTAATGATAGTTACCTGGGAGTTTAGCTATATACATGTGCACAAAGTGGCCTAAAATCCAGTTCATTTTATTTTAATTTACCCGACAGCCTCAAAAGCTACTTTTTCTGGATATTGCCACATGTAAATGGAGTCGGCCGATCGTGGGATTGTAAATCTTGGTGAGCAAGGGTAGGACAAGGGAGGTAAGTGTTCATATTTGGCAATTTTATTTCGCTATGCAGTTTATTTCTCAAAGCCGCCAGATTGAGCACTCGCTTCTCTGTACATGCTGTATGTGATGCTGTGTCACGTGAACACTGGTGAGTGAAGACAAGTGGTGTCCCGGGGTGGGGTGGGGTGTAGTGGTACAGCAAGGAAAATATGTGCGTAAAACGGACGCCCGACCCCACAAAACGTTTTTGATATCGATGAAAATGAGTTTTTATTTTGAAATTAGTTTAAAAATATTTATTTCTCAATTGGAACAGTACCCAAAGGTAATACATTGAGGTTCCTCTCGAGGAGGCGATGTTTATCATGTTGATTTATAAACAAGAGCGGATCTCCCAGACAGGCACACACAGACAGACTCGTAGACCGCCTGATAGAGGTTGGCGGTGGCGTGAGCGAGAAGCGGTTACTGGACCGTAGGAACGTGTCCACTGCAGCCATGAGATAGGTGTTGACCAGGTTGTTAGGATCTTCACTGCCGTGAAGTATTACAGTACAGTTAAAAATCAATACTAGGCCGTTCTTGTAGCTCGTTTCTAGCTGCGATGTACAAGGTACATGATAGAAAGAAATGTTCCGTGGTCTCAACTTCGCCGCAACTGCATTTAGTAGATTCGGAGACGTGTAAACAATTTAGATGCACTCGAAGTTCGCTACATCCCATCCGCAGGCGTGCCAGAATAATGTTAGTTGTTCGAGGACCCAATAGATAATATTTGTTTTTATTTACGCGTTTTTTTGCAAGATTTGACTTCAAAATGGATCTCTCGTCAATTGCGTTCAAATTTTCATCCAAATTGTTCCAGAATATTGTTGAGTACGGGAAGAAAGAAGATTTAAAAGTTTCGGTTCTGCAGGAGAAAGTATCCATGAGGTCAGAGTTTCGTAGGTTATACCTGTGACCACTTCTACTTTCTACACTACCCGGCAATAGATCTTGTAAATATGTGGATGAGCGATGGTGCACGATATCCGAGAGCATTAATATGCGTCAGTTTTCGCGGCGCTGAGATAGAGTTTCCCAGGATAGTTCTTTGAACAGAGTGCACATAGAGACTCCTCTTATGCCACCAGCCACGATTTTTGCTGCTCGCTTGTGGATTTTGTCTAATTTAGATAAGTCGTTTTGAGGAGCGTTTGCAAATACAATGTCGCCATATTCCAGTATAGATCGGACATAAGCAAAATAAAACTGTTCTAATCCCTTTCTGGTAATTTTAAATGATAGTTTATCTAAGATTGCAAGTCTTTTGTTTGCTCTTATAGAAATATTATTTATGTGAGCCCACCATTTTAGGTTCGATGTTAGTGTTAAACCCAGGTGGCAGTGGGAATTTACAGTTTTGATAACTTTGTTCTTAAAATGTAAGGGAGGAAGAATGATATTTGTTCTGGTTTGTAGCGAAAGAGGCATGTCGCAGGTCTTTTTGGCATTAAATGTCACCAACCAAGTATAAGCCCAGTTTTCCATTTCCTCCAGGTCCCTGTTCAATACATTTGCGCATTCGTCCACCGTACCGGCAAAAATATAGAGAATATTGTCGTCAGCGAACAAGCTAACTCTGCACTCCAATTCATCTGCAATATCGTTTATATAGACAAGAAATAAGATCGGTCCAAGTACGGGCCCTTGTGGAACACCAGCTTTGATTGGCATGAGATCAGATTGTTCGCTGCCCAACACTACTCTTTGTGCCCTACCAGACAGATAATTCGAGAACCAATTATTTAGCTGGCCAGTAATACCAATAGAACTTAATTTAGTTAAAAGACCTGCATGCCATACTCTATCGAAAGCTTTGCTTATGTCTCCGAATACCACACAAACTTTCTTATTGTTGTCAAGTGCTTCACCGAGGACATGATACAAGTAAACCAACTGATGAGTGGTACTTTCTTCGGGCATAAATCCCGATTGCATTTTGTGAATCAAGTTATTATCGCGAAGGTGATTAAACAGATATTTGAATACACATTTTTCCAATATTTTTCCTGGTATACTTAACAAAGACACTGGGCGGTAGTTAGTACACAAGTGGCGATCGCCGTTTTTTATTATAGGGGTAATGTGAGCTATTTTTCAGATAGCAGGAAAACATTAGAAGAAAGTGATTTGTTAAATAATAGAGTAAGGGGTCCAACAATAACATCTGCAGTGTTTTTCAACAGCAATGGACTTATTTCATCCGGACCAGTAGCTTTATTCGTTTTTAGTGTTTTTAAAATATCTAAAACCTCGGACTCAGAAAGAATTATTTCTTGCAAATGAGCATTCGTTCTAAAATCTAAGTTGGGCGGTACAAGGTTTCCAGCGTTTAATTCGCTGTAAGAAGAAAACATTTTATTAAAAAAGTTAGCTTTATCCATGGAGTTACTAAGGACACAACCATCGTCGGTTTGTAATGCCGGGATTTTCTGATGTACGCCATTAAAGAATACGCGAATCGTTCGCCACCAGCCTTTTTCGTACATTTTGTTATCGTTGATCGAGTTTAAGACTTTGTTATCATGCTCAGATACCGATTTCGATAGCTCTTGAGCATATTCGTTGCGGGAACGTTTGTAAGTTACCCAGTCACCGGCTAGTTTTGATAGTTTAGCTTTCCGGAATAGACGATCACGTTTCCTTTTCAGTGCTCGTAATTTATTACAGTACCATGGCTTGTCATTCGGTCTGATTCGAACTAGGTTTTAGTCCAAAATTTTGCGCAGATATCTACATTGTCAGACGCTAGACATGCTTCCCAATTTATTGTGTTTAGACAAACCCGAAGACCAGTCCAGTCGGCGTTTTCAAAATCCCAGACATTTCGTGTGAAGGATTCTTTATTGTTAAATGTCAGTGAAGTGTTGCAAGATATTGAGCAGTGGTCGCTGGTATAGAACAGATATCCGACTGTACACTCGGTGATAGTTAAGGAGGAAGAAGATAGAATTTGGTCCAGGATAGTAGCACCCGCAGGTGTGATTCGTGTGGGACGAGTAATGGAAATTATAAAATTGTTACTTTCTGCGAAGAATTTTAATTTCGGTCCATTGGCATAGTTCGGATCTGCATTGAGGTCACTGATCATAATAATTTCGTCGTTACCCCCTTGTTTAGCCATATCTACGGAATCTTTGAGATTTTCCCAGAATACTTGTCCATAATTCGGTGGCCTGTAACACACACACAACAGTAGATGTTGTTTATTACATTTAATTTCCACCCAAAGGGCTTCTAAGTTAGGTAGTTCGAACTCGATGCGTCTGACGGCGACAAGACTGTCTCTGACGTATAGGGATACACCTCCCCTAGGCCTATTCAAACGATCGTGTCTGATTATGGGCAAGTAACCATTTAAGTGAAGGTCTAACTCACAATTACTGTTAAGGAATGTTTCGGTTAGTGCTAAAAGATCAAATTTCTGTGCCACATCGGCAAGTAAAGCTGTATGCGTGTCGAAGTTGAGACCACGGACATTACAATGCCACAGTGAAATGAACGGACCAGGATTGATTTCCACATCTCCAGACAGTAGAAGCAAGATATAAATAATCGATAATATCAGAAAACATAAAATACCGTTGCCGCACACTCCCAATCACACTGACATGTGTTTAACTTTAAGTGAGTTAAAAAGACCAAGCCGAGCCCTATACACACCAAGATCAACCTCCATCATCGTGACGAATGATTATGTCTGTCTGTGAATGCCTGACTGTGAACCGACTCAACACATTATGAAATAAATGAAACACCACCCTCAACATAGTGAACAATATACAATATGGCGTAGGCACATGAGAAACATGAAAAACATCATCATGATCATGTCAAAATGATGTAGATATAAATGTGTTGGTGCTTGTCCAACCTCATCTGGTATCTTTAGGGAAAATTAAGTAATACAATATCAAACAACAAGTAAAAAATAATGTATCAATCCACAGTGCGGCAGTGGTCACAGGATGCCATCTCAATGCCGAATCAACTTCAAAAACGCCGTCTCATTGTTGAGACAACGTTTCCGACGCCGGTCCAACGTCTGGACATTGTCGCGTGCACACAAAGAGGTTCTGTCATAGCAAGGAATCTGCTTAGCGTCAATCAACTAGAGTCATTATGTGTGGTTAACATTGCAATTAATATTATATCGTCAAAGTAATTATAATAAATCCATTAATAGTTATGGGAGCTAGTAATTAGAGGAATATGTTTAGCCTCTACTTGTAATAGTTACTTGAGATACTAAACAATCTAAGCAGGTTGTAATGTATGAGTTGACGTCTCTAGGAGTTGTGTGAAGCCTGCTGGTCAATTGTCTGTCTTGCTGTCACAGTGTTATGCTGGTTGTATTACGTGTATGCTGATTCACCACGGTGATTTAGGGTTGTCGGCCTTACATCGTGCCGTCGATGGGCCATTGTTGGCACACAGCTAGCGGGAATCACGCAATGATTTATCGCTCTTATTTTTAGGATAAATGAATTAGACATTTTATTAGTGCATCTTATCACGTAGTTTGAGAATAAACCAAAATATAATAATAGTAATAGCTGTGTACCTAATAGGAAATATTGTTCTGGTGGAAATGCAGTCGATTGTTGTCACTTCAATTGTTGTCTAGCTGGTGGCTGCCTGACTGTTAGTGGCTGTCACGCCGGTAGAGGCTGCAGGGTGGTCAGTAGTTGACAACTGACCATCAGCTGACTGTTCATTAGTCTGTACATGTGATCTGTCAACAATAACCCTCTGAGTGCCAGGTCCGCGTCTAGTTTGTAGTACTTTCTGGCGGTCGTCCTCACTTACTGCGTCAACTGTGGTATCCAGGTCCAAGATTATAGATATCTGTCGGACGTCGCCGTTACGGAGGCGAACCAGGATTCTGCCATCCTTGGTCCATGTATGGCTAAATGTACCAGCTTTCTGATGTTGTTGAGCCTTGTAGAAGATATCTTGTCTGTGACGTGTTAGATCATCGCTGATAAAAATACCATTCTTAGCTTTACGTCGAGCATTATACAATTTATCCCTGGTTTTTTAAGAGATAAATTTGACCAGAATTGCGCGTGGTTTGTTGGTTGAAGGCCGGCCGACCCTGTGCGCCCTGTCAATCTCGTCACTGTCAATTGTCAAACCTAACTCTTTAGCGACATCGCACACAATGTTGTCTGTATGTTCGCCAGTGGTTTCCTTAATTGTAGACCACACACGTAAACTGCTCCTTCTGCTGTATTGTTCCATATCATCAATACGTTGGTTAGCTGAGGTGAGACAACAAGACAAGTTATCAACTTTACCTTCCAGTTCAGTAATCCTGGCGTTTTGGTCACATAGTTTATCTTGCAGCGGCTGTAAGTTTCTTTTGATACTTCGATCTATAATGTTCTCGAACATGGTCACAATGCCAGGGCTGTTTAATAGTTGTTTTAGCTCAGTCATCACAGATGTTGTGGATGAGTCCTCAGGCGTGTGGTCGTGGACGTCTGTCATGGTTGTGCCAGACAAGTCAAGTCCCACTATATCAACACTGTTTGAATCGTCAGATTGTGTGATTTTCAAACTTTTAGAAGGCGGACTGACCTTAGATGGAGTTGTTACTCTGTCGCGTTTCTTTGCCCTGTACTAGTTACTTCAAATTGATGCTTGTCGACAGTACACGACGACATTCCAATCAGATTAAACAAGTGTAGCGTCAACACGTGTACATCCGTCAGTATGGCCGCCGATTTCGATTTTGAATTCTTCCTTTTTAATCCGTCAACATCCTTTAAAGTAACATTCTAATTGCGTCCATCAACTCATCTAGGCATAGGTTGTGTATTTAAAATGTTGCTTTTGCAAAAATACAATAGTTCCCATACTTAGTAGTATTGGAAATTGAAGGTTGAGAAGTCAGCTCCACACAAACGTTGTTGCTCACATGACTGTTCAATTATTATCATGTGATGGACTGATTGAAATTTGGGTGATTTCAAGCGTGTTGAGTGTGTAAATTAGCATTGTATTTTAACGGTACCCCAAGCAGGTTTGACGAAATGTGTTTCACAGTGGTGCAACCCATGAGATTTTATCTGGACATGAAGTACGATCATTGCACTGTCTACCCTAGCAAAGTGTGTATACTTAATTAATTATTCAATTAAACCACACTACTTCCTCCCAGTGTCTAAACGCCAAATCTTGCCCTGGCTTGAGAAAACGCACCACAATGCTATTTGAATAAAGGCAAGACTTTATAACAAAGGGAAAACTTCAAAACGTCCTGACCTTTCGGCAAAAAATAAATTACAGAAACGGGACAGGCAGCGCAATCTTAGACGTGCCCATTGGTCCCTCATTAACGACAAACTTTCAGCATCTCTGGAAATTCAAAATTCAAAGTCTTTCTGGAGCTACATAAAATCACAGCGCCAGGATAGGTGTGGTGTCTCTCCTACATTGCATGATGACCAACTGCATTCAATCAGCAAACGCAAGGCAGAAATCCTCAACCAACAGTTTTGTTCAGTATTCACTGATGAGGACACCCCTAATATGTCTAAATTAGAAGGACCACCAACTCCTGACAAGAATAAAATTGAAATTACAGAATCTGGCATAACTAAATTATTGAGTGAATTGAAAGCGATAAAGTACAAGGACCTGATGAGCTTCCAAATTCACTCCTCAAAAATGCTGCCAAAAAGATATCTCCTTCTTTGAAAGATGTTTTCGAGCACTTCATTCAAACCGGGAATTGTCCGATGAATGAGTCGAGGTTAATGTAGCCCCTGTTTTATAAAAAGGAGATCGGCATACAGCTTCTAACTACAGACTGATCTCCCTGACATGTGTTTGTGCCAAATGGCTCGAACACATTATTTACAAATGTATAATGACCCACTTTAAAAAAAACAAAATTTTAACACCTATGCAACACGGTTTCCGTGCAGAGCACTCACACGAAAGTCAATTACTATTGTAGTTCCCCACCAACGTTCACTCCACATCTTGATCATTACGAAATTAGGGGATCTACACTACTTTATATTTAAAATTTTCCAGCCATTTGATCACAAAAAGTAGTGGTATATGGAAGCTCTTTGGACACTGCTCATGTAGGATCTGATGTGCCACAGGGTACGGTAATTGGTCCGATCTTATTTCTATGCTACATTGATGATCTCCCATCCTTGGTTTTGTAACATTTCTAAAATTGTATCTGTCTTTATGTGAATAGTTCAATATAGGATAGCTAGTGTCACTTGATTCTATATATGTAATGGTTCTGGTAGCACTCAGAAAAACCGTCACTATAAGTTAGATAAACGTCACTCTGAGTGACAATACATCACGACATAAATATCAAAAACAACAGTATATGAAACTAATTGCCTGACGACCACTACAGGAGGACCTAACTAAGTTGGAGCACTGGGCAGACACTTGGGAGATAAAATTCAACCTAACCAATGTTCTGTCCACCGATTGAAGAGACCCCGGGCTGAAGAGATAGCTCCAGACTATCAGCACAAGGGGGTCACAATCGGGAAAGTATCAAATACACCTTACTTATATAGGAGTCAGCATCAGTGAGAAACTGCGATGGAAGCCCTAATGCTACACGCTGTTGCATAATTGTAATTTTGCTTGTTCAATTGAGCCTTGAGGAAGGGGGTGTAAAAAAGGAAAATATGGGGGTATTACCCCTCCCAATATTAGCACTACCCCGGATTTCTTAAAAATGTTTGTTGAAATGATACCCGACCAAGAATTTCACCATCAGTCCTTTCTTGTAGCTAGATAACTGTGTAGGATCCTGACATCGCTTAGTCAATGTGGCAGTTATCCCCAGATTCCTGGACGCAGGCTGACAGGGATGACCGCATCGTTGTCATACTGTGGTGACGTGCGCACGCAGAGCAGCGTGGTGCGGCCCTTATTATTTTTCCCTCACTTGAAGCGTGATACTCAGCGACTGCGGACGTGCTGCAGCTCGCTCTCGCCAAGTCCATAGAGACGTGCCGTGCGCGGATGGTTGTGCTTTGTTGCTATCGCATGTGCTTCTGGTGCACCCAGATTCGACGGCTCAGCTTAACATCACGTGCGACGCTAGTGATGTCGCCGTCGGTGGCGTTTTGCAGCAATTTTTAAACGGTATGTGGCAGCCGCTTTCGTTTTTCAGCAAGAAACTGAACCCAGCAGAGACACGCTATAGCGCGTTCGATCGTGAACTTTTGGCAGTATACGCTACAATTAAACATTTCAGACACAATTTAGAAGGACGAAATTTTTTCGTTAATACTGATCATAAACCGTTAACATTCGTAATGTCATCAGTCACTGAGCGCGCATCCCTACGACAAACACGTCAATTAGCGTTCATTGCTGAATTCACCACCGATATTAGATATGTAAAAGGAGAGACAAATTTCGTCGCTGATGCGCTGTCAAGACCATCAGTGTCAGCAATACACGATGGCCCAGTGATAGACTATAAAGCGTTAAGTCTCGATCAAGCTAATGACGCGGAATTCACACGTTTGGGACATTCGACTACGTCAACTATGAATTTCAAACTATTGAAATCATTTGATAATCAATTGATCTGGTGTGATGTGTCCACGGGACACAACCGGCCGTACCTTACCGCGAAATTTCGCCGAAAAGTTTTTTCAAACTTACACGGTTTAGGTCATCCATCGCATAGAGCCACCAGACCTTTGATTAATACCCGATTTGTATGGCACAGCATGAACATAGATATTGCTAGATGGTGCCGTACCTGTAAGGGTTGCCAGACCGCTAAAGTTTCACGTCATAACACTCCTGTTTTCGGAAAGTTCACTGAACCTACCGAGCGATTCGATCATGTCCACGTGGACATAGTCGGACCTTTACCTTATGCTGATGGTTTTAGATATCTACTGACTTGTGTCGACCGTTTTACACGTTGGCCCGAAGCTATACCTATGGTAGATATTAGAGCCGAAACGGTCGCCGATGCCTCCTTCAGCGGGTGGATAGCACGTTATGGTACCCCGGCCACTATCACCACTGATAGGGGCGCTCAATTCGGGTCCAAATTGTGGGATAGTTTATGTAACCAATTCGGGATTATTCGGAATCATACCACGAGTTATCACCCTCAGTCGAATGGCATGGTCGAGCGTTTCCACCGTCAATTGAAAGCCGCCATTATGGCGCCGAGTCACCGAATCCGTGGACTATCACATTACCGGCCGTACTGTTAGGAGTTCGTTCAGCCGTGAAAGAGAGACTGGGCAGGTCAGCTGCTGAGATGATTTACGGGACAACCCTTAGACTCCCAGGAGAGTTTACTAAACAGTACAACGTCGACACTAACACCGATTTGGAGAATTATTCAGACAAGCTACGCGTAGCCATATCGCGTTTCCGTCTATGTCCGCCACGTGACACACAACAACACAACATTTTCCAATTCAAGGAAATCGCTACATGTACTCATGTATTCTTGCGCCGAATCCCAATTGCACCGCCTCTGACCGCCCCTTACGACGGACCATACAAGGTCGTCGCGAGGAGCGGCAGAGTTATGAAAATCCTAGTTAAAGGCAAGGTTGAGACGGTCTCCTTAGATCGCGTTAAACCCACTCACATGGAGTGCGAGCCTACAACAGGTACGACAACACAGCGTAAAACGCTAAGCAACTCACGGAAGTGGACGGCTACCAGGATGTCTAGTAGGAATCCACAGGGTCCACCTAGACCTGGTAGTGCGGACACTCTGACGTCCAACGGGACGAGAGTCAATACAAAAAAGTCGACGGCAGTCAGAAGCAATCAAAAATCGGCCACAGTCCTAAAGCAAATAGATGTTCAAGTAAACTTGTCCAACAGAGACAATGCTTACGTAGCGCCGCATTCGCGAGCCCCTGCCGCGTCCCGCGCTAACGGGAACGGCGATGGTTTACGAACGTATTCCCGCATACCTTAACATCTACGGGATAAAACCCCGGGTGCTGCTGACGCCGCAATCGACCCGACAAAAAGCAAACATGCTAATATCGCTAATCGCGAAAAAATTTCGACCGACCAAACAGTGCGAAAAACTAGAGTCGGACGCACAATCCAGACTCCTGCTCGATTTGTGCAGATGGTTCACGCCATAGTCGCGCCAAATGACGTCTATGGCGGGCCCAACTGCATACCTCGTAATCATAATGTTGTTAAATTGTAAATGAATATGCCAGGCCTGGCAGAATTGTGTACAGATATGTAAATGTAAAGACATTTTCTTTTAGCAAGTTCATTGCTAAAGCATTAATAGCAATTCTGTTAATTAAATGAATGGGTTGATAGCAGCTTGCAGCACATGAATAATATATCAAGGACAGTTGGTGTTAAGAGGATCGGACAATTCACGTATAATGCTGCGCTTTCAACCGGCCACAATGTAACCACACCCGCTATATATTTTTTTTTTTTTTAAAGAACAATATGCTTAGTATAAGAGGTTACATAATTGACAACCCCCTACTTGCACGAAACAGTCTCCTACACGTCAGTTTGGTCCTACGTTGTCACTCAGCCGGGGGTAATGTAGGATCCTGACATCGCTTAGTCAATGTGGCAGTTATCCCCAGATTCCTGGACGCAGCCTGACAGGGATGACCGCCTCGTTGTCATACTGTGGTGACGTGCGCATGCAGAGCAGCGTGGTGCGGCCCTTAGTATTTTTCCCTCACTTGAAGCGTGATACTCAGCGACTGCGGACGTGCCGCAGCTCGCTCTCGCCAAGTCCATAAAGACGTGCCGTGCGCGGATGGTTGTGCTTTGTTGTTATCGCATGTTAATCAAATAAACATGACAAGAGAGAAGACAGTTTCCTGGTTTACTTAATACCGTCGATCGGACGGAGAAGGAAGTTATTTGAGTTTTAATGGCAAGATTGGGAGGAGTCCTTCGTCGGCCGTTGTGACCCATAACGGAACCCTGGTGTAGGTTTACCACGACATTTTGGTTAATCCGACCATCTCACACGCCATAACTGCACCACTGACCAACTTGAAATTGATAAAGTGGATATTTGCAAAAGCACAATTAACTCCTTTCCATGTTATATTTGCTCATATAAGCTGCTGGTGTCTTCAGACAAATCTGACATTACAAAACAACGAATGAAAGTAACTGTTAGTAACATTTTTTTTTCAAAGAACAATGTAACTAACGCCTACTGAAAATAGCAAGGACATATTACTAAGATAAATGAAGATAGGGGCCTTCCATTCACACAACTAGAGTTTACTAAAGCTCTTAAAAAACTGAAATATCGTAAAAACAGTGATATTCCTGATTTTGAGTAGACATGGCAATTTCTAATGTACAGTTACCAATCTACGACGAAATCAAAAGGACCGTTTTTGTTTTGATTGTTCGCTTATTCGCTAGGTGGTACCATATGTCAACAGTTGCTTGGCAACAATTGCTGTATATTTTCACGAATTATCGCACATGCAACTAAATATTTTTTATTTCAAATTATAGCCTGACTTTAGGCTTACACTTGTACATCTGCTGTAATTGTTAAATTTTGTGAGTTTCTATGACTATACTCGCCGTCAAATTAACCAGGATTCGCAAAATTATATTTAACATTTCAAAAGTTAGACCATTTGACATGTAATAAAATTCTAGAATTAGTTTAATGGGTTTATAGAGGGACGTCGTAATTTTAATTTATTACATGGCAAATGGTCTAACTTTTGAAATACGATATAAAATTTTACGAAATTTCCAGGGATATTACTGATTCTGTTGAAATATGATTTATACAAAATTTCATGAAAATCGGTTGACAATTGACCGAGAAATCAGCGAAAAACATGCGATCCTGGTTGATCACTTTTAATGTGACTTTGTCTTTGGGTATAGTCTATGTAGTATGTAGACTATTACTATTAGTATTTATGGGAATGGGTGAATAAACAATTATTTTACTCTAAACTTAAGTCTGTCCGACGGTGGAGGATATTCCAAAATTATGAATTGAAAGCCTAACTTACTTAGCCTTAGCCTAGGCTTAGGCTCCTTTGCGGTAGGCCTAGCCCTAGCCTGGCCTACCCTAGGCCTACACTACAGGCTACAGTCTGTTTCACCAGATCCTGGGAGTAGCCTTTTTCCAATTTGCTTGATGGCTCTTCAATTTTTGGATCATTTTTGATCTCGCCCTAACATCCCGGAAACTTTGGTGCAATTACTAGTCTAAGACTATGTTGTGTATTTTGGAAGTTAAGACCATTTGGCAGGAATACAATTCTTGTTTCACGGTAATGGTGTTAAGGAGAGCTGTAATTTTGAAAATTTATTACATGCCACATCATCGATGGTCTTACTTCGCCAATCCCAATACACAAAAAGTAGCCTTTTTCCAATTAACTCGCTGTTTAAATTTTTTCAACAACATTTTCCTCGGATGATTTTTCTCATCTTCCCCTAACATCGCTGAAAATTTGGTGGAATTTTGTTGTGTATTTTGTAAGTTAGACTATTTCGCATGTAATAGAATTTTTGTTTCACGTTAATGGTGTTAACATGGTTAAAGAGAGCTGTAATTTTGAAAATTTATTACATGCCAAATGGTCTAACTTCGATAATACACAAAAAATCCTTCAAATTTTCAGGGATGTTGGAGGAAGATAAAAAATGATCCGGGAAAAATTTTGGTAAAATATTTTAAACAGCGATCAAGCAAATTGAAAAAAGGCTTTTGTTGTGCATTTTAAGTTAATTTATTCATTACTGAGGCTTTTTTATCGTCTTTTTTACCGACTTAAAGTTGGGTCTCGCCAGCAAGACACAAATTCAAGTGGGTAGACATTTCAATTTTATGCTGTAGTGCTTTTGTTTCAATCATTTTGTCAAGCTGTGTATTTTGTTTTATGATGAAGTCCACGATGACAACCATATCAGAAACGGAAGATTCACTGAAGCGCATCCAGAATCATGCTGGAGTTCAGGGTGTCATTGTTGTCAACGCAGAAGGTAAGTTTAATCTGGTGTCTGTTTCTGTTATGAAGCCAACATGATGTTATGTCTGCTATGGCCGCAGGTTTATATGCAGTTTACTGTTAGGGTGTCATCACCAGAGCTAGTACACAATAGCTCAACACCAGAGCATCAAGAAGTGTCGACCTCATAGTAAGCCATTTAAAACACACTCAATTGATGTGTCTGGCTTCCTGCTGACTGTGTTCATGTTAACTGCGGATATCTGTCTGGTTGTGGCCCTATAATGACCGTCTTTATACGTCAGAATCTGACGTCTGTAGTCTTCAGATTCTGACGTATAAAGATTATCGGCGCAATGAAAGAATTAAAATATTTGTAATCAGGTAATGGCCATTACCCATAACATAGGTATTCAAATGGGAAAGAATTTATTTTGTACGATAATAAGGTTTCCTTCACTCAGTATAGGCGATAACATGTAGTAACTGACTGACGGGGGGGTACAATCGAAACTCTTTCCATTTATACAAAAATATTCCAGCCCTGTAAGCGTTAAAGGACTTCATTCTTCACCAATACCCATGACTTTTTTAAAATCAAAATTAACACTGGTGTTTGTCTTCGTCTGGTTGAGCACCCATATTGTTGTCAATTTCTGTGCAGGCTTAAATGTAAAGACAGGGTCTTTAAGCATGCTAAACTTTTCTGTATAAATGAAACTGAGAGAAAATTGAAATAAAAATCTTAAAAGAGTTTTAGTGGGATGGAAACCCGGGGACCATCCTACTAAAGAACTCTCAAAAGATCATAGTTGTCACCGCTGGCGATGTTTACACACTTTACTGATACATGTGATGTACATAGGTTCTGTCTATAATTTTAATTGTGAAAGCTCAGCAAGGTACTGGAAATGCTAAACCGGGTGCCATGTGTGCGTCGGATGAGATGCTCACTATAGTAGATGTCATAGTAGATGACATACTTGCCAAGTAAAATATATCTAATGAAATTCCAAACATATGTATAAATTCCGGCAGGTCCAGTTTTTCAACCTAGGAATATTTAGAAATAATTTGAATCTGCCTGTTGAATTCACTAAAAAAAGGTTATGTCACCAGTGTTTGAAATAAGAGCTCAAAATTAGGTTATCCAGCTAGGTCAAAATTTCAGAATGTCCGTAAACAACAAGGCATGAAATAAGGGCATTCTTTCTGTGCATGGTGTAGATTATCTTGTCACAATTTGTGTGTTTTAAAACCGCTTGGCAGGGGCTGTGCTGCTTGTAAAATTATGAGACAGACCACCTTCTATATGTCCAAAATTCGGACAACTAAACCATTTTGCGGAAAACTCGAAAAATTGGTCTAGTTGTCCGTCGGAAAACCAGATCAATTATCCTTATTTCGTGCCATGAACAATATGTAGCTATATTCCCAAGCCAAACCCACACCTTCTAGGTGACTTCAGCTACTCAATTCAACAGAAGCCCAGCAGTGTGAACACAATTTTTACTGACTTCTGAACATGCTGAATGTCCCTAAAAATTATTTTATTGTGAAAAAACTTTTGAAAAATTGTGGTTTAATGTCTCAGACAACTGGAAAGTCCTTATTTCGAATGCTGGTCACTCTCCAATCCACCCAAGCTAATACCCTCTGGAGACCAATTACTCCCAGGCTGATCATTCCCAATGATTTTTTTGTTTGCATCTATAGGCATTCCCATGAGAACGACGATGGATAACTCTACAACCGTAATGGTGGCAGCCGCCATGAATAAACTCACTGCACAAGCATCAAGTGTCGTCAGAGAAATCGACCCATCAGATAACCTCACATACCTCCGAATCAGAAGCCGCAAGAAGGAAATCCTGATGGCACCAGGTATTATCAGAATATAGCAGTCTGCCTTTTAATTAAACTCTTTTTAGCGCTAATCACGACTACAGTCGTTTTTAGTCTATTTTACCAGCAGGTTAAATCAGTTATTGGGAATGAAAGGAGTGTTCAAACATCAACATTTGCAAATGTTTGTCTCAAATTAAACAAATAGGAGTAATTTTCACTCATAGCTTGTCGGTCAATGTATCAAGACACAACTTCAAATGGTTTGAAGTAAATAACATAAATATTGGGTTCCCCACATAACAGTTAACAGTCTTTCCCAATAAGATCAAAATTTCACTGGACAGTAGGTCCTGTAAACTTGAAACTTTTACCAGACCAGAAGTAATTTCACCGGACAGGAGGTGGTCAATGACCGATTATCACCTTGTGAGACTAAAAAAACGACAAAAAAAACAAAACTGACCAAACAAATAACCAGATTGTAGATGTGGCTGGGTATTTTGTCGGACCTACCTCTGTTTTACCAGACATGTCTAGTTTGCATTTATCCATCATCGATATTTTCTGTTTTAATTATATACAATAAAATTGTAATTTGATGAACTTATTTGTCACAGGCAATACCTATGAAGTTGTAGCTATAAATATATAAAGATTTATAATTGTATCCATCGAAGATAAGAATGTTAAACCATCAGTTATTCTCCAGTAGCCTACTGTAATTTTGATCCATTCTCAGCTTCTCTCTGTAGAACGGTTTATAATTGTGGCGACATGAATCTGTTGAATATAAATGTTGATTCAGTGTTATAATTTATAATACATGTACCTAGCTATAAATGATTGATTACAAACAGAGCATGAATTTATTTCCCGTATAAATATGTGTGAAAAAATTAATGACATTGCATGAAGTGCAAAATTAACAAGTGCAGAAATGCCAATGCAATACTGTAAAACTGGAAATATTGACGCGCGTTTTACATTGGCGGTTCCCGTGGTGTGATAAAAAAGCCAATGTTTCTCTGTCAAAAAAAGTGTTCCTATTCAAGCTAATTCAGGGTTACTGGCAGGGGGGGTGGGGGGGGGGGGGGGAGGGGTAAATCTGCCAATATTAATCTCTGTCAAATGTTTTCATTCCCCAAACCGCCAAGTTTAAAGCTGTTAACATTTCCCAGTTTACAGTTGGCCCTAACAGAATAATAATGACTGCATGAAATATACGTCTAGTGATGGGATGCTTTTCAGAGTTCTGCAGTTGTTAATTCTTTCTTAATATATGTTTTTGTTTCAAACAAGTTGCTAGATATGCTCCATGTTTTATGACAATTTTCAGAATTTGATATTGAAATATACGGTTGTTTATTATCTTTCTGTGAAAAAAATAGTTTTGATATCAATGTGAAACTGTTCATAAAACATGAACAAATATTTTACAATCATGTGTGGATTTCAATTATAGGTGATTTGTTTTTTATTAACCCTTAAAGTGCTAATCACATTTCGTCCCCTTGAAGTTAGAAGGTGCTAAACTGCCACTTTACTAAGTGACAGTTTAGCACCTTCTAACTCCCAAGGGGAGGATTTGAAGTGGTTATCAGCCTCTTTATTGTCCCTTTAAACATTAAAATTTGAAGCATCAATTCTGCTAGATTACTATATGTTTTTATTCTAATTCTAAAAATGTAAGTAATTTTCATCCACTTGATGTTGTGGGTCGCAATAGCAAGACACACCTTCAAATGGGTAGAAATAGTTTTTTTTGCATAACTAGAAGATTATTTTGAGAAGTTAAGTGATTTTTTTTTTTAAGTGTACGTAATATCTTTTTCTCGATCAACAGGACAAGAGAACAGTCTTATTTGTCTTCAGAACAATGGCACTGGGTCAATCAATTATTAATTATTATCTATATTACTCTAATCGCATGAGACGAGATAATCACAAAGTTAACTGCAGCATGCAATTAGTTTTTGAGGTCAGAGAGTATGATTTAGTATTTCAGGAATTTAAAATTGTATTAATTTACCCACACCTTTCATTGCGGGGATCGACTTTTGACATCAAAAGTCCAAAAGTCAATCCCAACATTGAATTTTTTTTATAATGGATGTAGACCCATAAAATAGGTATTCAAGGGAAGCGGAATAGATAAATAAGCCATTTAATATATTTATGATGGTTTTAAAGTGAACTAGAAAAGGAGTTCCAAACTCCCGAGGCCTGGCTTTATTCTGTTTGAGGGCTTTAGACAAAAAATTGGCCCAATATTTTGTAAGCATAACCATGATAACTCTTATTTGTTTTTCCTTGTGGGCCAGAATCCTAAATGTTATCTCCCGAACGTACTGTGACATTTACTGATAAGTCAGTGTACGCGTCTATACGATGTATCTCAAACACCCAATGTAGGCCTACCCACACAATACCTGTTCAATGTTGGGCCAGCGTCGCAGCCCATTGCTGGTTCAATGGCGTTCAATCGTATTTGACGCTGACCCAACATTGAAACAGAATTGGGTGATTGTCCCATGTTTGCTCTGACTGCCATACGGGTGACACTTTATCCCCCGAAAGGCCGCCACCCGGATAACATGATACATTGGCCAAATTGTGAAATAATGTTGGTCAAAACCCTTTAAGCACCTGACCACGAATATAATCGTGATTATTTTTTTTCTGAAGACTTTTTAAACACAAAAGTACTCAACCTAGGGACCTCAAACGTTATATTGGACATGTTCATAAGGACTGGTGTACAGAAATGTCAACCGTTTGCCACACACAGCACCCCTTTTTCCCCTAAATTGGACACAAAATTAGGCAAAATAAACTTAATAGGCTACCGGCCTGATAACCTTTTGAATTCTATAGCATTAATGTAAATATTTCATAACTGTAAGGGATAAAGTGAAATCTCAATTGCTGCCTACTAAGACATACTCTACTACCTCTGGTACATACATACATTATCCATCAAACACATGAATGGAAACAGCAGACATGAGATTTTGAACCAATGCTGGTTTAATGTTTGGCCAACATTAGACAGTGGCCAACGCTAAACCAACATTGGCTAGGAGTTTAATGTTTGCTAGGTTATTGCCCGCTGTCAGAGTGAATCAGTGTTTGTTGAATATCTAGCCGAGATATCTAGTGACCGCACAATACAATGCATGTATGATCATTCAGCACATAATAAGATGAAATATTACACAGAAATATTAATTTTTAGTAACACATAAAACACCAGGGGTCATGTTCTGAGAATATTTTAAACGTTAAGCTGCTAGTTAAGTCCTTTCAGCACGGGGACCGTCTTTATATGTCAGAATCTGACGTATGAAGACGGTCCCTGCACTGAGAGCATTACAATATTTATAAATGACCGTAGACTCGTAACATTGGTATTCAGATGACGCGAGAAAAGCTAACTAAGACATTTATGATGATTTCAAATTGAAAGAAACCCTTTGGTCTCCACGGTGTCCAGGGGCCAGTTTCTGTATCGTACTTAAGTAAAAAGTGTGAATTTTGTACTTAAGTACGTTACAGAAATTGGCCACTGCGGCCGATTTCTATAACATACTTAAGTAAAAACTTTACTTTTTAGTTAAGTATGCTACGTAAACCAGCCCACTTTATCTTTTACTTAAGTACGTTACAGAAACCGGCCGCAGGGGCCGGTTTCTGTAACGTACTTAAGTACAAAGATGACACTTTTTACTTAAGTACGATACAGAAACCGGCCCCAGTACATTCATGTAGAGACTTAGCAGCTTAGCTGAGAACTTTACTTTTAAGATGGCATCAGAACATGATCCCTGATATTGACCTTCTGCTGGTTCAAAGTTGTTCACTATCTGCGACATTGGACCAACATTAATCGGCATTGAGTCATTATCTTGTGTATTGTGGGATGTAGGTAATCAAGTCAGTGAACTAAGCCACACCACTTAATCTTCAGATTGACTCGTAGACATTTATTACAATTACTGCTGCATGCTCAATAACTGCTCAAGCTCAGCTTCGGCTGCCCTTTACACAATTAGAAATTTTGGATTTTTCTTTTTCTCTTAGAATAGATCTAACATTTTGAATTTTTAGGATAACTGAATTTAAATCTAAAAATTAAAACTCGTAGAAATAATTTTTCCACTTAATGTCTAGCCCACAAATGCTTTGACAGCTATGGCACGTGCTGCATGCATGCTTCTTTCATCTAAGAAGTAGCTCTTGCGTCTTTAGATACTTCTTCTAATTATGTGTGACAGTACAGTAATATTAAACAAGATAAAATTGACACTTCTTTTTAAATATATTTGCCTATACATGTAAAGTCGTCTCTGTCAATGCTGCATTTTGTGGAAAACAAACAATTTTTATCTCCCATTTTACATGTTTTAACATGATTAAAATTTATTTTCGCTGTGATGTTATACTGTTATGAATCTGTGTGCTGTTGAGTGTTGAGATTTAAAAATCTAGATTATAAATTGTTGAGAATGTGTTATGTATGAGTAGGTGCATTATATATTCGATGTTGATGTAAATTTTAATATTTTTGTTTTTTTTCCCTGATTTCCTAGTTAACAGTCGTCATGTCAAATTGTTTGCTACTATTTTTCATTTATTTGAAATTGCTGTAATAAATTCCAGCTTTAAATGACGAAAAATATGTTTATTTAAGGAAAAATGGCATATCGCAAATGTGATTATTTTATAAACTGCGCAATTATCACAACCAATTTGCAATTTCAGTGTTATTGTATTTGGTTTGAAATATTCTTGAAACCGTACTGTATACATCCTAGCAGCACAGCACAGACCTTCACTTTTCTAAATACAGCATCTCTGTATGTATTTGAGCATGTGTTTTGGGAAAGATAAAGTAACATTTTTTTTCTTTCACAGAGAATGATCATTTGATGATTGTGACACAGCAGAGTAACTGAGACGTCGATCCACATGTGACAGACAACAACAGAAACACCAAATACAGTTTACAAATCTTCTGGATCCATTTTTATGAATACTTGCACAATTGTTTGTCAAATATAAATGTGCTATTTATTCTCCAGTTTATGTTCATATACAAAGAGTAATAAGAAATGTTACGACAAGTAACATTTTGTGCAAAATCGCCATCAAGATAAATGATCATATTTTGAAACCTGTGCTGTAAATAGTTGGCTTATTATTTAAAAATAAGAGAATTGTTGAAATTTATTAAAAATGTCTGTATATAAGCTAGTATTTAAAACTTTTGTAGTATAATGAATGGAAAAGATATTGAATGAATATATTTCATATTAAAAGTACATTACAAAAATGTTGTCTGTTTAATCAACTTGTCATGTTTTGGCTCATATGTCATGCTCACATCAACTGTTTATAAAATATCTTGGAAAATACTATTTTCATGGCTCGATGCCTAAAAAAATATATGGGAAGAATTTCATATCTGTGACAAATAAACAAATTCATTAGTTACCTTTTTAGAGAGATTTAAATTGATTTGCAGATACACCGCAGTGACCAGTCCTTAGCAATAGTATAAAATAGTACCAAATGAAAAGGTGTTAAATTCTTTGAAAGAGTGTACTTTTTTATTTCCACTTCTCAAAAGCATACATGAAATCTCTTGGCTTACCATTCACAATAACAGACATACAGATATGTGCATCTATCACTTTCACAAAAATTACACTATTTACATCACATCAGAATCTCACACTGCCTGGAGCCTGAGTGAGGCAGCCACACTTTTAAGATCCTCACACTGCCCCATGTCATACAGCTCAGGAATTGTAGGCAGTGTAATGTCAGAAAAGTTAGCCGTTTAAATTGATTGAAAAATACATCGCACTGTGCTAATATACCTTTGCGTACACACCAGTATTGTGGTAATGATACTTGAGGGTCTGGGTTCTGAGAAGATACTAAGTTAATAGCTGATCGTGAAGTCCTCTTATTCGTCAGTATATTCATGTCTTGCATCTTACATCAGTGAAGGATTTAAACCCAAATGTTCTCCAGCCATCCGGGTCAATGAAATTTATGATTCACCTCAGATTTAACAGATTGGATCATAACTTGAATTTTAACCCTTAAAGCGCTAAAAAAAAAAAAATAATAATAATAATATAAATTTTCTCTCACTTGAAGTTGTCGCGACCCACAACTTCAAGTGAATGAAAATTACTTCCATTTGTTTAATTTTGGACCAAATCTTAGTTTAAACACTCTTTTCATTCCCACTAACCATGCTGACAGAGATTTGATCAGCAAATAAACAATAAAAACGACTAGTCGTGAATAGCGCTGTAAGGGTTAAGATCGTATAGTCTCAGAACATGACCCGTGTGTGCTAGGGAGTACGTTGAGACATGACCCGTGTGTGCTGGGGGGTACGTCAAGAATTGAAAAGGGCACTCGTTCAGTAATCAGGTAATGTACAAAGAATATTTAAAAGAGTTTTGAAACTAAGTTATTTTAGAGGTAGGCCTATCATCATTGCCATTTCTTGTAACTGACTTAGGTTGACGTAGATCTTAGATTGTTTTAAGTCACAATCAAAAGTCTAACAAAAACCTTAAGTCCATTTCACCATGATTAGGTCAACAGTTGACTGGTCTCCATTAATTCACATTCTTATTCTCAATCAGAACAATTTTCTTGAACTTTTCTCTGACTGTACAAAATACCAGTATCCACAAAGAAAAAACATATTCAAACAACCGGTAAATTAAGCAAAATATCCTACAGCCAATGTACACTGCTGGTAAAATTGAGCAATTTCAACATCAGAGCTGCAATTTCAACATCAGAGCTGAAACTGACAATATAATTAGCGAGTTATTTAAAATTCTCTGACTTTCAAGAGAAAATTTATATTCTTATGTATGACAATGGAAAATGAAACCTATGCCCATCCAAACACTACATTTAACCAATCAGTGGCGCATCCAGTGGTGCCCCCCCCCCCCCGTTCAGGGTCCCAAAAACAAAAAAAAACACCATACTTGAGCCGAAATATGCTTGATGTGACGCCGGAGATTTAAAAAATTAGTCGGGGAACATACCCCCGGATCCCTCTGGAGCATATGATGTGCCAGCTGTGGTGTCTATAAATTTTCGCCACTGCCAATATCAGGCTAATGCTGAGCCAATGTCTGACACTAGCCCAACTTAAGGCCAATGTATAGTGTTTGCTGGATAGGTTCTAGGTGAGTGAGATTAACACCCCCCATCCCAGATTAACAATGATACTAGATCTTAGCTCTGCCGGGGAGTGACTAAAAAAGCTGGGAATTGAAAGGAAATAATATATCATTCCCTCAAACCTACGGTATGTTTTTTTAAGGTGAAGAAGCATCTGGAAAGGAACTATGTGTAAAACATTCTCAACAAGTTTTCCTTGTCATTCCCACATTTTTCCTTAACATGAGCCTCAACATTTCCCAAAGTTGTTTTAACCCTTTAAGCCCTCATGATGCATTGAAGCATCATTTTAAATCCCGGAAAACAGGTTTAATTTTTCTAGAACTAAGGTGTTTTAAAAAAAAAAAATTCCATCGAAACTATTTTGTCAATACATGTACATAGCAATTTTTTACAATTTTTCACCCACTTCAAATCATCTTCATCCACTACAAGTCGAGAATTGCGACAGCAATTCGCGGTTTGTAATGGATGGAGATGACAATGGTAAATTCAGGCTTGAAAGGGTTAAGCTCCGTGTCGCCTAAATGAACAACATGGCATATTTTAATTTTATAATAATCCGGCCATTTTCATTCACTTTGAGGTGGGAATGGCGACAGCAATTCACATCTTAAGTTGAATAAACATGATAAGAAATACATGGAGGGTTACTGTTGGGACCAGCATCAAACACAGTGGCCCAACATTACTACAAAACTTGACCACATTCTTTGTCAGTCACATTGTCAGTTTTGATTATTCTGATAAGGACAGACTGGTTACCATGGTTACTGGGACAATTTGTGAGACGCACAAAATACGAGCCATTCTATTAATATTATGACATCAATTATGATCGCACATATTTTGCATTCAGCCCATATGTCGAAGTTTGCCGGTTATGTTATGACAACAAAATGATGGGTGGAGATTTAACAAATTTGCAACCTGGTCGTCAAACGTGATCGTTGATTGGTTACAGATATGGACTCTGACACATGGGCTTTGCATTCATAACTGCCCCATACACCTGGGAAAAGTCATGTGTATGTACTATTTATTGTTCAGTTAATTTCCAAGCACATTTCCTTGACCGCCCCATATGTTCCCTCTTCGATTAGCAGGTTCATCAGCAGCTGGTGCTTGTCGACGGCTTGATGGCGCTTGGCCGAATCCACTCACCCCTCCTCGGCGATTTGGAAAGTATTTGTACCTGCAAACAAAATGGACAAACCTTAACAATTAAAATATTTTCTAATGATAAGAGGTCAAGAGATTCTATGTACTCTCAAGAAAGAAAAACAACAGATGTAATATGTTACACATAGTATGCGCTCATTACACTTATAATATTTTTATTAACAATGTCAAACAAACAAAATTAACTGCAAAACCATATTGTAATTGTATCAATATCATTTTGCTAACTGTTGCTCATATATGTGTCATCCTTTATCAACTTTATTTAATTTCTTATCTGGAGAATTATACAGGGCTTATTTTTAAATTTTTTAACATATTTTATAACTGCAATCTATGTATCATTGAAAATACACTGTACCATTATTTTTAATATCGGTAGTGACGAAATAACTAATAGTCATATGATTAACCTTTTCAATGCGGACCAGCTTTTAAGGTCGGAATCTGACATGAAAGTTTATATACAGCATTTCGGTATTTTGAAATCCTGAACGTTTAAATTAATATTTTGAAATCAGGTTTTATTTATTGTTAGAGATAAAATCTTCTCATTAGAATAAAAGTCAGCTTACAGAGTGATTTAGCGTAAATCGCTGCTTATGGTTGACCCTTTCTGAGTGAGGATCGACTTTAGACGTCAGATAAAGTCGGTCCTGGTACTGAAAAAATTAAACATTTCTAATGGCCGTAGACCCATAACATGGGTATTCAACTGAAACGGAAAGAGCTAACCAAGTCATTTATGATGATTTAGCCCTTTCAAGCCTAAATTTGCCATTGTCATCTTATCCGATACAAGCCGCGAATTGCTGTCGCAATTCTCGACTTGTAGTGGATGAAGATGATTTGATGTTAGTGATAAATTAAAGAAAATTACTATATATTCGTAGAACATTTTCATCGAAATTTGCCTTCAAAAAGCGTTAGCTGCGAAAAAAACAAGTATGTTTTCAATGGTGTAAAATGATGCTTTAATGCATCGTGAGGGCTTAAAGAGTTAAAAGAAAAACTTTGGTCTCCATGGTTTACACAAAAATATTTCAGCGTAGTAAGGGTTTAATGTTGCTCCACCATCTATGACGGTGGCCCAACATTAAACTAGCATTGGTCTAAATGAACGCAATTTGCTGTTGTCATAGAATAAAAATTTGCAGATATACTTGCAGTCACTGTGTTGTTAGATGATTTTTAACATTAAATTTTCAGCTCAGCAGCTAATCCTGGTGGATGAAAAGACTTACAAAAACTGTGGAGTAGTCAGATATTGTTGGCCACCAAATTCCTGTGGATACTTGAACATCAAGAAGAAATATAAATGTCCGACAAGGATTCCAACTAATTCCAGCAACCATCTGTAAAATACAAATAATACAATAAAATTTTCAAATTAATAGTGTGGAAAAATATTTTTGAATAATTCATTATTAAAAGCTGAAAAGGTACAGAGAAAGAAGAAGTAAATGTTATAATATAGACTGTCATAAAGAAGATTTTGTCAGCAAAATTTAGGAGGAGTGCATTTTTTTATTAAAAGGTTGTCAAAATGATTGTTTTGCAACTAATTTTCACTGTATAATAAGCCCTAGAGCGCAGTAGAATGAATCTGAAATTTACACACTTTTCCGAGAGAGCATGCCCCCCTCCCCCCTTTTTAAAAAAATCCCGCCATTGATTACAAATGTGGTGTAGGTTCCAATCATTACTTTAGGGGAGTCAAGGGGTTAATATTGATGACAGAGGATGGGGGATATAGTTATGGCACTTTGATCTGTTGACATAAAAAGTGTGATATATGTAAATTATGTAAACTTTGCTCTATATTTCCTTCTGTGTATCTTACCTTCCCCTGAGAATCATGTTGAATATGAGCAGCACCCAAGGTAAATACATAGCCTACAAAAATAAACAGAAAATAATCATATAGTAAGATTGTAGAAAATTGTACTTTCTAAGAACTTTGTTATTAAAATTCTGCACTATTAGATAATAAATTCATTTGGATGAGAGCCACTAATTTATTCTTGTCACCTTGAATTGAGATCCAAACCAGAATGTAACAATCTGGTCTTTGTTGAGTTGACACCAGACGTATAACACAACCATCACCATTGGGTCCATCAGCAGCTACAAAACAATACATCAACATCTTTAACATGTTTAAGCACTGGTCTAATCTCAACTTTATCGTATAAATACCTTCTTTTCTGTAATAAATTGATATTCAATCAATACTTATCAATTTAGATAGATGTGAGTAATTTTATAGACACGAATTGTGGATTGCAGTAGCTAGACACAACCTTAAGTGAATGAAAAGTTCAATTAAAGAACTTGGAGGGTAAAAATACAAATTTCATTCCACAAACATTTCGAATGGCATGATTCATTAAAAAAAATACAAATGAGTACTGTTTATCAAGATCAGACTGTTTATTATAAAACACCTCGCTCTAGATTTGTTGTTCATAAGCCAATCATGCTAATAGTGGGCCCTAAGTGGATGTAGAAATATTTAAATAAAAATATTATCTCTGGTAATAGTACACAAGTGTCGTAATAAGATGTGAAAGTCTTTTTGTCTGGAGAATAACCAAATTTCTAAAATGGGGTTATCCACAATATTTTCTAGGTGTCTGTACATTGAAATCACAAAATCTTTATACTGAGTAGCTAAGTAGGTGGTTGTCTGCAACCCTAAGCTTGTAAACATTCCTATTCATTTGGCCATAAATCATGATAACTATTTCTGGGTATTCATGCAGGACACCCAGACTCCATTTATTACAAACCTGGCGCTTCTGAAAAATGTAATAACTCTACAAGTACTCACCACTAGATCAACTATAAATCCCAATATCTGAAGACTAATTAAGGAAATGCTTGAAAAAATATAGTATCGATGTTCCAATATTGGACTTGTGACATATCGCACAGCATGCTGCCAATCAATCTCCTAAAACCCAAGTTCTGATAAATATACTAATCCCAGTTTCTATAACTAGCCAGTCCTGTCGATTGACATGTTCTCAAAGTTTAATCCTACCCCTAAATCCTGTTAGTCAGTGCACAACTTTAGACTACATTTTGAGAGTCACAGAAGGACCCTGTCTTGTAAAAATAAGAGAGTCTTACCCAACTTTAACAAGTCATACTGAAGAACCATTATTTTTTGCTGATAACGTCAGCAAAAATTTCGGTTCGTCAGCATGAGGACTCGTTAAAGTTGAGCCACGGGTTGTCTTTTATTTTTACAAAACTGTAATGAAAATTAACCTATTTCAATTAAAGCATCATTTTCCATCTCTGAAAAATGATTTAATTTTAAAACCTATGGGTCTTAGAACGAAAATGTTCATGGAACAGTTTAATAAAAACAACATCTTTTTTTCATTTGCCACCCACTACAAGTCATTTTTATCCACTGCAAGACGAGAATTGCGACAGCAATTCGCGGCTTGTAGTGGATGAAGATGACACTGGTAGATTCAGGCTGGAAAAGGTTACAACCATGGAAGGTCATGCGGACTCGCCTCAAATGTGCACAATTAATGCTATACTATTAATACCAATGATCGCGCTAGTCAAATGTTGGTCAAATGTCTTCGTACCTATGACTTGTTACATTAACCCTTCAAGCGTTAATAGTGTCTTTAGACGTTTTAAACTTTTTCTTCAACCTTCACACAAGCAAATTTGGTATAAAAATCAGCAATAAAATATTGATTGACAAATGTTTTGATATACAAGTAATTTTTACCCACTTGGAAGTTGTGGGTCGCAGTAGCAAGACAGAACTTCAAGTGGGTTAATATTTAAATTCTACAAGGATTAATGGTGTACACATAATTATATCATACTGCACCAACATTCACATGGTGATTACAATTTTAATGTTATTGAAGAGTTGTAGGTCACGTAGCGAGACACAACTTCAGGGGGTGAAAAACTGTAAGGGGACCACCATTCAATCTTTAGGGGGAACAGGCTGGAGTATTTTTGAAATAAATAATTTCGGGCTGACTGCAAAAAACAAATAATTTACTTCAAGAACTGTTCTATATAAATGTGTAATAAAATTTAAAAAGGTTGAAATAAATAATTTCAAATCAATAATTTTTACCCCCCCCCCCTCCCCCCGCTGAAATTGAATGGTGGCCCCCTAATAAGATAGGGGCAAAGGGTTAAAAGGATACAACAACAGCCAGCCAGCAAAATGTGAGCATGAACAGGTAATCTGCTGGTCTCCCATCAAAAATACCTGCAACAAATAAATACAATTAGAAAATATCATTCTCTCACCAAATGCTCGTACAATGTTGGACCAACATCTGAGACACTGGCTCAACATTATACGAGCATTGGCTGCAGAGATGCCAATCTCCAGACAATAAAAAACATAATTGGGAGCTGAAAAATCACAATGATGATCACATCTTAATCTTCAACGATCTTATGGCCATATTGAGAAGCAAAAATAAAAATACAGATTTTATTGATTTTAGCCTGATTGTGTCACTTTAATTTAGGTAGTCTGGTTCAGTGTGAAGTAAAAGTAGGCCTTCCAAGGCTGGGCTTCCACTCTCCACCGTTATACTGGCTAAAAGACGTGAATTGTGGTGAATAGAATTAGGCCCCTTTTCCCAACCGTGGCGAGAAGACAATCACACGTCATATCATTTCAATTCCACTATTGAACTCCCCCCCCCCCCCCCCCCTAACATGAGATGCTGAGCCATTTGTTGTTTTATGTTGGGATACAGTCGCAGACAATGTTGATGATACAGTACAAGATAAAGTAGATCTATGAATTTATTTTAGCGATCGGAACGATGTTGGATCAAAACTTATGTCTAAGGCTTTAGCCCCGGCAATGTCACATGCGCTATGTCGCCTCAATCATTGCTGGATCAAAAACTTTGCTGTTGGCCGTCATTGCTGTTTTAATGTTGGCCTGATGTCTGCGATGCTGGGCCAACATTAACACAACCTTGCTTCAATGTGTCTGAGGTGCAAAAAAAAACAACAGCAGTTTTCTATAACTATTTGGCTGATTCATGGGCCATAACAGGGGTGGATCCAGAATCTGAAGAGAGGGGGGCACCAGGGATTTGAGGGCCTGCCCTAAAAATTTTGGAAAATATTTAGGACAATTTAGGGGACTTTAAAAAGAATTTGACAAAAAATAGGGGAGGGTTTAGCGACCAACCCCCCAACCCCCCCACTGAAATTGTTATATATATTCCGTAAGTGTAAAAAGTTTTTACTATAGGACCCTCATATTTGAAAGATGAAGAGTCCTTCCGTCACTTTCAAAATTTGGTCCAAAATTGTTCACTGAGATACTTACTTGTTTCTAATCTAGTTGAATAAGTGTACATGAAGTACAGATTGATGAGGAAATGAAAACCAGTTTGTGGAGTGATCGGATAAAAGAAGAGTGCTGTGATGGGTCGCCAAATCTGAAAAACAAATGTTTCTGAAAGGTTAACATTTTTTAAATAGGCCAATCTTGTCTTACAGTGTCAGTAAATTATTTAACAGCTTATTGGGAATAACATGTTTAACCCTTACAGCGCGGGGATTGACTTTAGTCATCAGAATCTGACGACTGTAGACGTCAGATTCTGACGTCTAAAGTCAATCCCCGCACTGTAAAGTAAAAATATTTCTAATGGGTGTAGACCCATAACATAGGTATTCAAATGAATCAGAAAGAGCTAACTAACACATTTATGATGATTTTAAATTAAAAAAAACCCTTCAGTCTCCATGGTTTGAACAAAAATAATTCAGCGCTTTAGTGAATCTTAACCCTTGTGCTGCTGGAACCGTATATTATATGATTTCAAGCAAATTTTAGATCAACTAAAATGCATCTGAAATACACAAAATAGTTCGTGATAGATGCTCAGTTAATGAAAGAATTGATTTTTGCACTAAATTTTATTTAATAAATAGACATATTTTATGTTTTTCTCATTTGAAGCTGAAAATTTCATCTTCAAATTATTTTATGTGCTGATAAAAATAATTAGGAACGATAATTTAGCAAAAATTGGTGCACAAAGGGTTAAAACAAGAGGACTGAAGTCCTATATCATCCCCCGCCATAAATTAGGTTAGACTTTTTGCTGACACAAATATTTAAAAAATCGATTTGTGGTGGCCATTTTTGATTTCAGTAAAATTACATGCACATTTCCAGATGGTGGGTAATGTGATTGTACAATGTGAATTATTACTGATTTCAATTTTTCAGTTTTTGCGCCCACAAAAAAATATGAAGGTTATCCATGGCGGCCATTTTGAATTTCAGTAAAACCTTAAAAAAATTACTTGCACATCTCCATATCGTGGGGAATGTGATAGTAAAATTTGAATAGTTTCCGACTTGAAGTTTTGGAGTTTTTGCGCCCCCAAAAAAATTGAAGTTGATCTGTAGCGGCCATTTTGAATATCAGTAAAACCTTAAAAAAAGGCACCTGCACATCTCCATATATTGTGGAATGTGATAGTAAAATTTGAATAATTTCTGACTTGCGCCCACGAAAAATTTTGGAGTTGACCTCTGGCGGCCATTTTGAAATTTGGTAGCATCTCTAAAAAATCACTTGCACATCTCCATGTTGCTAAGAATGTGATGTTAAAATTAAAAAAAAAATCGACCAGTAGTTTTTGAGTTTTTGTGCCCACAAGAAAACGTGACGCCGGACGCCAGACGCCGGACAGAATCCTGGCGCAACTAAAATCCCCCTTCCCCTACAGGCGGGTGATAAATATGCTTCAAGGCTATATTACTCACAGAGGAACGATATCAAACTGTGTTTCTAGTAAATTCTGCTGGATGATTAATTATATACATGATACAAGGCATACTCACATGAAACTGTCTGAAAATCAGATCAAAATTAAGTATCAAGTGCATTCCATTAATCAAGCCGATTCTCCCTAATAGAGAAAGTCCAATAGTCCCACCGAACCAATAGCGAGTAAGGAAAGGTATCCCATTGAACCAGTCTGAAAGGTCGTTCGCCATATTTGCTTTTGTGAATTTCCTGTTCATAAAACAAAATAAAAACTAGAAAGAATTGTTTGGAAACGAACACGAAAGCAGCCCTCTGTTATCGCTCGGCCACTATTTTAAAATTGTTTGCTCCCAAAAGTTAATCAGGTCATTGGCTGACATTGCTGTGTATATTTGCCAAATAAGAAGATCTGCTGGAAACTTTTTCCTGAAACACGCTAACAAGTATTTCTTTGTTAGGGGCCCTAGTAATTAAAGAATTTTTTTTTTTAAATAAAAAAAAATGGCCGACTGGCAGCCATATTGTATTTTTTAGTTGTAAATTTGTCATGAGTTATCTTTGTGTGAGACATTACTTTTTGTTTTTATATTCATGTTCCAGTCATTTTGCATTTTATGAGCTAATTAAATATTACAAAATTCAAAATGTTTGATCCCAAAATTGCTTGATCCCAAAAGTTAATCAGGTCATTGCTGACATAGCTGAACATATTTGCTAAATTAAAAGAAGATCTGATGGCAACTTTTTCCTGAAATGCTCTAACGAGCATTTCTTCGTTAGTGGCCATAGTAATTAAAGGGTTGATGATATGGGGATCAAAATGTCACAAAAACAATTCCCCAGTGGTATGTGATGGCTAGGTGAAGTATGAGGAAGCAGAAGTTGATAGATTAGTAACTATCTTGAAAACAAATAACTGTGGCCCGCTGCCGCCGCGGCGGAGACGGCGGCAGCGGACCGTGTGGAATACAGTAAGCAGCCCGCCTCGGCGAGGGCTGCTTAAATAGAAAGACAAGGTCTATAGGGTTTCTAAACACATACTGAATGAAATAGTAATTATATTGTAAATTATTTCAGGGACGGGACCTTCTTTATACGTCAGCATCTGACACAAACAGTCACCTTGGGCATGTTTGGTGGTCGATTTTGAGTGGGGGAAAAGAACAAAATTACAGACCGTAACCCTCTTCATCATGTGCAAGTCAGGCAAGTGGATGGTGGGGGGAGGGGGGGGGGGTGTGAGTGTAATGTCAATCTGACGTATAAGGACGGTACCCGCGCTCAAAGAATTCAAACATATATAATGGACATAGACCCATAACATAGGTATTCAAATGAACCGAGAGGAGCTAACCAAGAGTAAAGACATTAATGATGATATACAAATGAAAAAACCCTTTAGTCTCCATGGTTTCAACAAAAAGAATTCAGCGTTGTTGATAAGCGTTCCACATTATCATGATGATCACATTATTCGCTTCTTAATTTTATTTTTATTTCCTTTGTACTTTGTAGTACAAAAATGCTGATCCATTCTGTTAACGTTAGCGATGCTGGAGTTCTGTAATCATGTTTTATCGCCCATATTGAATGATAGTCAACTCTGGTTGAGCAACGTTTTCCATTCATGAATATGATTCCAGATCCTGACGTATTAAGCTGCGTAAAAGAGAATGGATAAACGCACAGGTCTGTTATAGCCCACTGTGGAACTCAGAACTCAAACGGACGAAAAGTAGCTAGCAAAAGCCACCCTTAACAACGTGTCACGGAATAGCAGGCACTCTATACCGGAACCATAAGATACAAAAATCGATTTAACCTCTATTAACGCCATTACAATTTTAATGAAGTTGACCTCACTTAATGACCCTATATTTCAGTGTACAAGACTGGTACTCGCCTGCTCGCCAATGCGACCACGAAAAGAAACGGACAAGTTCAAATATGTCCACATACCCTGTTTTAACATATATAAGTCATTAGTTTTTTGTCCTAGGGGCGAGTGATATAATTAGTCATACCCGCCGTCAAATTAAAAATGATCAACCAGGATCGCATGATTTTCTATTAAAATCCTAACAGCGGTTACAAATTCGCAAAAATTAATTTAATAGTTCAAAAGTTAGACTATTTGCCTTGTAATAAAATTACAGAAATAGTTCGATGGGGTTATAGAGGGACGTCGTATTTTTAATTTACTACATGTCAGATGGTCTAACTTTTAAAATACGCTATAGGCCTATTATTTCACGAAATTTTAAAGGCTGAATTAGGATTTTAATAGAAAGTGGCCTTTGCAAAATTTCAAGGAAATCGGTTCAAAATTGAGGGAAAAATCGCCGAAAATCATGCGATCCTGGTTAATCATTTTTAATTTGACGGCAAGTATAATTATTCACACTGTATTTTTAATGACCAGTCCATTATTTATTTAAACTCAAGGTCAAGCCTGCTGTAAATCGCAACATTTTTGAAATAGATAGTAACTCTCTCACATTTTAACTTTTTAATGTAATGATGTTGTGTGGTGAGACCTTGAGAACCAACTTTTTATCTTCACATACACCCTGTTTCACCGGATCCTGGGAGTAACCTTTTTTCAATTTGCTCGATCCCCGTTAAAAAAATTTTAACAAATTTTTTTCGGCCCTCGGGTCATTTTTCTATCTTCCCCCAACATCCCTGAAAATTTGGTGGATTCTTTTTATGTATTATCGAAGTTAGACCATTTGGCATGTAATAAATTTTCAAAATTACAGCTCTCTTTGACACCATTACCGTGAAACAATAATTCTATTACATGCTAAATGGTCCAACTCACAAAATACACAACAAAATCCCACCAAATTTCCAGGGATGTTAGGGAGAGATGAAAAAAATGATCCGAGAAAAAAATTGTTACAAAATTTTCAACTGCGACGGAGCAAAGTAAAAAAAAGGATACTCCCAGGCTTATTGTGAACAGACTGTAGATCTAGACCTAATCAAAAACGTCCGAATAAAAAAAGTGTGGAATAACTTTATTAAATACGAAGAAATCACATATTATCGCTCATTTCATGGCTAGTTAATTTACAAATTATTTTGTAAGACTTTTTCAAATAATAATCAAAGTAGAGTAACATCTTTATCCTCAAATATACGTTGAATATTACTTTACAGTCGATGATTATTGTTTGCATAATGATTAAATAAAGAGAAAAGATAGAAATATCCAAAACTCAACCCACCAGGGAAAACACAAAAATGTAAATATTAAAAGTTGACGTGTCTCGAAAAGCTTCAACATCAATCGCTAGGTGGTGAGTCTTCTGCTCCTGTTACAATATTCATGATATTGTGAAGGGGTAACTGGAGTTAGTAACATTTAGGATACATATTATAATTTGTGAAGAACACGGCAGAATAATGCCAGTGTTCTGAAATGAAATGAAAAATAAAAATCCTTGTTTTCTACGCTATCAGTGAGTTTCTCTGATGAAATTGATAGAATGCATGAAAGTAACAAGTCCCAAAGATAAAATGCATACCATGCATCATTGTAAGTATGAGACAATAAGTGATAAATGTTAAAAAAAGGGTGAGCCGTAATGAAAAGCCTGATATTTTTCCTTTAAATCAACACTGAATCTTTTTAAAATAAAGCGAACCACTGTAAGATAAAATGACATACATACGGAATTTTTGCTGTTGCACCGACTGAAGACAAACATTTGATTCAATTAAAAATGTTTCTCTGAACACTTATTTTTGGTTTATACAGCACTACTATGTAGTTATGCGATGAAGGAATAGCGACTGATAATGAATTAATGATCCATGATATGTGAATAACGTAGAAAACATCGCATTTGTGATAATATATGGTTATGGCTTGCTAACAAAAAACCCCAGATTTTACGTTTCTTTTATATATTTTTTGTTCCTTGTGGCACATTTAGGTCTATAGATACTGTTGGTAAGGTTATAAAGGTTGTGTAATACATTTTGTTTTATTTTGATAATATTATATATAATTTAAAAACATGATTAGGCCTACTAGATTCCTTCGACTTTGTAATTTTTCATATACTATGCCAAGTATGTAATTGAAACAGCAGATACAAAATGCACCTACTCCAATAGTGTGACAATTAGATAGGTTATTAAGGGGTGCAATACAATGATAATGCTGAAATTCTTATTATTAAGAGGGTGTAACGTAGAAAACATAGATGAGGGATTCTATAATTTTAGGCACCAGTGATGATATTTTCCTTGATATATGAAATTGTCTGGATATTGTCAAAAATTTAAACACATATCAACTTAGCTTTGTTTATTGACATAGCGTTGTCAGCAGAGCCTAATTGCACTTTTAAATGATTATTTTTATCAATTTAAATTTTTCTTACCGTTATGGAGAGACTAATTTACCGTTACGGAGAGACCAATTTATGTTACGGAGTAATCTTCAAACTTAAATTTCTCAGTGACCCTTCTACAAAAGTATACAATATTTAACAAGTAGTTGAACATGGCTATTATAATGTCGATCACTTAATTTAGAAAGAATCACTTTATGACAATAACCCTTAAATAATAAAATAAGAATTTCCCTCCGTTACGATTATTGTTGTTATGAAGAGTAATAATATCGAACATTGTCTCTCCATAACGGCTATTATTTCTGTTATGGAGTGACAATAAACAAATACTAAATATAGATGCTAACACAATTTAAAAGACAAAACGAAAAGTTACTATTTCAACAAGTGTCACTTATTGGTTAAAATACCAAATTCATAAAGGTTTATAGCTATTTTTAAATGAGTAAAAGGGTAATTTGTGACTACTTTTTTTCTCCATAACGTTTTTATTTTTGTTATGGAGAGACAGAAAATACGCTTTATGGAGAGACGTTTTTCTTACTAAATCGTGCATAGCTTTTATGTATTATGCTATACTATGATTATTTTTGTTTTTTTCAAATGAGGTTGTAGTAGGCTTGGAAGTTGTAGGATGCTTAAAAGTTTGTTTGCAGTATTTATGTGTAAAAAATCGCGTTATGGAGAGACGTTGAATTAAAATACTCACCCAAAGACTTGCACAAAGCTTATATTATTTCTAAACAAAAACACATTTATTATACTTTTTTTCATGATTTACTTCATGAAGGGCTCGCGCAACTTTTTTGCATCAGACAAGTGATATTTTAGTCCCGTGTCTGGAGGACAGTGTCATCTCAATCATCTCACCATCCTCAGAAAAAGTCAGAAAAAGTATAGAAATTACCTGAAAACTATAAGCGTTACGGAGAGTCGCTGCAACGTGGGACAAACATAAATTGCATAAAAAGTGGTAAAATAATAAAAACATTTTAAAAAACTTGTATATAATCTTATAGATAGTGTTGTGCACTAACATTATATCAGACACAAATATAATATATAATACAGGAAGTCTAGAATAAATCGCGTGTTTATGTGGGATTTAGAATGTGGGACAAGGCTTTTTGGCTAAAATTGGCTAAATTTACAAAATATTTCTTTCAAAAAACACATTTATGTTAGAATTTTTTGCATTGTAATATTGCTATATTGTGAAATAAAGGTCATTCATTGCATTTATGTAATCAAATTAAATCAAAATATTTAATAATAAATATTACAAGGTGCGGACAGTGCTGGTGCTTAAAATTATAGAATCCCTCAGATAACGTTTAACACATAACGAAAATGTCAATGCAGACATAGTCGCAAAACAAGTCTTTAGAGAAGAGTGTAGATTTAGCTACTAAGTGAGACATGTAAAACCATAGGCAACCCATTTCCACACCCACCCTCCACTCCACTATAAAAGTGTGGAGGGGTCTTTGGGTTGGAAGGGGTCCCCATGGTATAACCGAGAGCTTGGTGAGTAGTAGTAGTAGTAAAACAATGCTTTACGCAACTTTTTTTGTACTGGTTAGTGAGCTTGTAATACGTTAAGAACGGTGCAGTCCGTTGACGAAATGATTGATGTAGGCCTACAGATGATGACGTGATAGTGAGGTGATATGGCATAGTGGATTATTTACAATGTCTTTCTTTACCACCCCCCCCCCCCCCCAGACATGCCCAGATGGCCTGAGACTTGTGTCTTGCTGGACAATTTATTGTTAAAACACCACGGCCTTTCGCACATCTCTGCTATCCTCAGAGAAACACAAGTTGAGGATGATTTCAATCATCCCTATTGCCAGTAGTTATAAGGTCCTACCCGAAATGCCCTCACGGGGTTGAAAGGTACTACTACTATATCAACCATCCCAATACCCCGGATCAGTTAAGCGATGTGATAATAGTCAGCTTTAGTGAATTCACTCTAATGGATTTTATATATATTTATGACATCGTGGGGGTTACTTGAACATCCATTTAATCTTCCGTTATTTTACATACTGCTGCAGCAGACATGGCATGTTTAACGCAACAAATTAACACACAATGTGACTGCGCATGGGTTGTTGTATTTGTGACACAAACCATTTAAAAAACTAGATATTATAGAGATATAGGCCAAGACATCTGAAATTTGCTTTTCAATAAAATCAATTTATTGTGATCAATACCCCATAAGCTCGTCCACCCCTCCAATATGGACATTTTGGATGGCGTATATTCACCACCAGCCAACACAATACTTTGATTTAACGTTGACTTAATGTTTGCAGGAATTTTGCTTGCCCTTGTCAAATGGCGGCCATCTTGAATTTTACACACAGTGCAATGTTTAAACTACTCTCTGGCTACACAACTAAGTCAGCCATACCAAACCAACGGCAGATCTCTAAATCGTGAAGCACCTTCTATTTTGTGTCGAAAATTATATCAATTGATTGTTTCGATCTTGCACAAATGGCGGCCATCTTGAAGTTTACTCACAATACGATGGCTGATGTACGTTCTGGCCATACCCCTATGTCAGACATGCTTGGAACGCTATGGTACACACCAAATTTAGGATTTTGCTATTATTCTGTCAAAAATGATATCAATTTACTATTTGACCTGGCACAAATGACTCCCATCTTGGATTATATTCACAGTGCAATATTTAAAGCACTTTCTGACTACACTACATCACTATGTCAGGAATAACTGAAACCTGTATGCTAGACACTAACATCATGAATCCTCGTCTATTCTGTCTAAAATAATATAATTTCATTGTTTCATCTTGTACAGATGACAGCCATCTTGGATTTTGTCACTTTTTGGCGTCTTAAGTAGAAAATAATTTCGGGCTCCATGATCGAGTATTTTGTTCAGGATAGGCTACTAAACCCTAAAAAAATGGTGCTTTTCTCAGCCCGGAAACAATAATCCTAGAATTTGATGCTAAGCTACCTTACTAGTGGGCATGCATGGGGCGAACCAGTCACTATTAAAATATTTGGCGCAAAAAGGGGGATCTGCGACTGCAAAGTCCCGAGTTAGCTCGATAAAAATTCAGAAGACACAAAATGAGTGAAACTGAAAGGCAACCAACGGAAAATTTGCATTAAAAAGGTGACGCAATAGTTACTTTATAGGGCCTAATGTGCCTTGTCATATGATGGCGCCCAATAAATAAATTATGTTTTTTTTCTGCATTTGACATAGTCTAGTCTAATTGCCGTAGTCTACAAAGAAAAAAAACGAGGAAAAAAAATGAGGACCTGACGGGACTGGAACCTTGTACCTCTGACTTATCAGTCAACAACTATACCATTAGACCGCAGCGTCATATAATTAAAACTGAGCCTACTGATGAGTGTGTAGACTACCAGACAAAAAATGCCACATCACACAGGCTACATTATGGATAGTCTATGGATATGGGGGGGGGGGTAGATCCGATCAACACGGAAGCGTGATGTTGTCCCGACGCCCATTTTTCATGATAATATTAATAAATAATTCCTAGACTATGGAAAACATTCCGCAAGTCAACTTGGCATAAAGTATGACGTCACAAGCATATAAATGCCACTGTACATGTTGTAGGATAGGCTGGTATAGTTCGTCGTAGAAGTCACGACAGGTCGGGAGCTGTCGTAACTTTAAAAGGAGAGTTACGCTCAGTCGCATCTTAAATATTTCAGAAATAGCACTTACACTTAATCTTAAACTTAAGATCTTAATATTTGAGATAATCGTAAATACTACGATTATCTCAAATATTAAGATCTTAACTCTTTCGAGAATACGGCCCCAGTACTGTAACATCAACTGCTTACCACGTGCATGGCTGTTCCTTTTTGTTGCGATTCCACCTATCAAACATTGATTATCAGGACATACCTGCAAGTCTAACATACAAACTTGTCATGATGACAGGGAAAGGGGGGGAAGATAATAAAGGAAACAGCGCCAAGAAACGGAAACCTGGGGATTCCCCACTGTCCAGAGTAATCTGTGTAGGCATTGTGATATCAATGAATACAAGTTTACATGTGGCTTCAGCACTGATTCATTGTCAATGTCGTATGTTAGGCTTTTTTAAAGGAAATTAATGGTTCTGTTTAGTCCTAAAATTTAAATACTGTGTAACTACCACAAGGCATTGTCAACAGTCAGACGCACATGACAGCAGACAAGATTCAAGTTGACTCTGATATGACGCCACTCTTATGCCATGTGCGCGTGTTCAGTGGCAAAATACAACCAAAGTGTTCTGAAGATTCATATTTGGTTGTCCGTGACGATTTTTGGTCGTCTTGGACAACCGGACAACCACTATTACGAACCCTGAACATTTTTAAAAAAGATAGTAACTCTCTCACATATAATTTTTTTAAAGAAATGATGTTTGGTGAGACCGTGAGAACCAACTCTTTATCTTCACATACACCCTGTTTCACCGGATCCTGGGAGTAACCTTTTTTCAATTTGCTCGATCCCTGTTTAAAAAATTTTAACAAATTTTTTCTCGGCCCTCGGGTCATTTTTTTATCTTGCCCTAACATCCCTGAAAATTTGGTGGATTCTTTTTATGTATTATCGAAGTTAGACCATTTGGCATGTAATAAATTTTCAAAATTACAGCTCTCTTTAACACCATTACCGTGAAACAATAATTCTATTACATGCCAAAAGGTCCAACTCACAAAATACACAACAAAATTTCACCAAATTTCCAGGGATGTTAGGAGATGAAAAAAATGATCCGAGAAAAAATTTGTTACAAAATTTTTAATTGCGACGGAGCAAAGTAAAAAAAGGCTACTCCCAGGATCTGGTGAAACAGACTGTAGATCTAGACCTACTCTAATCAAAAACGTCCGAATAAAAAAACTGGAATAACTAAGTTTATTAAATACGAAGAAATCACATATTATCGCTCATTTCATGACTAGTTAATTTACAAATTATTTCGTAAGACTTTTTTAAATAATAATCAAAGTAGAGTAACATCTTTATCTTCAAATATACGTTGAATATCACTTTACAGTCGATGAATATTGTTTGCATAATGATTAAATAAAGAGAAAAGATAGAAATATCCAAAACTCAACCCACCAGAGGAAACACAAAAATGTAAATATTAAAAGTTGACGTGTCTCGAAAAGCTTCAACATCAATCGCTAGGTGGTGAGTCTTCTGCCTCGTGTTTCAATATTGTGGAGTGGTAACTGCAGTTAGTAACATTAATGGATACATATTATAATTTGTGAAGAACACGGCAGAATAATGCCAGGGTTCTGAAATGATTATCAGACATTGTCGTTACCAGAACATTAATATAACTAAGATTCATATGTATTCAACGCATATAGGCATTAGTTAAAAAATAGCATATGGGAAAAACACTGAAACTGTCACCACTGGAATTGAGAATATTAAAAATAAATAGATTGTCTGTTGTGGCTACTTGGTGTTTCCATATCAGCAAACATCGCAATGTTTCCTGTACCATTGTTTTTTTCCTTCCAATCTCTTTTCTGCTTTTTTCATTGTCCCAGTGAACTATCGCTCAATTTATTTCATCCTTGTTTTCTACGCTATCAGTGAGCTTCTCTGATGAAATTGATAGAATGCATGAAAGTAACAAGTCCCAAAGATAAAATGCATACCATGCATCATTGTAAGTAATGAGACAATAAGTGATAAATGTTAAAAAAAGGGTGAGCCGTAATGAAAAGTCTGATATTTTCCCTTCAAATCAACACCGAATCTTTTTAAAATAAAGCGAAACACTGTAGGCTAAGGTAAATGACATACATACGGAATTTTTGCTGTTGCACCGACTGAAGACAAACCATTTGATTCAATTAAAAATGTTACTCTGAACACTTATCTCTGGTTTATACAGCACTATGTAGTTATGCGATGAAGGACTAGCCACTGGTAATGAATTAATGATCCATGATACATGGATAACGTAGAAAACATCGCATTTGTGATAATATATGGTTATGGCTTGCTAACAAGAAACTCCAGATTTTACGTTTATTATATTTTTTGTTCCTTGTGGCACATTTGGGGGTATAGATAATGTTAATAAGGTTATAAAGGTTGTGTAATACATTTTGTTTTATTTTGATAATATCAAATATAATTTAAAGGAACTGGCCCAGGCTAAAATCATAAAAAAATCGGTGATTTTATTTCGGCTTCTTAATATGACCATATGATGTAAACATGTCCCAAGACTAGAACTGCAATTTTTTATAATTTTTTGTGCTGCGCATTCACCAGTTAGACTAGATATAGAGACGAAATTCCCGCATTTCCTATTTTTGACATGGTTGTCAATAATTAGAAATCGCGAATTTCGTCTCTATATCTAGCCTAACTGGTGAATAAGCAGCACAAAAATTATTAAAAAAATGCAGTTCTAGTCTTGGGACATGTTTACATCATATGGTCATATTAAGAAGCCGAAATAAAATCACCGATTTTTTGATGATTTTAGCCTGGGCCAGTCCTTTTAAAAACATGATTATTAGATTCCTTCGACTTTGTAATTTTTCATATACTATGCCAAGTATGTAATTAAAACAGCAGATATAAAATGCACCTGCTTCAATAGTGTGACAATTAGATATGTTATTAAAGAGGTGCAATACAATGATAATGCTGAAATTCTTATTATTGAGAGGGTGTAACGTAGAAAACATAGATAACGTTTAACACATAACGAAAATGTTAATGCAGACATAGTCGCAAAACAAGTCTTTAGAGAAGAGTGTAGATTTAGCTACATGGCTAAGTGAAACATGTAAAACCATAGGCAACCCATTTCCACACCCACCCTCCACTCCACTATAAAAGTGTGGAGGGGTCTTTGGGTTGGAAGGGGTCCCCATGGTATAACCGAGAGCTTGGTGAGTAGTAGTAGTAGTAAAACAATGCTTTACGCAACTTTTTTTGTACTGGTTAGTGAGCTTGTAATACGTTAAAAACGGTGCAGTCCGTTGACGAAATGATTGATGTAGGCCTACAGATGATGACGTGATAGTGAGGTGATATGGCATAGTGTATTATTTACAATGTCTTTCTTCACCACACCCCCCCCCCCCCAGACATGCCCAGATGGCCTGAGACTTGTGTCTTGCTGGACAATTTATTGTTAAAACACCACGGCCTTTCGCACATCTCTGTTATCCTCAGAGAAACACAAGTTGAGGATGATTTCAATCATCCCTATTGCCAGTAGTTATAAGGTCCTACCCGAAATGCCCTCACGGGGTTGAAAGGTACTACTACTATATCAACCATCCCAATACCCCGGTTCAGTTAAGCGATGTGATAATAGTCAGCTTTAGTGAATTCACTCCAATGGATTTTATATATATTTATGACATCGTGGGGGTTACTTGAACATCCATTTAATCTTCCGTTATTTTACATACTGCTGCAGCAGACATGGCATGTTTAACGCAATCAATTTATTGTGATCAATACCCCATAAGCTCGTCCACCCCTCCAATATGGACATTTTGGATGGCGTATATTCACCACCAGCCAACACAATACTTTGATTTAACGTTGACTTAATGTTTGCAGGAATTTTGCTTGCCCTTGTCAAATGGCGGCCATCTTGAATTTTACACACAGTGCAATGTTTAAACTACTCTCTGGCTACACAACTAAGTCAGCCATACCAAACCAACGGCAGATCTCTAAATCGTGAAGCACCTTCTATTTTGTGTCGAAAATTATATCAATTGATTGTTTCGACCTTGCACAAATGGCGGCCATCTTGAAGTTTACTCACAATACGATGGCTGATGTACGTTCTGGCCATACCCCTATGTCAGACATGCTTGGAACGCTATGGTACACACCAAATTTATGATTTTGCTATTATTCTGTCAAAAATGATATCAATTTACTATTTGACCTGGCACAAATGACTCCCATCTTGGATTGTATTCACAGTGCAATATTTAAAGCACTTTCTGACTACACTATATCACTATGTCAGGAATAACTGAAACCTGTATGCTAGACACTAACATCATGAATCCTCGTCTATTCTGTCTAAAATAATATAATTTCATTGTTTCATCTTGTACAAATGACAGCCATCTTAGATTTCGTCACTTTTTGGCGTCTTAAGTAGAACATAATTTCGGGCTCCATGATCGAGTATTTTGTTCAGGATAGGCTACTAAACCCTAAAAAATGGTGCTTTTCTCAGCCCGGAAACAATAATCCTAGAATTTGATGCTAAGCTACCTTACTAGTGTGCATGCATGGGGCGAACCAGTCACTATTAAAATATTTGGCGCAAAAAGGGGGATCTGCGACTGCAAAGTCCCGAGTTAGCTCGATAAAAATTCAGAAGACACAAAATGAGTGAGACTGAAATGCAACCAACGGAAAATTTGCATTAAAAAGGTGACGCAATAGTTAGAGAGTCGAGCTTTGCCAATGTCGCTGCCTGCTGTGCAGTTTTGAACCCCGCTTGGGGCAGGATTGGGACATTGTTTTGATGTTGTGTCTTTGGGCATGGCACTTCACCCTCAAATGCTTCACTTCGCTCTGGAGTAAATGAGTACTTGGTGGGGTGGAGATGTCAATGTGTACGATAAGTACATTGCTCCGAAATTGCTGCAGGACTGTATGATCTACGTGGAGTTGAAATGACACATGGATGAACAGGTAGAGTGACCGGGGGGGGGGGGTAAAATGTAAAGTCGGCTGATGAGTCGTCAGACTTGATATCAGACTATTAACCTGCACTTTTGCCTGTAATTACTATGTGAGACAGTATGTGATCTGGTGACTGACCTAACAAATCTTGTGGGTTTGAAACACATTGCGACACACACATTTCACCGATTTGGCAGGTCTTGCAAGCAATGATTTTGGTTCAGCCTTATTTTTAATTTTACTTTCTGGCCAGGTTGAAGTTAATCCAGGTCCTCCCGTGTCCGGAAGCCTAAATTTGTCATCGATCTTCCCATGTGGCTATTGCGAAGACCCGGTCACATGGGAGCAGCGTGGAATTTGCTGTGATAGTTGTGATGTGTGGTTTCACAAAGATTGCGTCGACATGGGATCTTTCACCTTCCTGGCATATTCCACAACAAACGTCTCGTGGATATGCTGTCGATGCAATCATCCAAATTTTGATCGAAATTTATTCCATTCGTTTGAAATTGAAACCACTAGTAATTTTGACAATATAAATATTAGTGGCTCTGAGAACGTCAATTCACCGAATTCAGATTTCGCTCCCACACAGCACAGTAGTCCAATTCCCCCCTTTAGGCCTAAAAACCGTCAAAGAAACTGGCGTACTTAATTGATAAATTGCAGAAGCCTAAAGGGAGAAGTAGCAAATTTTTTAGCATCTTTAAATTACTACCAACCTGATTGCATCCTCGGCACTGAATCTTGGCTTGACAAGGATACCACTACCAGTGAAATTTTCCCTCCTGAATACCAAGTTTTGCGTAAAGATCGAAATTCGAAAGCCCGAGGAGGAGGAGTCTTTATTGCTGTCAGAAAACAATATGACATGACCCTCCTCCCTGATTTAGAAACCAACTGTGAAATTTTATGGGCTAAAGTTCAGATATCGGCATCAAAATTCTTAACCCTCGGGTGTTTTTATAGACCTCCTGACTCCAAAATTAGTACTTCAGAAGAACTTGCGAAATCTTTAGACCTCATGCCAAAAAATTCAAATCAGACCATTGTCCTGGGAGGTGATTTCAACCTGCCTGGTATTGACTGGGACAATGGAGTAGTAAATCCTAAAGCAGCAAACAAATCACAATGCGAGCTGCTTTTGTCAAGCCTAGATACGCATGCCTTGGCCCAAATTCACAAAGAACCAACTAGAGAAGAAAATATTTTGGACCTCCTGATCACAAATAAACCCGGTTTGATAAAATCTTCTCATAGTGTACCTGGAATCTCGGACCACTGTGCTGTTGTGACCGAACTGGATATTGACCCACCCTACCGTCGTACAAAACCCCGCCCAGTGCGTCAGTTCAAAAAGGCTAATTGGGAAGCTATCAGGCAACAAATTAGGAGCTGCTGGACCTCCTTTTCAGAAAACAGTCCCAGCCGTTCTGTTAATGAAAATTGGTTGAAACTCAAATCCATCCTAAACCAATGCCTGGACAAATTTATACCAACTAAAATGACTTCCCCTCGGGAAAATCTACCTTGGCTATCCAAATCACTCCTTGCATCTATTCGGAAAAAAGCATCTTTATATAGCAAAGCCAAGCGTACGAATAAAGCTGACCTTTGAGCAAAATATAAATTATGTAAACGGCAGACCCAGCGTGCCATCAGGTCTGCCAGGTGGTCTTTTTTGAAAAAACAAACTTTCTGAATCTTTAGAACAAAAAAATTCAAAACCACTCTGGCGTTATATTAAATCTAAACGTCAGGATGGAAATGGTGTCTCTCCCTTGAAGGAAAACGGCCAGCTGCATTCAGATAGCAGACGTAAGGCCGAAATACTAAACAACCAATTTTGCTCAGTTTTTACCTCTGAAGACACCAAGAATATACCTAAATTACCAGGACCACCAAATACTGAAATGCCTAAATTCAAAATTACCGTTCAAGGCGTAACTAAATTACTTGAGGGTTTAAACGGCGGAAAGGCATCCGGACCGAACGAGCTCCCGAACTTGATTCTGAAGAATGCTGCCAACGAAATATCTCCCTTTCTTAAAATTATTTTTGACCAATCTCTACAGACGGGCAAATTACCAGATGACTGGGTGGAGGCTAATGTTGCCCCTGTCTTCAAAAAAGGGGATCGGCACTCTCCGGCAAACTACAGGCCGATATCCCTCACATGTGTTTGTGCCAAATTACTCGAACACATCATTTGTAAACAAATCATTTCTCATTTTTCGGAAAACAAAATTTTAACACCTGTACAGCATGGCTTTCGATCAAAACACTCATGCGAAAGCCAGCTTTTGATTACAACTGATGAATTTATTCAAAATTTTGAAAGCAAGACACAAACAGATGTTGTTGTCTTGGATTTTAGTAAGGCCTTTGATGTTGTCCCCCACCAACGCCTCTTGCACAAACTTGACCACTATGGAATTCGGGGAACAACTCTTAATTGGATTCAAAATTTTTTGACCAATAGAGCCCAGAAAGTAGTAGTTGATAGCAGCTCTTCAGAATCAGCTCGCGTGAGGTCCGGTGTGCCCCAGGGTACTGTTCTCGGACCCCTACTCTTTTTGACCTATATTAATGGGGGATGTGTTTCAACCCCTCGAAATGCTCGGTCCAGAGGGTGTCCAGGCCGAAATCAAAAAACCTGGAATTTGTGTACACCCTTAAAGGCGAAACACTAATGAACGTTTCATCAACACCATATCTTGGTGTTTGCCTTAGCGAGACCCTGGAATGGGAGGCCCACATTAACAAAATTACAAGTAAAGCAAATTCCACTCTGGGCTTCCTTCGGAGGAACCTGAAGGCATGTCCCCCTAAACTAAGGGAGACTGCCTATTTCTCCCTGTCAGATCATCCTTAGAATACTCTTCAGCAGTTTGGGACCCCTTTAGACAAAAATATATTGATAAATTAGAAAAAATTCAAAGATCAGCAGTAAGATTTGTCACCCAAAATTATAGACATATGTGACATCTCTCCTTCAGAACCTGGGCTGGACTGACTTGAAAACAAGACGTAAAAATTCTAGACTTGTAAGCATGTTCAAAATTTTAAATGAGCTAGTCAAAATTCCTATCAATGACCGTTTAATCCCAGCGGACAGAAGAACACGTGGTGGGCACAATCAGGCCTATAAACATCTTAGAGCTAACACCACACTGGGACAAAATTCTTTTTGGCATCGAACTATCCCTGATTGGAATTCTCTTCCGGCAGCTGCCATAGAATCAAAAACTGTGGCAGCGTTCAAGAGTCAGCTGGTTGACTAAGTCTACCAGCCCTTTCCCCCCTCCAGCCTGATACTCCACATAGGAGGTGCTGCTGGAGTATAATGTCAAAGTCAAAGTCAAAATGAATCGGCATTAGGGGGCCTAAACCAGGATCATATAGCCAGGTCGTGTGCTTAGACACATCTTGGTGCAACTCACCATTTTTCTACCTGACTAGGAAAAAATGTAAAGAGATTCTGTATATACTGTGCTCAATTATAAATAATTAAAACATACATGTACGTTATATACATCCAATCATAACTTCCAAATATTGACTTACTTTTAACTAATTAAATTAAATATCGGCCTTATTTAATATCGTAGGCTACTCCGTCACACCCCGTTGACTCTTATAGAACCACCCGTTAAATCTAGGCTATAATACATGGTGCATATAAAGAAAATCTCACAAACGAACATAGAGTAGAAGTCCTACACCTGGACATAATTTAGTGATATTATATTTCAAAACGTTTTTTACGTTATTTCAAAATTCGTATGTGTTTTACGTTATCTGAGGTAGACTCTAATAATAACAGTGAAGCACAGTTTGTGGAGATATACTCTTATAACAGTGCCGTGTTATACAATGCATATTCAAGCCAGCCTTAGGCCTGGTCACTACTTGTAATTTATTGCTTTACACGAAAATTTTACAGGTAATGATTCTATTGTCATTATGAAAATATTATGATATACATAATTTACGAGTTTTACTCAGTAAAACTGCATACATGTATCACAAATTCCATCTAAACTAATCCTGCATACGTCTGATAAATCACCACCACAAAAGACGAAAAATCATAAAATTGTCCATCCCATGATTTATAAACCACACATACAGCGATAACGTAGACAACCAATAACATAAACTACACAATTCGATATATAGGAGACACATTATAAAATGAAATCGTTGCATATGATAATGATTGGTTTTTGTGCTCTCAGGAGCAATCATTCTATGTCGGAATATACTTCATTAGCTATATGAACACACCAGATCCGTGAAATTGTGATAACGTAGAAAACATCCTTAACGATGACGTTGTCTTTTTGTGAATTGCATGCTTCATAAGTGCGAGATGAAGATGGTTCATGACACATACATTTTTGTAAATATAAATTGTCTACAACCCAGTTATTTTCCTGCAATTTAAACCCTGTTATCCATAACTTTGATAGACTTGGTAAATAATTCACTTAGATAACGTAGAAAAAAACAATTTTCTTGGACATTATTTTCAAATCATAAATGTATAGAATAATCCACTAATAATCCATTAACGTTAATCGTTAATAGTATGATATTTGGGGTTATTGGTCTAAAAACGAATAATATCATAAAAATAACTAATTAGAAATTCCAACTAAAATTTATTATCCTGTCCATTTTAACACCTTTGATGCGGACATACATAAAATGGCAGAAATGCTGTTTTTTGCTCTTTCCACAGCGAAAAACGTGTATAAACCCTGCAGGTACATATGGCAAACCATACATTTATTGAAAGCTTTCAACGAGATATTCACGGTGGTCACACTTTAAAATTTGTGTATTGTTCTTACAGGAACACATAGAGGTAAAGACATTTTTAAACCTGGTGGTATATATAATTATAGTGCTTCTCTCAGCTTATAATTAAAATTGTAATTATGTATCTTCTACGTCTAAGAGATGGTGAATAATGACTAGTGCTACATATATGGCCATATGGTATAATCTAGTTACGATTACGTTCATATCGTCACCCTATTAGTCAAGTTTTGTTGTATGTTCCCCTTTGTAAATGAACATAGGCCTATACATCTCTTAATCCATGTGAGTAGATTATATATAAATCGTGATGTTTTATTTTGTACCCTCGTTTGTACGATCACTTTTCTGTATCTTAAGACATTACTCTAATTGAATGCAACAACTGAGACTTCCATACTGGACAATTGTAATTTAGACAAACTCATTCACCGTCTACAACTTCTTCAGCATGGAGCAGCACGATTCATCACACATACCAAGAAACATGACCACATCAAATTATTTGAGAAACAATCAAACTATCAAACTTTAAAGTTTGATAGTTAAATTATTTCTCAAATAATTTCATTTTTCAAAACATTATTAACACACCAATGTGGATACTGGTGACCACTGAAATATTATGTTTTGTGTGAAAAAAACATACAAAAGCAAGCAATATGATTCATTTTCAGAAATAGCCGATTTCGTTACAGAAATAGCATTCCTATTTTTAATAAAATATAGGCCTGAATTTTGTAATTGTTTCCAACTGTCCAACATCACTTTTCTGTATATTAAGACATTACTCTAATTGACTCCAACAACCGAAATTTTGAATCTTAACGGTCACTTTTTGTCAAATTCTGGCTTCCTGACTATAGTAACCAGTGAAGTGATCTCATGACAGGTGTGATGTGGTCATGTTTCTTGGTTCGTGTGATGAATCGTGCTGCTTTATGCTGAAGAAGTTGTAGACGGTGAATGAGTTTGTCTAAATTACAATTGTCCAGTATGGAAGTCTCAAAAAAATGAACAAGTTGTTCTGTAGCACATGATGTCAGAAACTTGACGATCTTTCCAATCATGTGGATTTGGTATGACCTTATACAGTGTGCTGACTTGTTTCTCCATACTGCGATGAGAGTCAAATATTACACCCAGATTTTTACATGGGGGCTTATCGAGACTGTTGAATCACCAAATTTTATTGTGGAGATATTGAGGTTGTTCAGAAGAGATGTTGAACCGGTGATGACAAAGTTTTTTCGCCATTCAGTTGCAGTTTATCGACTACTGTACCATCCATTTTTCAATTTCATCTATGCACTTCTCCAGTTTAGCGATGGTACATGCTGTATCTAGTGTGCTGAATCATATATATAGTTGTGCGTCATCTGCATTTATATAATATTCAAGGCCATATTTTCAGATGATTCTACCTACTTCAACAGCTGCAGGCCCTATATATTGTGAACGAGTTGGGTCCTAAAACTGACCCTTGTGGACGACTCGCATACAGCCTATTTTTTAGCAAATTAATAGTTTTCACCAGATGGCTCTGACTCAAAGAAAGTCCATAGAAACCTGTTTATTTAACCCTTGTGCTGCTAGAATATTATATGCACGCCTTTTATTATCCTTGTACTGCTGGGACCTTATATAGACCTATACAGGTTTTAACCGTTGTGTTGCTAGGATCGTATACATATATGTATATATATACGTTTTAACCTTTGTGCTGCTAGGACCATTTATACACATTTTAACCATTGTGATGCTAGGACCATATATATAATTAAATAAATATGGGTAATTTTTAGTCACTTTAACAATTTCAAGTAGGTAAAAAAAATGACTTTAAATCGCATTAAGGGTTAAATTTTCAATAAAAAATAAAAATCAAACGAGTTAAAAACTACATCAATATAGTCACATTCACATTAAATGTATTAACCATGCAGGGTGAATGAGTTCCTCAGTCAATTCTCAACCAATTTCTTGAAATTTTACACACACTGTTTTCAATTGATGTGGCGACTACCCTGAAAAATGCACATATTATCACCTATTCTTTGTGATGATAAATTAAAAACGGGCAATAATTGCTAAAATTTTTAAGATGAAGTGCAATACTAATCTTCAAAACTTCGTTTAGACCATCATTTGTATGATATCGACAGTGACTGTTGAATTCTGCTATATTGCTCTGCAAATTTATTCTGTGTCTCTATCTGCATATAATCAAGGACGGAATATTTATATAAATTTTTCGTAAATTATATATGTTGCAGATGAAAAATTAAATGTAGGCCTACGTTTTGCAATCGTATAAGCTCAAAATAGTACATTGATATCACGTTATCATTGACTAAAGCGACTCGGATGCAGCCTACTGTCAGATCAGATCAACATAACCCGCATTTACAGCACATTATCACGGAGATGCTAAAACGACTCGGATGTAGCATATTGGAAAAAATCGGATCAACATAACCTGATTGAATGTGGCCTATTTTTTTAGAACCTAGATCTTCAGGCTGGGTTATCTGTCTGTATGCCTACAATCCACACCTGGACCGATATTATGAAAGGAACTGACCCAGATCTGAGGCATGTGATTGGTCGAGATGGTCATCTCGACCAATGACATACCTCAGATTTGAGTCAGTCGCTTTGAACACACCCATGCTGGACCTTGCCCTGTTACAACAACGCTCTCTACTAACTACTTGACTACGTTGTCAAGGCAACAGAGTTCTTATGCAGAAATGTAGTGCAATTCAGGTTATTATCGCCCAGAAGCTGGAGATATACCAGGTAAATCATATTGTAGCGGCTAAGCCTACTCTTTTGCATTGTATTATTTCTCGGTATTTTTTTTTTAATGCAATTAAAAAGCAACAGCTCTAGATTGAGGCCCTACTCATTCTTGACGTTTCATATTATAGGGAGATGTTTCAGCATACGAACATAGCTATATTATAATAATAAGCAGAAATATGCAAGTCATTTTTAACCCATAATTTAAATGCATCATGCAGCGTTGAAAAAGGCACACAAATAAAATAACATAGAGACGAAATTCCCTATTTCTTATTTCGGACATGCATGTTCAAAATAAGAAATACGAGAATTTCGTCTCTATATCTCGCGGTAAATGCGCAGCGCAAAAATTGAAAAAACTTTTGTAGTTCTAGTCTATGGAGATGTTTACATCGTATGGTCATATTAAGAAGCCAAAATAAAAATACGATTTTTTTTATGATTTTAGCCTGATTGAGTCGAATCGTAATAAAAAAAACGCTGTTACATTTTTTTTTAAATATATAAAAACAACGAGATGTGTTCGTTTAAAGTCCCCCGTGCTTTGACACTGACATAAACTAATATGTTGCGCCAACATATTTGATTTGGTAGCAGGTGCACACATCATATACCTCAATGCCCTTCTGTTGATTGAGTTTACTCATATTTCGAGTAAATTCAGTTGTTTTTCCAAACATTTTAGAATACTTTGAAGGTAATTATTTGCCATATACTTTCACGGCAGAGTAGTCGTGGTAACAATTTTCATAAAATGTATTGATATCTAGTCCTCTTGGGGTACTACCGGGACGACTCAATAATCCAACTATAGACTGCATGCTTCATCGAGTTATTTGAGGTACTGGGATGGTTGTCAGTGGTAGTACTTTTCGGTCCACTTGGTAGCGAATTGGGGAGTTGTTCTATCTCTTCCGTACTGTTTAGCTACTCGGTATGACTTGGTCGCCTAACTCATCTGTTGCGATGTCATCAGGGTACTGTTTTGCATGGTACGTAATTAACTAGTCAACAACAACCTTGATCAAAGAGAAAAAGTCTCCACAAGTCTGGCCGTAATCTTCACGGGCTGATTGACAGTAAAAGTATTTGATTTGATTATTGTTGATTTAACGTTGGTTCAACGTCGTAGACGGTAGACTAACGGTAAACCAACATTACTTTAACGTCCTGTGTCTGCTGGGTTACAACGCTGAAATCTTTTTACATAAACCGTGGAGACCGTTTTTTTCAATTTGAAATCATCATAAGTGTTTTAGTTAGCTCTTTCCGCTTGATTTGAATATATGTTATGGGTCTACGATCATTCCATTTTTTTATTCGTTCATTGCGGTGCTCGTCTTTATACGTCTGACAGATTCTCAGGGCCGGCGGATGTGGTCCGTCCGGTCCGGCCATGACAGGACCACTTTTCAGTTAAAATGCAGGAAAATGGCACTCTTTAAAATTTTCCAGGGGGAGCATGCCCCCTGACCCCTCCTCCTAAAACAGGCCTGTATCACAGCCGGACCACCACTTCTACTTTGCTTCCGCCGGGCCTGAATCTGACGTCTTCACACAGCCTCCGCGCTGAAAGAGTTAAAGCGCTTTAAACATTTCTTATGTATCCCGAGGGGGCTGCCAGAAAGGTGGCGTCCCATCCTTGAATGAGAAAACACGTTATTAGGAATGTTTTTCGTAAAAAACGCGCGTAACGTGCGTTACGCGTTTACGGGGTCAAAATGACCTAAAACCTCCAATAAGGGGTGTTTTTAAAGAGAACAATGTTTTGAAATACAGAATAAGGAGTCATTTCTTCAACGTTCACTCAATGACAAGTAAAAAGGGTTTTTTTCAAGTGAGCTTGCAGTGTTTAAGGGTCGTTTTTTCAATTTCACTTGCAGTGTTAAGGGGTGGTTTGCAAATCTCATCTTCACGGATAGGACGCCAGCTTTATAGGGAGCTGTCCCCCGGGCTATGTATCCCTTTTTTGTATTAAATAGACTTCCCTTTATTTCAGCGTCCCCATTTTACCAATCAGATCGATGATGGGTTCTTGCACCTCCCATTCCTCGACAGTAACACACAGCACGTACATCGCGGAGGTGACGTCACAGGGGTCAGAAGTCACGCCCAGGGGCAGTGTGTCAGACCTGGCGAACTGTACAGTGTACGGATTCCTCAGGAACTCAGAGACAAATGACACAGAACAGGACAACATGGTCCCTGATGTCAAGTGGCGAGTCAGGATGAGAGAACCATACCGACTCCTAATGCTAGGTAAGAAAGAGAGAGAGAGAGCCATAACGACTCTCAATGCTAGGTGAGAAAGAGAGAGATAGCCATAACGAGTGAGAGGGAAAATTGAGAGAGAAAGAGAGATGGAGAGAGAGAGAGAGAGAGAGAGAGAGAGAGAGAGATAGAGAGAGAGAGAGAGAGAGAGAGAGAGAGAGAGAGAGAGAGAGAGAGAGAGAGAGAGAGAGAGAGAGAGAGAGAGAGAGAGAGAGAGAGAGAGAGAGAGAGAGAGAGAGAGAGAGAGAGAGAGAGAGAGAGAGAGAGAGAGAGAGAGAGAGAGAGAGAGAGAGAGAGAGGGAAAGAGAGAGACAGAGAGAGAGACAGATAACGACTCCTAATGCTAGGTGACGGAGCGAGATAGAGACATTTTGACTCTTAATGTCAGGTGTGAGAGAGAAAGAGATATAACGACTCATATTGCTGGGTGATCGAGAGACATAACGACTTGTAATACTAGGTGAGAGAGAGAGACATACCCAGCAAAGAAGATGCCATATGCTCTATATGATTGTGGCCATGTAAGTCACACGCTTCTATAAGAGCGAACACACTGTGAGCGACAGGTTATCTAGATTTGTAAAATATAACAGGTCTAGTTTTCAAATCAATGATTATTGCCAGACGTTTAGATATGTCGGAGGCTGTCGTATATGTCGTAAAACCAAAAATCGCAAAAATGATTTGTCGTACAAAGTCAAATGAAAAGTAATCATGTCAGTGTAAAAAGTAATCGTGATGCTGACAGTAAGCTGTAGTACAGTATATGCTCACGTGACAAGTGATGAGTTACTGTTGTCTGGCTTAAACCCTTAGCATACTGACGTCGACTACAGTTGACTATAGTATTGTTTTCTCATGTTTTAATTGTCTTGCATAACCAGGTTTTAAAAATTAAATATGTCTCAAATCTGTGATAATCATATACATTTCAACCTAGATTTTGCAAATTTAACTAATTTTAAGTCACTTGAAGTTGTGGATCGCGGTAGCGAGACACAACTTCAAGTAACTGAAAATTTAAATTGAATAAGTCAGTGTTCTAAGGGTTAATACATGTGAGTACGCGGGTAGCTGCACGTAGACCATACATGTCAACATTTCACACTCCATAAGCATGAGAAGATGACACGATCCCAAATCAATACGAAAACATACAACAGAATTTTTAACACCCAATCACTAGATTTAATTTACCAGTACAGAAGATAAGACGAGCGAGTTTATATTGCCTGAAATTATGGTCTTTAATAGGTGTTCCGAATGTAAATTAAACCGTAGCCGTTAGAATATGAAGTACTGTAAACTATTAAACTAATCTCTTGTCGGCGACAGGTCACAAGAGACCTTGCCCCATATGTTTTCTCTGGCCGAACCTGGAACTACGAGAGGCAGACCGTTTTTTTACCCAATTGTAGTATCTAGTATCACCAAGAAAATGTCTTACTCGTTGGGATTTTTGTCTTGTGAACAGTGTACGACTGATTAGCTGATTAGGGTGATAGGCGGCACTGTTTATCAACAAGAGGTGCCACAAATTAAACTGTGAGACGCCGCAAATGTACAGATATCTTAAGACGAATAAATTTATCATTTTTGCTGATTTAACACACCTTTGGCCGTCAAGAACATGTATAATAGATGTAATTTAACCCTTTCAACCACCCTGCTGCACTAAAACATTCATTCTTGAAAACTGACTTAATTTCTTACCCCTTTCACCTTGAAATCATTATAAATGTCTTAGTTAGCCCTTTCCGATTGATTTGAATACCTATGCTAGGGGTCTACGGCCATTAGAAATATTTCCACTCTGCAGTGCGGGGATCGACTTTAGTCGTCAGAATCTGACGTCTACAGACGTCAGATTCTGACGACTGAAGTCGGTCCTCGCGCTGTTATATTGGGAACGAAATTGTTTAAATGTCAAGAAATGCAAATGTTTGGTCTCAAATTAAACAAATGTGAGCAGTTTTCACGGCAGCGAGACACAACTTTAAGTGCATGGTGAAAATTCAAATTATTCAATTTATCGCTTTAAGGGTTAAAAATATATGGGAAATGTATTTAATTTGTCTCTCATTTTAATGCCACTTTAACCCCTACAACGCTTAAATATTTGTGTATAAACCATGGAGACCAAAGGGTTTTTTCAATTAGAAATCATCATGCATGTCTTGGCTCTTTCCGCTTCATTTGAATACCTATGTTCTCAGTCAACGTCCATTAAAATTTTGATATTTTTTTTAGTGTGAGCACCGTCATTAGACGTCAGAATCTGACGTCTATAAACGTCAGATTCTGACGTCTAAAGACGGTGCTCAAGTCATTTTTATCCAGTACAATTAATGCTACGGTCCCACGAGGCCCAAAATGTCTGGCGATGTACTGGCGATGAAAAAGACGTTCTGGTGGCGATGGGTGCCGATGTCGAACCTGTGGTCCCAAGGGAAAACTCACGCGCGATGTATTGATGAACCTTCGGGAAACCTTCGGGGAAGTATCACCAATGTATCGCTGAATATTCGGCGATGCATCGGGGAAGATTCGGAGATTAATCGGTGCTACATCGGCGTACAGTTAACGATGTACTTTTAGAATCGGCGATGGTAGGCGATTCATCGGCGATAAGCCGGGGCGTAATGGTGATGTCTTGACGATGTCGTGGCGATGTCTTGACGACGTCATAGCGATAGTATAGAGCCTTGCTGATAACAGGGATAGGGTAATAGTAGTATGCAATAGTAATAGCAGCAATTTCACTATAATAGTAATAGAAATAGAACGCGAAACAATGAAAGTTATATTAGTAATAGCATAGATTTACCCAGATTTAATTAATCTATGGTAAAAGTAATATATGGTCAAGCAATATATAATAGTCAATTACCTTTATATTACACTGTACTATTTTTGCTAGATTATTCACATCAATTTTACATTATGCCACCAATCTCAGAAAAAAATATTTGATTATGAATATTGAAATTTTATCAATTATTTATCAGGTCAAATGCATAATTATATATAGCACGATGATTTATATTAGATCTCTTGACGCCCACAATATGTTTTTACTGGGCTAAAATTGCAGAAGGCGTGCCAACATTAAAACAACATCTCATGTTTTCTGGGAGGCGTGTCAATTTGCGGCGTTAATATCTTTGTTCATCCAGCTTTATCTGTGGAGAAATGAAATTAAATGAGTGGGTTTTTAGGCCACCTTTGTGCACATATAGGCTAAACTGGGCCAGAAGAACTTGATGATGTTGAGATGAATGAGATGACACTGCCCTCCAGACACAGGATTAAAAATTCGAGCCCTGGCGATCTGAGTCCGAGCACGCTACCTCTCGGTCACGCAGGTTCCTCACAATATTGAATCATAACGAGTGAGCGGGGTAAAAAATTTTTTGTTTCTTTGAAACTTCAAGGCCAGAGTGGGGTTTGAACCCGCGATATCGGACTTTCCAGCTTTACTCACTGCACCAGGGCCCCCTCCCTAATTTGTGGAGAACAACGCACTTTATTAACAGTTATTGATTTGAGGCTAAACCTGAAATCTTAATGCTTAATCCCCATATAGAGCCACTCCCAGGAGACAACATACCAGTACCATACGCTTAGTAGTTGCACAAAAAATATTATATTCTCAATTTTTTAATAACATGTATTACTATGTATGACAATATATTCACAATATATTCACGTACTTTTCACAAAAGATACTGTGGCAATCCTCTAAAATAATTTTACATACAAAAACGATTTCATATGAAATATAATTCAGTTAAGGAATATTTCAAAAAAGCTAATTTCGCATCCATTCGATTATCCTCTTTTATTTTTCACTTAATTTAGAATCAATTCCAGATTAATTTTTAACAGCTGCTATTGATAATGACGCATTGCCCTTACGCATACCATTAATTCCACGAAATTTTATTAAATACAAATAAGTTTAAGTAATTTTGTCAGATTCAAATTTGACCCTTACTCAATTTCATCGAACTTAAGCATCTCGGGGATTATTTCAGAAAAATACAACTAATTTTGCTTATTTGATTATATATTCTTATTTTTCTCTTGGATCAGGCCATGACACAATTCATTTATAGGTTTTAGAAATTATATTGTTAATACCTGATTGCAATCACACACAACATTTCACGTTTTCACTTTTAATGGGTTATAATAGGGCTCACGTGATCATCGGTGACCTATCAGAAATGAGATTTCTAACGCTCAGCGAAGCATCGCCGTAGCACCGCCGATGCTTTGCAGAGCGGTTCGGGAACATCGGCGAGCATCGGCGATGGATCGGCGTTGGATCACAAAACCATCGGCGATATTATCACATCGAATATGCATCGCCGATGTTTACACGAGCATCGCCGATGTGTCACCGATGTGTTGCCGATATGTCGCCGATGTATCTGGGACATTTTTAACCTTGGTGTACCTCGACGACTGCTCGGCGTTGTT